>QRFJ01000831.1:288440-867204 GCA_006176705.1 Cocos nucifera
GAATAAGATCTCCCCCAGAGAAGCTCGGCCGTAGGAGATAAGATCTCCCCCGAGCGCGCACATCAACTCTCGAGCGACCGTTGACAACCTCGGCTAGAGATAAGATCTCTCCGAGCGCGTGAACAACCTCGGTTAGGAACAGGAGGAGAACTCGTCCTAACACGAGTCAACCTCGTAGAGATAAGATCTCTCCCGAGCGACCGTTGACGTGAGCGATCGTGAACAACCTCGTTAGGAACAGGAGGAGAACCTCGTCCCCGCGAGCGCGCACTCGGCTGCAGGAGATAAGATCTCCCCGAGAGAAGCTCGGCCGCAGGAGATAAGACTCCCCGAGCGCGCGCATCAACCTCGGCAAGAGATAAGATCTCTCCCGAGCGACCGTTGACAACCTCGGCTAGAGATAAGATCTCTCCCGAGCGACCGTGAACAACCTCGGTTAGGAACAGGAGGAGAACCTCGTCCTAACACGAGTGCAACCTCGGCTAGAGATAAGATCTCTCCCGAGCGACGTGAACAACCTCGGTTAGGAACAGGAGGAGAACCTCGTCCTAACGCGAGCGAGCACCTCGGCTGCAGGAGATAAGATCTCCCCCGAGAGAAGCTCGGCCTTAGGAGATAAGACCTCCCCCGAGCGCGCGCGTCAACCTCGGCAAGAGATAAGATCTCTCCCGAGCGACCGTTGACAACCTCGGCTAGAGATAAGATCTCTCCCGAGCGACCGTGAACAACCTCGGTTAGGAACAGGAGGAGAACCTCGTCCTAACACGAGTGTCAACCTCGGCAAGAGATAAGATCTCTCCCGAGCGACCGTAACAACCTCGGCTAGAGATAAGATCTCTCCCGAGCGATCGTGAACAACCTCGGTTAGGAACAGGAGGAGAACCTCGTCCTAACGCGAGCGCGCACCTCGGCTGCAGGAGATAAGACCTCTCCCCGAGCGCGCGCATCAACCTCGGCAAGAGATAAGATCTCTCCGAGCGACCGTTGACAACCTCGGCTAGAGATAAGATCTCTCCCGAGCGACCGTGAACAACCTCGGTTAGGAACAGGAGGAGAACCTCGTCCTAACACGAGTGTCAACCTCGGCTAGAGATAAGATCTCTCCCGAGCGATCGTGAACAACCTCGGTTAGGAACAGGAGGAGAACCTCGTCCTAACACGAGTGTCAACCTCGGCAAGAGATAAGATCTCTCCCGAGCGACCGTTGACAACCTCGGCTAGAGATAAGATCTCTCCCGAGCGACCGTGAACAACCTCGGTTAGGAACAGGAGGAGAACCTCGTCCTAACACGAGTGTCAACCTCGGCAAGAGATAAGATCTCTCCCGAGCGACCGTTGACAACCTCGGCTAGAGATAAGATCTCTCCCGAGCGACCGTGAACAACCTCGGTTAGGAACAGGAGGAGAACCTCGTCCTAACAACCTCGGCTGCAGGAGATAAGATCTCCCCCGAGCGCGCACTTCACTTCGGCCGCAGGAGATAAGATCTCCCCCGAGGGAAGCTCGGCCGTAGGAGATAAGATCTCCCCCGAGCGCGCACTTTAACCTCGGCTGCAAGATAGGAGGTCTCCCTCGAGTCGACTTCAACTGACGAAGATAATGTCGCCCCCGAGGAGCTCAAATCCGACCTCGACCGAAGAAGGCGAGTCTTACTTCGGCTGCAACATCAGCTTCATCGACTTTAGCCGGAAACGAGTTCCATTTCAACTCCAAACATCGACTGAAGATGAGGTCTCCCCCAAGCCTCAGCCTCAACTTCAGCGTCAATCTTGGCTGGAGATGAGACCTCCCCGAGCTTCAGATGCAACGAATGCGGAGCCTAGGAAGAAGACTTCGGCAGTCGCCTGTTCTGGTACTCCCTTCCTTCAATTTTTGAACTCGGGAGTGGGGGGGCTACTGTTGGGGATAAATCCCGCTCCTGCCGAAGCCCGGCCCGACGCTCAACCCAATGTAACCAGAGGCCACTGAAGAGCTATAGCGCCAGGCGCCAGGCCGAGCCCCTACCACGGCCGAACTGCCTGGAGGCCGAACTCCCCTGCGCCAAGGTCCGGGCCGAACTCCCACCGCCAGCCGAACTTCCTGAGGGCCGAGCTCCTTGGACTCCAAGCGGCTGGACTTCTTCGGGAGACGAACTCCTTCGGACCGACCCCAGGCGAGCCCGTGCTGCCGAACTCCTTCGAACTTCCCACGGCCGAACTCCCTCGGACTTCCCACGGCCGAACTCCTTCGGACCGACCTTAGGCGACCGAACTCCTCAGCGAGCCCTGGCCGAACCAACTAGCAACCGAAGTCCTTCAACTGGCCAGCCGAGCTCCTTCGAACCTCTCAGCGGCCGAACTCCTTCGGGCCGACTCCAAGCGGCCGAGCTTCAATGAAGTCCTCTCAGCGGCCGAACTCCTCAGCAGTCGTCACTTAGGAGCCCGAACTCCTCAGCAGTCGTCACTTAGGAGCCCGAACTCCTCAGCAGTCGTCACTGGGCCGAACTCCTCAGCGGTCGCCCTCATCAAACTTCGGCCGACCGAGCTCCTACCGAACTCTCGGGTGTCCAAGCCTCAGCCCAAGCCCCAACAGCCGGCCGAACCCCAGACGGCCGAGCTTCGACTTCTCAGCAGCCGAACTCTTCTGCGGACGAGCCTTAGCTGCATACCTCTTGCCAGACGCCTATGGGAGCCGAACTCCCTCCCATCTTCCTCTTCAGGAGCCCGAACTCCCACGAAATGGGCACACAACGAAGGCCTTCAACCCTTCATTCGGCTCTGCAACCATCACTATCAGTCAGTCCGCCGTACCATCGGTCAGTCCGCCGCGGGCGATAGCGACCCACTGCCAGGCGGCGATGGCTGTCACCCTCAATCCGCCGCACACGGCACCAGTGGGACTGACTCCGCCGAACCTCGAGCGGCCCGCCAGCATGCGGCTGCAGTTGTCACCATCAAGCTCCGCTATAAAAGGACCCCTCCCGACATACTAAGGCCAAGCTCTCTGGACTCTCAAGCTCTCTGGACTCTCAAGCTCTCTAAGCTCTCCACATCTCTAAGCTCCGAAACTCATTCCGAGCACTCCATTACTGTTGGTCGGAAACTAACTTGACCGTCGGAGGGTCCTGCCGGAGCCACCACCCCACCGGTTCCGGACGGGACTTCGTTTTGCAGGTCCCCGGCGGCTTCCAGCGGCCTCGATTGCGGCGACCTCCGGCGGCGACGGATTTCTGCACCAACAGTTCCAATCAGAAGAGTTTCGGAGAAGCAAAGCCTCTCATTGAAGAAGGTAAAGTAGAGAACTTTTATTTTGGTAGAATGCTAGAAAAAAGATATATCTTTTCATGGCAGGATTAGGAAAGAAGAGTCTAGTTAGTTTGAAATTGATGATATGCATGCTCGATTTTTCTAAGCAGCAATATCCGAGTCTCCGATCACAGTTTTAATAATTTCTCCTCCTTTCTAAGGTTTCCTGTGGGGTTGGGATGCTCCAGTTGTCAAAGAGCTCCATGGCTTAGAGCTTCCAGGTTCTCTTGTGGAACGTCCAAACATGGATAGAAACTGCAGGTTTTTGGAAGAGGAAATGTGGTTCGTAGGTTGTCTCTGTGATATTCTGTTAATAGCCAAGAAAGAAACGAGGCATGTTGAGTATTATAATTCATCATTTTTGGGACATTTAGATTATGAACTAGAAATTTAATTGATTATTTCAATGGGTTCTTTGTTATCTCATATCTTGTTAGTGGCGGATTTCTTTCCATTTTTATGGATGTATTCTTATTATATTGTCTGTATTAACATTGCAAATCCCTTTTATGGATGTGTGTGTGTTGTTTTGATTGTTCCTTTTATGGACGTAAATTACACACTTTTGAGAAAAACCTTATCAGCTAATTTGTATAATTTAAATATCTAAATTGAATGTAAATTTGAAATCATCCTATCTTAGAATTACCATTCTATCATAACAATATCGAGTTTGGGTCATTATATGATCCCATGAGCATTGTAGCTTCTGAAACGTAGGGTGGTTGACAGCCCAGAAATGACTTCTGCTTCTCACATAACATATTTTTTCTGAGAAAAACACAACTCATATGACATCGGCACTGTGAAAATTAAAATAGAAAAGATTTATAGGATTAGAATTAAATGGAACAAGCCCCCATTTCCCTTAACGAGATCGATCAAGGAACTCTGGACACGTTAGTTATAACTATTGTTTTCCCAAGAAAAAATAAATAAATTACAACTAATGGCTCTTCACAGCACTAACGGCTTCATCTCCCACCATCCTGCATGAAGTGGCACCATGAAAGAGAATTGAGCTTGACATTGTTCTCATATTTGTTTGTTTGTTTCGAAAACAAGCGTCCCTGCATCAATTCAGAAAGGAAGATCGGCACATGTTTCTTATCCAATCGTACAAAAAAAAAAAAAAAAAAACAACAAGTGAATCAATTGATTGTGGAAGAAACTTCACCCAAAGTAGGCATCAGCAGCGACAGCACCGCAATGCCGACGATCTTTAATGGCACTCCAGTCTTGATCATATCCTTAATATCAATGTGCCCGGTAGTAAACCCCACAATGTTTGAAGGAGTGCCCGTGGGGAGAAGGAATGCAAATTGGGCTCCAATGGCTCCTGGGACCATCAGGAGGAGAGGGTGTACCCTCATGGACTCGGCTAGTTCGACAAGAAGAGGGAGTACGAGTGTGGTGGTGGCATTGTTCGATGCGAATTCCGTAATCGTCCCGCTCACTAGACAAACCAGTGGTGCAATTGCCAAGAATGGGGCAGTCTTGAGGAAGTCCAAGTTTGCAGAGATCACATCAGCAAGGCCACTAGTTTGAACACCTTGGGCAATTGCGAATCCTGCACCAAGGAGGAGAATGATGTTCCACGGGAGCTTCTTGCATTTGTTCCAGTCCATTAGCTTCTCTCCCTCATTTTTTTTATTTGGAATTATGAATAATAAGGTTGCCATCATCACCTGAATCAAAAAGAGAGAATGGACTCAGGGTTGCATTTAGCTATGCTTTTTCTCAAGGATCTTTGTGAACAAAACTGTGGAAATGGTTGTTAGATTTTGTTCGCTTACACTGACAGTTCCATCACCCACACGATCCTGAAACAGAGCCCCCCATCCAGGGACATCATTTGTTAGGCTTCTTGTCATCCATAGAACTACAAGCAACTGCAAGCCACAGCCCCACAAAAAACAACTTAGTCTGTCATTAACTGAACTAAGTTATATAAGAGACTTGCAGATTATCAAGACTTACTCCAAACACGGTCAAAACCATTTTCTCAGCAAAAGCCATAGGACCTGCCACAGAGAACAAAAACAATTTTCTTAATACAAAAGGCCAACAAGCAAAAGATTTGAACAGCCTTGTCACTATAGTTGCAATCATATGGTGAGGTGTGATTTGGCCACATGAAAATCTTTCTACTGTATTCTATCCAGAAAGGCATGTGGTATTTTTTTCGAATCAAAGGGAGGCAGGGATGGCTGCCCGGCTTTTATTGAAGATTTTAAAAAAAAAAAAAAAAGAGCAGCAACGAGGGAAGATTTAAAGAATTTGTATCACAGCTGATATATGGAACAAGATGGCAAAAAAAAAAAAAAAAAAAGAATGAGAAAAAAGAACCACATCTTGTAGGTCAGCCTTCATGAAGATCTCTATGAATCTTTCTAACCTTCTCTGCAACATAACGTACCGTTATACATGGTGGTAACTAGCATTCTAAAAACACCTTTTATGTATATACTTCTCTAGCAATAAATACCGGGTGGTAATACCTCTTATTCGATCCAAAAAAAAAAAACTAGAATTATAACTGCAGTATGTTGTATTAATAAATTCAAATCATTCAGAGAACTAATGGATTCTATGAAACTAAAATAGCTATGAAGATACGAAGCAAAACAGAGGGACTCCCCAGAGATCAGTAAACGAAGAATTACCTAGTAGCTCAAGCTCCCTCTTCAGGTGAGCTCGATCCAAGTAAGCAGCAAGTGCCTTCTCTGAATTCTTTGAACAGTAGAGAAGACAGAGGATACCCCACAGGGCAAAGAAGAGGAGTAGCGCCAGAGGGAACCCAAAGAAGAACCAAGAGCTGAAGCTGATGGGCTTCTCCTGAGGGTAGTAGCTCTCCCACATCCCCACCAAGATGAGATTAACACCTGTTCCTGTCAAGGTGCTCATCCCTCCGATTGCTGCCGAATAGATTACTCCAAGTATCACTGCCTTGCAGAACCGCCTGACGTCCGGGTGGACCGAGTCCCCCTCGGGGAGCCTCTGCAGCACTCCAGTGGCCACCGGGATCATCATCACCGCTGCTGCGGTGTTATGCATCCACATGCTCACAAACGCGGTGGTGCCGCAGATCCCGAGTAGAAGTAATGGTGGATTCAGAGGGTCTCCACAGAACAATGAAGTTATCTGCATCCCCATCGAACAATAATTACAATGGTGATTAGACCTCAATATCGAAATCTACCTATGAAACTAATTTGAGCAACATGATTCTATGCACGAGTTTTTTACTGCTTTTGATTTAGTTCGAAGCTTCGAAACTAGATAGCTTTAAAGAACTCGGATTCTGGATTCATTTATCTAATTAGAAAGGTGGTTGAACAATCTGAATACATATACAAGTAAAAAGAACTCACAGTCAGAGCTAGTCGGCGGTGGATGTTGTAGTGCTCGACGGCCAATGCCAATATGAAGCTACCGAGCACGAGAGAGATGATATCATCCATGTAAGATTTTGCAACATCGTCGGCAGAAGCGATCCCGAAGATTGGGAAGAGGAAGAGAGGAGACATGGAGGTGATAGCCATGGGGACGGCCTCGGTGAGCCACCACAAGAACACCCATGAGAGGACTGCGAGCATGTTTCTGCTTGCATGCTTTCCATTGAGGTCGGCAAAGAAGAATATGAGCATGCATGCTAGAGGCCCCAAGATAATGAAGAGCGTTTTTGAGGTAAGAATTGATTTGAGAGTGAGTTGGGAGCTCTCTGGAGGCGTATGGAGGGGGAGGAGTGGGGCTTTTGGGTCATCTGAGCTTGGATGCAATGCGTTATCAGCCATTTGAGAGAGAGAAGTGGTTGTTGGTTGTGGTTTGTTTTTCTAAATTCCTCTCCTTTAATAGTTTATTGAAGAGAGAGAGAGAGGAGCTCTGGGTGGTTTTGGTTTGTGCTCATAAATCGCTTGGAATCTCCTAAATGGAGGAAAAGCTTGCTGGATGTGCCAACTTATACTTTTCCCTTGTATTGGAGATTAACTTGAATGATTGAATTGAAGAGAGTTTTAAAAGTCCGTTTTTCCTTCCTAGGAGAAGGTCCAACCGGGCTTCCAATAGCCACGAGATAAAGCTTGTGCAGATGCTGCCTTAATCCAGCTCATCAGATCAGGAAGAGGCCTTTTCGTCCGTCACATATTTGAGACCAGGACCCACAATGCTTTAAAGTTGTATAAAATTTTCATTACTCTAATGGAAGAAAGAAGCATGTAGAAGATTGTTATACTTAGCGTAAGTATACATATCGTATATCCCAAGTTATTATGTTCCCATTAGAAAACATTTTCTTCACAATTGCTCTTTCTGTTTCCTCTGTTTATTTATTCTCAATCTTCTCCAAATATATCCTTATCTGAATTCTTTCTTTCCCCGTGACTTGTACCACAGCCAGACTGCTAGAGGCTTCTGGATGTCCAACATAATTATTCTACAACCATTATCCAACATAATTATTCTGTAACCATAATAAGGTTGGATCTTAGAATCCTTTACTGAATCTTAGCAACTAATTCTCTCCCTTCATCTTATTATTATTGGCTTGAGTTAATTTTTGTGTCGCTGTAATCTCTCTCTCTTTTTTTCTTTTCGAAAGTAGGCCAATGCTATATTAGAATATAAAAGCTCAACCGTTTACAGAAGACGGAGACCCAAATATCTACAGAAATAAAGCAGAGAGTTACGAAAGAGACCAAAGTGGTTAAGAAATACCACCGTAACCAATTTTTAAACGATAGAAACGATACATAGATATGAGTGGGCTGATTGATAAACCAAGTCTATGCTTCAATTTGAAATTCACTTTGGGTAACAATAGAATTCCTATCATACCGTCGTACTAAATAAATGGCTAATTATAGCCAAACATACGTTGGTAGGCCAGTACAACCGGTTGATGAAGAGGGAAATCGGTGGTTAGGCTACCAAGGAATGCCTATCTGGTTCGACCAGGTCCATCTCATAATTGATGGGCTAGTTTAATCGCAAAGCCACATGCAGAAAGATCGATCCACCAATCCAGTGATGATCTGGTCCAACTAAAAATTACACACACGGCCTCTAGATAGCAAAAATTCAGCTTAAAATATCGTTCGTGCGCATGACAAATTTTGAGGTAGGCGACCAAGTCATTGCTAGGATGGAATCCATGGCGAGCATGGCCCCTCGGCGGCATTATATGGTTCAATCATTAAGGGGCGCCGATGGAGAAGGCAATGGACGCATAGGGTCCATTCGCCGCATGCTGCCGTCCATTGGACTAGGCCACTTTCATGGGTCCACAACTGAATAATGGTGGAGGGGTCCCATTTTAGTGCATCAACCTTGTGAAAGTTTGTATGTATTTGTGGTGCACCTAAATAACGGACCCTTCCAAGCACTCAGATGGAATCCTTTTAGAGAAATCCTATGACTGGAAAAGGCCTCGACCAAGCTTGGATAAATTTAGGTAGACGGTGCAGCTGATAAGAATACATGGCTGGATCCTAGCCATGTCATGTTTTCCAGAAGAAATTATGTATCATGCTTTCCCTAAGAGAAAAAAAACAAAAGAAAAGAAAACTTAGAGCCATGGACTTGACTAAATCCCCATATACTCTGAACTTTTTTTGCGTGCTTGTGGGGACACACGGTTGCATGTTTGGCCATTCATGGAGATGCTTAGGCATTGCATGACGTTAGTTGATAGAAGAGAGTTCGTCTTCGATTTAGCAACCTATCATAAAGAAAGTTCTACGCCATGGTTAGACTTGACGCGGTCTCTCTCCTCCTCCAAAGGATAATTTTATTTTACTTTCACTTGAGAAATGTAATAGGATGCAATCATTCCGACTTGTTTGGCTGAGCGTACATTGTCAATTAATTAATTAGGAAAGGTATTCACTTTTTTCCGTTCAATGAATCTAAATACTTGTTTTTCCGATCTTTTATGCCAAAAAGAGAGATCATTTTCTTGTGGGAGAGGGAGGGAAGGCTGATAACCCCTATTCATTTCGGGAAAGGATGCAACCTTCTTTTTTTTTTTTTCTCTTTTTCTAGTAAGAGAGCAGGGGAAGAGCCACTATTATAATCAAGGGAAAAGGACGCAGAAAGCAACACCTTGAGCTAAGAGGAAGATTGTAACTATTAGCTTAATGCGAAGATCAAAAAAAAAAAAATGTTATGATGGATTTGAAAGGGATAGAAGGAACAAAATACTTTATACATCATAAGGGAGGAGAACTTCTCTCAAAAAAAAATAAAATAAAATCATGGGTTAAGATAACTATAACTTCGATTAGAAATGCCGAACCTAGGTAATAATTAGGTGTCATAGTATAAATCCTTAGGTACCATGACTATAACTAAAATCATAGTCATAGTTGAAGAATTTAGTATTATTATTATGCATCTTTTTTAGTAATTTTTTATTTAACTACTCATCTATGCATAAGATGCCGTACTTTTTCTAATACATACACATATATATATATATATATATATATATATATATATATCATGATAATATGTGATTATCTTTACAAGATTGTGCTCCATATTTTAATTTAACCTATATAATCCATATAATGAATGAATGAACATGCAAATTCATTGAGTTTTCAACAAATTATCCATATAATCCCCTGATAATGTTATTATCTTCAAAATCTGATCCACATAAATTAAGATCCATCTTTCTGCAACTTTCGCTCCAATTGACACGTGTCTTCCATACCATACATTGGCCCTACGTATGATAATATATAAGACAAAGCTCGCATGCTAATTAATAGTGGATAAAAAAGCTCGTTTTATAATGTATACGGCATAAGACTTTTTTCTGTACCAGGTTTCATATCTACATATAATCAAAGCGAAAGCATCAAAATTATTAGCTTATAAATCTATACCATATTATGAGGTGCGAGCTCAGTTAATCATTTTTTTTCCTTTGGGTAGCTGGTGGTCTTTTAAACAAGATTTTATTCAAAATATATTAATGGTATCAGAGTAATAATTAAAACTGTACGAATGATTGCTTATTTTTCTCTCTCATACTTATGTTCCACTAGTGCGCCATTGTTTTCTAATTCTATCCCATCGAACTCAATCAAACTGATGGGACTCCTCCCATCAAACCAAACAGATGTATGGTGATGTGCTGTACATATTTTGTAAACAAGACAAAGAGCTCCAAAGAGCTCCGGACTCGCCCTCGTTGGCCAGAACCAGCCAAAGATTCACACCAAATAGGGACTGCAAATTTCCGAGCTTTGTTGGATTCTGTTATCGGCATTCTGGCCAGGATTGCAGCTTTATCTTCGAGAGCCCTGTTGGAATCCATCCTTGTAATCTACCATACAAACGTAGCGTGCCGCTTAACCTGCGCAGAGTAAGGAGAACTTTGTACCGCCCATGTAAGAAAAGTGCAATAAATAAGGGCAAAACTATTTGATTCATTTGTAGCAAGCTGCCTTATTATCAATAGCAAACAAGATTGGGACCCTTATGTTGGAGTTTTATTTTTGAAATAACTTTTTATTCTTCTTATCCATTAGCGATAGTTATTTCTCTCATTTGGCTTCGTTAACTTCATTTATTTCTCTTATCTGTCGAGAAAAATTTAAAATTTTGATCGACTATAAATTTTTTATAAAAAATTATTTTCTTATTATTTTTTAAATATCATGATATTTTGGCATGGATCCGATAATCCTTTTTGTTACAACCATACGGTCTCCCTTACAAATTAATAAGTACAGGTAATGGTCTGCTATACTTTAAGATATAATCTAAGATATAGAAATTATGCAGGCTTGGTATCATCGGAATACTAATTTTTATTAATTTTTTTTGTATAGTGAAAAAATAATTATCTTCAAGAAAATTCTTAAAATGGTGACGCCGAGCTCAATTGTTTATTTCTATTTTTTTTGCAAGTTTTTTAAAAGTTTGCCGCCTACCTAAAGAATACCAGGCTCAGATTCTCCTTCTTCGGTGATCACTGATGGGGTCCACCTCCAATAATTGTGCTCTCCAATTCTCAAATACTTGGAGCCCTTTGATGGAACATCCACCAGAAATTGGAGCACCAGAGGTAGGTAGTTGCGGCAGTGAGACCGCTAGCTGTCGGCTTTCCCTACCGGCGGTTGGCTTGGTGCGGTGGAGGAGTTATTTGATATCCTCTCACCCCCAAGTAGGGATACCTGGAGTTCAACATGCTCCCTTACCAAGGCGAGCACAATAAGAGAACGCCGGAATGCAAATGCTCTGGTGGACATGGTGGTACCGGCATCAGGAGCAAATGTTATAGCTTAGGTAAAGCCTCCCCCAAACAAGAGCTGAAGATTTCAAGGCTAGCCGAGCCATGCATCCATATCAACAACATCTGGCTGTGCCTCATATCTTGTTAAACATTAATCACATGGATGACATGCCCATAGTTTTAATGACTACCCTCGTTTTCAAGAGAAGGAAAGGAAACTTAACACCTGATTTTATGGTTGTCCTTCTCATCTAGTCCTCGTTCCATACACAAGCAGCATTTAATATCGAGTCTCACACGTATGTAGTGGAGCCCATCATGGGCCTAGCCCAGATCATTTCCGGTATGTAACTAAAGATTGTACGATTGCTGTGACAGCAGCCGCATCATTTGCTGACGTAGATGAATACATGACTCTTGTAACTTTTTTTTTTTTCTTTTTCTTTTTTGAATATACCAAAATGCATCTTTGTTTATGTAAATGCATGCACATATCTTCATGGCAATTAGCTTTGCAAGAAGATGCTTCATCACATCACGCCATGACATGCATTGTCTTGCAAGTTTAGAAGAGCAAATGATGCTGCTTGCCTGTGATCAACGACAAAGATGGTGTCATGGAAGAAGTGATTGGACATTTGTTGCCTTTCCTATGTACACAAAAATAGTTTATCCACGTAAGTAATTTTTTCTATGCCATATATCCTTTTATCTATCAATCCTTCGAGCATAAATTCAAGTCTTGAATTAATAAAAAAATATATTAAATTATATTTATATGAATTAAATTATATTATTAATCTATGGTATTATTATATTCTTATAATTAAAATATATTTATATATATATAGTTGAATATATAAAATGAAATAAATATTATTTTATTATTTATATATATATATTTTTTAATATGATCCGATCTAGAACCCGTGCGCAATGCACGGGCTCCGATTTAACTTGGTTTGGCAATGCATTTTCATAAAATAAGAGCATCAATGTCTATAAATATGATGTAATTAAAAATTATTAACAAATTTTTATAACTATGAGCGAGTGAAAAACTCGGATTGATAGCAATTTCATCATTAATGTATTTTAAAATTAATTTCATAATTTTTTTTTAAATTACTTGATGAAACTTGAATCGAGATACTAAGGAATCATCGTATACTACTTTCATCAAAACTACATTATTTTGTGTCGCTATTCTATGTTTTGTAAATATATATTCTTTATTAAAACATCAATTAGTTTGGCAAATAAGGCAAACAGATGGAAGGCATTTATGAACCTGTACAAGCCATAAAAGACTTCTTAAATCAAGTAAATAACAACCATTATTAGCCAAAAAGGATGGGCAATCACTCATATCTTACATTCACATGCATCATCCCATGTGCAAACACTAGAGACAACCAATCAAACAAATAATCAAGTTTGGTTCACTCTAAATAAATATATTACCAAATTCTTATCGCCAACTATGTACACACATAAATAAACACCATGCATAATATCAAGAAATCAATCGGACACCACAGTTTAAATTATCTATGCAATTAAGTATGTCAAACAACACCAACGCTTTAACAAAAAATCCTATTCAAGTCACTGCCCGTTATAATGGCCGTTATTTGCTTAAAACCTCACAAGCAGAATTTATTTTATCTTTCTAGCCACCACCAAAAATAATTATATTTTATTTAGTGAAAAAACAAAAAATGAATAACAGCCATTATAATAAAATAAAAAGTTAAATAATTAATTATTTTTAAAATACTTATGATTAATATATGTAACATAACTGATGCCTCTTAGGTCACTATGATGGCCACGATGTTACACCATGATCAGAACTTTGCTTCCAATGCAGCTTTTTTTTTTAAAAAAAAAAAATTTCTTAATAAATATTGGTGCAATCTATTCTAGAAATGAAATGAAGAAGTGACGCCTTCACCAACTGGTAGTTAGATCTTTGCCACCCGTCGGCCAGGGGCGTTTCGGGCACCTCCGAAAAAGAATACGAAAGATCTCTATTAGTAATATAATAAAAAGAATTTTACCGACGAGTATCCTAAAAAAATCTATTAAAAAATATTTAATATTTCTTGAAAATAATAAAATATCTTGATCCATATGATATTAAAAATAAAAATTATTTTTTTATAAAAATAATTAAATCTATTATATTTTTTATAATAATTTTTATTATATTTTTAAGAAGTATTAAATGCCCCTTAACGAAAGGATTCAACCACAGGGGCACTCTTACATGGATGGTGTTTTCGTATTTAATAGCCATGAATAGCCAATGCATGCATTAAGTGCGTGCGTGCGTGCGTGCGAGAGAGAGGGGCTTGACTTTGAAGCACTTTACTGTCAAAATAAAATTGATCAAATAAAGGTGAAAAAAGCAATTATAAGTTCTGTACTAAATTGGTACAAAATTATTATTTGTTGAGAAATATTAGAGTAACTTGTGCCAGAAAAAGAAAAAGAAAAAAAAAAAAAAAAAAAAAAAAAAAGGAAAAAAATAGATTTGGAAAATTCATGATTGAGATGAGTTGATCCACTGGAACCAGTCATCCTTAAACCCTTCAAACTGAATTCCTCTGGCAACACTAACAAACAACATGTAGTGAAATACGCACCCTTTCCGTGGGTCTAAACATGTTTGTCAACTTATTGACAAGCCTCAAATTTTTGAGGTTGGTCAAGGACAATTATAGTATAGAATATGAGTAGCAGTCCCACTGGATGTGATTGTGATAAAATTGCCTTCAAAGATACGTATTTCTCTTAGTTAGGGTCCCCAATAAGCTGCGCCTGGATGGGCCGAGAAGCTTGCACGCATGACTTAGAAAGCGGGCTTGGGTCAAGATTTCGGACCCTACAACCCAATTAGATCTGAAAGGTAGGAAGGTTATAATTTTGAGGTCATGTCGTAAATGATAGCCTGGCCCAATAAATGTCCATAACTGGGCCAGCTTCTGTCATGAATGATAGGCTGAAATAAGTCCAAAGCCGAACCTAATCCATTGCCTCCTAGTGGGAACTCTTGTTCTTTTGAAAAGCTATTCTTTTGGTAACAATTGCTGTTTTGGTCCTTCCATAAATTGAGGTCTGAAGGCAATTCCATTCAACAGTAGCAAATTAGACATATAACATTATAGACTACAAAATCATTAAAAGTAAGAAATCAAGAAACTATGCTTTCTAGAGCTTCAGCAGCAAGTTGGTCATCTGGGCTACACTTCATTATATACAGTTCACCAAAGGCCTTTCTGGTGGACGGAAGGCCTATCAAAGCACCCTCAAGTCCTCTTGGTCCTCCCTTGCTTCTGACCTTGGCAAAATACAAGTATCCAGAACACAACCAATGTGATAAAACTTAAGCACCAACAAAATTTATTCTGTATAACAATAACAAGAATAAATTAAGATGATCAAATTAAATGAGACATCCTTTTAGTCTTGTTGCACTATAGGAAGATCTTGGCATACTTAAGGGCTCACCATGCCTGCCGACCTCCAATACTTGGCTTTCTCAAACCCATTGACAAAGTATTGGTAATCGTCGATCGTCCGATCGATCTCTTCTTCGGTGTTCATCACGAAGGGACCTAGCTGAGCCACAGGCTCACCCAAAGGCTCACCTCCAATGAGCACGAACCTAAGGGGCTTGGAGGACCTGTTCCACACTTCAAGCCCGTCACCTTGGCCCAGAAGCAGAAGGTGGTGCGGCCCAACTGGGGCACTTCTTTCAGAACAAAACACTCCTTCCCCTTCTAGGACGTAGACAAATGAATTCCATGTTGGTGGAATGGGTTGGCGAAGATGGGCCGATTGCCTGAGTTTGAAATCCAAATACATGGTTGGTGTTCGAGTATAAACTGGAGATTGGACTCCCATGGACTCGCCGGCTATGACTCGGACATCGACGCCATTTTTAGCGGTAGAAGCTATGTCATTGCTTTGTATTTCTTGATATCTTGGCTCAATCCTGCAATAAACAAAGCAATTAAGATTGCATGAGATTTAAACATTCGTTGGATTATAAGTTTTAGCATCGCTAGCACCTAATATCCCATTTCATTAACTAATGAAATGCGTGATGGTTTATTTGCTTCTATTTCGTAGCAGCAGTGTGGATCCTACTCAACCAACCGAGACCACACAATTATTGGTCTGGCCCATAAAGTTGGAAGCATGGCATGAGAAGATCCGGTAAATCCTGGTGCCAAAACCAAACAAATGGCGAAAAATTGACTAGATCCACTTGCACCATCAAAAGCAAACTGCCAACATGCAGTCGAGGTAACTCACATAGGGGCTACAAAAGTTGCTGGCCTGTGAGGGAAAGGTGTTTGTGAGGTGGACACAACCACCACGACATTAGCAATGCCCGAATAATTACTCCGAGTCTTCCAAGTTACCCCACCGGAAGGGCATGAAATTGCCCTCCAAGCACGCATGCATCCTTGTCCATAGATTTAAGTTCCAGGAAACCTCCGGGTTTCATATTCCAGTGTGCTAATAAAAGTATCCAAGATAGCGACACTTCATGACAATAGTAATAGTAGCGTGCATGATGATATATTATCTACTACTAAAGGTACATTTAGTTGCACTCACATTTTGTTCTTAGATGAGAGATTGACCCATAGTTGCAGGCCCTTGGAGGTCCCCTGCCCAGCCGGCATCTCGGAGTGCACGATCCCCCTACCGGCGGTCATCCACTGCAGGTCGCCAGCCTTTATTGTCCCCTTATGGCCCTCAAAATCTTCGTGTGTGACTGCTCCCTGAGAATCGAATCACATAGAAGCTTTGTTTATTTAACATCATGGCTTAGATTCACACCCATGCTTGGCAAAGAATTTGTTGGCGGCCAAGCAAGAGGTTTGAGTTGATGGACTAACAACATTTGGTGGGGCTCAAGCATGGGTGTACACCTAATTGGTGGTGGCCCATTCTATAAATATAGGACATCACCGTCCCACTTCTAAACCAGTCACACAGAGAGATATTTCACAAGGCATAAGGTATGATGTTTACCTCTAGCATGTAGGTGACGGTTTCAAAACCTGAGGTTGGAAACGAGAGAGAGAGTCCAATAATTAGAACAAAGACGTTTCAACGGTTGCAGGAATGCAAATTAAAATCCTCAAATCTATACCTCGGTGTGGATGATCAGGAAATCCAGCAGGAGCAGCAACTACAATGTATTAACAAAATAACCAAAGGTTAGGTAAACGACAGAACAATGTCCAATCCTCAATCAACTAATTACAAATTAGCATCGTATTAGATTTAAATGAGATTAGAAACCAAAACCCACCTGAGAACTCATCCAGAACAAGGAAAGGATCGAAGTACTTCAGCTCGAACCTGGTAGCACCAGACATCCATTAAGCCGCAAGCAAAATAATCGAATTCGAAATATTGGAAGAAGATCGATCGATATTATAGAAAGTTTCAAAGAGATTCCATGTTCACCTTCCAATGCTTCTTCTGACAACGGCGCCATCGCCTTCGTGCTGAGGTCTTGCTTGAAATTTCCTTACCACTTGGCGAGGCTCTTGGAGAACAGGGGACATCTCTGTTTCAGCCATTACTCCTCTGCTTCTATAGAGATTGGGGACCGCAACAAACGGTGAATGGTTTGGGATGGAGAGGAAGAGCTTTGTTTGTATGGCCTGGTTGCTTCTCTTTGTTGGAGAGAAGAGAGATGCAGCCAAAGAGATGGAGAGAGAAGGGGAAGTGGGGCCTTTTATAGGGGCCAACTTGGGATCTCCTCCATTGGAGCTTGGCCTTTGTGGAGGTTTCGTTATGGGAGACTCGCCTTTTTGGTCAAACACACAAAGCCTCGGCCAGGTAATGTTGCTTTGATTCTCGGCTATGGAAGTCCCAACGCCGAGCCCCAATGAGTTGTCGTCATGCTGATGTTATGCTGATGTATGTTTTTTTTTTGAAAAAAAAGACTGGTGTATGTTTGCAAGAACTTGATCGAGGCTCCCTCCGTTCTCGGCTAACATGAGTTGACTCAATTGGTTTGCTCTAGATCTAAGAGATTAGATATGCAGCGAGGTGTAGCTAGATTTTTGTGCGAGTTATGTGCAGATGATTTAGACCTGCTCGTTGTTTAGATAAAATTTACCATCCCATATAAAAATGTTGCGAATTTGCCTGATTTTATGTACACAAAAAATGGGCATCAATTGGTTGATTAAAAAGCGATGGTGTTTTTTCTCTAAATTTTTTTTAGGTGAAAATGCCTATGGTCTTAGTGATTAATTAGAAGGATTTTGTGATACTTTTACTATTTTTTTTATCCGATCTGCATTCATGATTAATAATCATGAACCCTCTATCAACAAGACCAAAAAAAATAAAAGGTGAATTTTTTCCTTTGAAAAATGAGAATTAAGAAAAATAAAAAATTATCTAGCCTTGTTATTGTTAATACAGACAATAACAAATGACATGACATAAAAATGTAGGGAACCAACTGCAACTAAACCATCTTAACCGCTTAGCATGATTCTCCTGGACGTATTGAAGAAGGACACTAAAGAAACCATCATTCAAACAGCATAAAGAATGAACCGAGACTTGTAAGGGGACATCGAAGATGACATATTTAAGTATAAGCATGAAGGATTCAGTCAGGAGTCATGATGACACATGGTGACAGTCACTAAAAAAAAAGTCCTCAAGGATATGTGATCATGTTTTTATTGAACATAAATTATATAATTAGATTTTTTTTGTTTTTTAATGGATCCCATGAATTGATCCTAGTGGTCCAGACTTAATGTTGACCTCGTAAGTCGTATACAATCATCCAATAGAACCATTGTGTGTTGCCACATAGACCACAAATTCCTTATTCCATGTTTCCCTTTTTAACCTCTCGTACTTTTAGGCAATTAATAGGATGACATGATGACAGATTAATGATGATAATTATATTTCGCTCACCTGTTACATGTGTTTGAAGAACTTTGCAGCCAATTTGGATTCAAAACCCAATTCCCTTCTTCAAACAGGCATACCGTGGAGTTTGACAAATATTGTCCTTTTCGCACTGAAATTCGTGCTAATCGAGATCTTTCTCCAATCATTCACTCATGCTAATTATTATATTAAAGAATTTTTGAATCGCCGGATGGATACATGAAAGTGTCCATTTTTCTTATGACTTGATGGAGAGACGTGAACGACTTGCAACATGTGGGGTGAGAACGTGGAAGCTTCCGCTTACACGCGGAGATGGGGATTAAGACGTAGCAGTGACGTGTGCATGACTTGAGATAACTCTAAAGGATCAAATGGTGATGGAGACTTGGAGTAATGCATGGGTATCATAGACCGCGGAGGAGAATAAAGAGTATCTTACAGACAAAACACCACCAGAAAATCCTGGCCGTTTATTTTCTGCAATTTGTGCCTTCAAAGCAACTTTGCCACCTGGACACGTGGTAGTCAAATCCCTTGGGTAATTTTCCTGGACGTAGGCCAGATCGGGTCTGTTTAAGTGAGTCATATCAAGAGTACAAAAAAGTACTGGACTTGATAGACTTAATTTCGACTGCACCGGCTCCCAAAACAAATTGGAAGAAACGTATCCGAAGTAGCTATTTAATTAAAAAATAATAATTAAATAGTATATAGACGTTATTAAATACCGACAGCTCATTGCCCATGCATTTTGATAAATAGCTACATCTAAATAATTATAAAACGAAAATTGTATCTTTGAACCAATGCAAATTGGTTTAGGCTCTTATGGTAATCCTTATTCAATTCATTTTTTAAGGATGAATTTTTTAAATTAAATATAATAATCAAATAAAATTTATTTTTAAATTAATTAATTTTTTATCTTTAAAATTATATTTAAATGATATGCAAGCTAAAATTATTTATTTGCAGCTTAAAGAATACTCATCACCGCAGTTCTTTATTTATATAAAAATTTTTTTAAAATAAAATATTAAAAAATAAAAATATTAAATATATTTATTTTATATTTATTTTTTAAAATAATTATAGAGCCAAAGATTTAAAAATGATAGCAGCGTTATTATATACGTGAAGATGATTGTAATAAGCAGTGTTGATGTGGTTTCATGGATCAATTGATGAGTATATAAATGATAAATTTTTTACTTTATAGTTTATTTATATATATAATTTCATATATAATTTTATTTTAATTAATTTTTTAATATTTATTTAATTTTATTTTTTATTTTTATCTATATTTTTATTAAAATATATTAAAATTTGTGAAGGAGTTTAAGTCAAAGTATGCATTATTGTACAATCTACGTACCAAGCTGCTCCAATTAAATTGGACGCCATAAAAAGCCAAGAATTGTGCCACGGGGGAATGAATGGAACGGGGATTAATTGTGGGCAGCCGAATGGAAGGCGGACACATCAACGCTGTACCCAAAAAAAAGAAGAGCGCAAGTGTGACGTACGTATGACGGGAGACCTGAAAACATGATGATCATCCAAGGATGATGCGGAGCGTGATCACAAACGTCTGGTACGGAGAACCGCGGAGTGTCATAATTTTGCTACGATAAAAAGAAAGGTTTTAAAAAAAATAATAAAATTACTTATTCCTTCAACTTTGCCTGAAGTACGGAACACCTCTTTTGATTTTAGATTTTTTTATTATATTCCTAAGATTCGGAAGGCTCCATATGTAGGGCTGCGCATAGTTAGATGACGCTTTTTTTTTTTTTTTTTGATAGATTCATAAAAAAAAATAAATAAAATAAAAAAATTGAAATATAAAAAAAATAATAAATTAGAAGGACCACAAACCAAAGATAGCTTTTCTTCAAAAAAAAATTTGAACCTACCTTTCATCTATATTAAATAAGTAATAAAAAATTATATTAGATGATCATCACACATATGATAATTTGAACCAACATTAATTACAACTAAAATAGCCTTATTTTAAAAGATCAAAGGTAGCTCAACGCATCCATCCGATCCAATTTCATCCTGATCCTCGTTGCTCAAAGATTGCTGCCACTCACCACTATTTTAGTCTATTACAGCCCCATTGGCAATTTGGCCTGGCCAGCGGCCGCATGGTGGACTTGTAAAGGCCAAAGCCACCATCATCACTAAGCACAACCTCTTCGTTGCTTGGTTACCTAAGTTTGATGGGGAAGTCCGGTGGGAAATGGTGGGGTGATGTGAGTTGGTCTTATCGGGTAAAACAAAATAATAATCCTGACTTCGCTGCCAACCCTCTTAGCTTTGGACAGAGGTTGCCAAAGATGTTCACTCCTCTTATCAATAGAGACCGCATTGGGTAAGTGGAGATAATTGTATTTCAAACTTATTTAAGATGGATACAATTGAAGGGAGATCATCAGGAAAAATTCTACTTTAAAACTTGTTTATAACTTTATCCTTATCTCTTTGTTTGAATCGGAACCCAACCCTAAGACTCATCAAGTATCAAAGGTGCAATTTTTGTGAGGGTTGTGGGGGAAACTCCAATGGGTTCTACGAAGGCAACTTTTGGACCAAAGGGCAAAAGTCTTCTGTATGAATTCAAATATGATTGCTGGTAGGTGAGAACCAGAGGAATATTCCTGATGGATTTTGGTAGGAAAGAACATTATCAGAACCCTAATCGGCATCAGAGAAGATGTGTTTGAGAAACTTTCGTAGAACCTGAATGCTATTAATGGTTATGTTAGTGCAGAATGTAATTGACGTCGGATCGAGTTGGAGCTGAGGAAGAGATCGCTGTCGGTGACTTGCAAAATAAAGGTCTATCCGGAGTCGGTGGTGGTGGCTCCAGCAGAACTCTCCGATAATCAAGTCAGCTCTTCCGACCAAAAGAAATGAAGTGCTCAGGAAAGAGTTCGACTAAGTTTCAGAAAGGAGAAGAAAGCTTAGAAAAAACGTATCTGAGGATCTCTTTTTATAGACAGAGTTTGTAGTAGACTGATAGTGACAGTCTTAATCGTCCGATAGTGGACCACTCGGAGTCACATAAAATTTGGTACGGAGAGAGAGATATCATCAGACTGATAGTGACAGCCATAATCATCCGATAGTGGACCGTTCGAGACTGCATGAGATTTGCTATGGAGAGAGAGGTGTCGTCAGACTGATAGTGATCGTTCGTCGAGATTTAATAGCCATAGTTCGAAGAAAATAGACATTGATTAGTAAAAAATTTTGACATATATCAATTTCAGAGGAGTTCGAACTTCTGAAGGAAATACATCTAGAGGGGATCATCAGGAAGGAATACTACTTGAAATCTAAAAGTAATTCGCTGGAGAAATCCAGATGAAGTTTGGTTAAAGAAAAAGTCCGGAAGGAGTTCGGTTCTTATAGAAATCCGACTGAATGAGAGATCCAGAAGAAATTCGACGGAAGAAAAAATTCGGAAGGAGTTTGGCTCCTATAGAAATCCGACTAAAGGAGAGGTCCGAAAGGAGTTCGGCTTATGTAGGAATTCGACTGAATGAAAGATCCAAAAAAAGTTTGGCTCCTGTAGAAATTTGACTGAAAAAGAGGTCCGAAAGGAGTTCGACTCCTGAAGGAATTCGATTGAAGGAAAGATTCAGAAGGAGTTCGACTCTTATAGGAATCCGACTAAAGAAGATGTCCGAAAGGAGTCCAACTGATGGAGAAGTTCAGTCGAAGAAAAACTCTGAAAAGGGTTCGACTAATGGAGAAGTCCAGAAGGAGTCCAGCTGATGGAGAAGTCCGAATGGAGTTCGACCGCTGTAAGAGTTCGAAAGAGGTTCGACCACTGTAGGAGTTCGAAAAAGGTTCGACCGTTGAAGGAGTTTGGCTGTTTGAAGAAGTTCGGTTGGAGTTTGATCACTGAAGAAAGTATTTTTGATCAAAGCTCTTTCATGATTATCAGTTGCATTAGACTAAGCATCAGACTAGACTTCGATGGGAGCAGAGTTTATCCCCAATAATAGTCTCTCCACTTTCGAATTCGAAATTTGAAAGAAGGGAGTACAAAAAGATGACTGTCAAAAATTTTTTTCAGACTCTACATCCGTTGAGATTGAAACTCGAGAGAGATCTTATCTTCTTTCGAAGTTAAAGGAGATCTTATCTCTTGTTAAGGTTGACGTTGAAGTTCAGAGGAGATCTTATCTTCAGTCGAGGTTGAAGGAGATCTTATCTTCTGTTGAGATTGATGTTAAAGCTCAGGAGAGATCTTATCTCTTATTGAGGTTGGCATTGAAGCTCGGAGGAGATCTTATCTCCAATCGAGGTTGAAGAAGATCTTATCTCCTATTGAGATTGGCATTGAAGCTCAGGAAAGATCTTATCTTCAGTCGAGATTGAAGAAGATCTTATCTCCTATTAATATGCGTTGAAACTCGGAGGAGATCTTATCTCCAGTCGAGGTTGAAGGAGATCTTATCTCCTATTGAGGTTGGCGTTGAAGCTCGGGGGAGATCTTATCTCCAATCGAGGTTAAAGAAGATCTTATCTCCTGTTGATGTTGCGTTGAAGCTCGAAAGAAATTTATCTCCAATCGAGGTTGAAGAAAATTTTTATCTTTTATTGGAGGTTGGAGCTCGGGAGAGATCTTATCTTCAGTCAAGGTTGAAGAAGATCTTATCTCATGTTAAGGTTGGCGTTGAAGCTCGGAAGAGATCTTATCTCCAATCAAGGTTGAAGAAGATCTTATCTCCTGTTGATGTTGCGTTGAAGCTTGAAAGAAATCTTATCTCCAACCGAGGTTTGAAGGAGATCTTATCTTCTGTTAGAGGGTTGGAGCTCGGAGAAGATCTTATCTCTAACCGAGATTGAAAGAGATCTTATCTTCGATTGAAGGAGATGTTCAAGCTCGAGGGAGATCTTATCTCCAGCCAAGGTTGAAGAAGATCTTATCTCTTATTGAGGTTGAAGTTGAAGCTCGAAGGAGATCTTATTCCAACCGAGATTGAAGGGAGATCTTATCTTCTGTTGAAGGATTGAAGTTTGGAGGAGATCTTATCTCCAACCGAGGTTGAAGGAGATCTTATCTTCTGTTGAGGGTTGAAGTTGAAGCTCGGGGGGAGATCTTATCTCCAATCGAGGTTGAAGAAGATCTCATCTCCTGTTGACATTGAAGTTAAAGCTCGGGAGAGATCTTATCTCCAGTCGAGATTGAAGGAGATCTTATCTCCTGTTGACATTGAAGTTGAGACTCAAAAGAGATCTTATCTTCAGTCAAGATTGAAGAAGATCTTATCTTCGGAGAAGATCTTATCTTCAACCGAGGTTGAAGAAGATCTTATCTCCTATTGAGATTGAAGTTAAGGCTCAGAGGAGTTTTTATCTCCAGCCGAGATTGAAGGAGATCTTATCTCCTATTAACATTGAAGTTAAAGCTCGAAGGAAATCTTATCTCCAACCAAGGTTGAAGGAGATCTTATCTCCTATTGACGTTGATGTTGAAGCTCGAGGAAGATCTTATTTCCAATCGAGGTTGAAAGAGATCTTTTCTCCTGTTGACGTTGATGTTGAAGCTCGGAGGAGATCTTATTTTTAGTCAAGGTTGAAGAAGATCTTATCTCCTGTTGATGTTGAAGTTGAAGCCTGAGGGAGATCTTATCTTTAGTCGAGGTTGAAGAAGATCTTATCTTCTGTTGACGTTGAAATTGAAGTTTGGAGGAGATCTTATCTCCAGTCGAGATTGAAGGAGATCTTATCTTTTATTGACGTTGAAGTTGAAGCTCAGGAGAGATCTTATTTTTAGCTGAGGTTGAAGGAGATCTTATCTTCTATTGAAAGATTGAAGCTCGGAGGAGATCTTATCTCCAACCGAGGTTGAAGGAGATCTTATCTCCTATTGAAGGGTTGGTGCTCGAGTAAGATCTTATCTCCAGCCGAGGTTGAAGGATCTTATCTCATGTTGAGGTTGAAGTTGAAGCTCGAAAGAGATCTTATCTCCAGTCGAGGTTGAAGGAGATCTTCTCTCCAACCGAGGTTGAAGAAGATCTTATCTTCTGTGGATGTTGACGTTAAAGTTTGAAGGAGATCTTATCTCCAATCGAGGTTGAAGAAGATCTTGTCTCCTGTTGACGTTGAAGTTAAAGCTCAGGAGAGATCTTATCTCTAATCGAGGTTAAAGAAGATCTTATCTCCTATTGACGTTGAAGTTGAAGCTCGAAAAAGATCTTATCTTCAATCGAGATTGAAGAAGATTTTATCTCCTATTGAAGGATTGGAGCTCGGGAAAGATCTTATCTCCAGATGAGGTTAAAGGAGATCTTATCTCCTATTGAGGTTGAAGTTAAAATTCGAAGGAGATCTTATTTTCAATCGAGGTTGAAGGAGATCTTATCTTCTGTTGATGTTGAAGTTGAAGCTCGGAGGAGATCTTATCTTCAGTCAAGATTGAAGAAGATCATATTGATCTTCTATTGACATTGAAGTTGAAGTTTGGAAAAGATCTTATGTCCAGCCGAGATTGAAGGAGATCTTATCTTCTGTTGACATTGACGTTGAAGCTCGGGGGAGATCTTATCTCCAACCGAGGTTGAAAAAGATCTTATCTCCTGTTAATGTTGAAGTTGAAGCTCGAGGGAGATCTTATCTTCAATCGAGGTTGAAGAAGATTTTATCTCCTGTTGACGTTGAAGTTGAAGCTCGAGGAAGATCTTATCTCCTATTGACGTTGAAGTTAAAACTCGGGGAGATCTTATCTTCAGCCTGTTGACGTTGAAGTTGAAGCTCGGAAAAGATCTTATCTCCAGTCGAAATTGAAGGAGATCTTATCTTCTATTGAGATTGAAGTTGAAGCTCAGAGGAGATCTTATCTCCAACCAAGATTGAAGGAGATCTTATCTCCTATTAAGGTTGACATTGAAGCTTGAGGGAGATCTTATCTTCAGTCGAGTCGAGGCCTCTCTTCTCACCTCATCAAAAATGAACAAGGCCTTCGATTTTGCTCATGTTAGAATGAGGTTCTTCTCCTATTTCTAATGGACTATAGGGATACATAAGAACTATTGTTAGGGCCTCTCTCCTCATCTCATCTAAAATAAACGAGGTCTTCGATTTGCTCATGTTAGGATGAGGTTCTCCTTCTATTTCTAACATGGCCACTATTGATTACTTTTTTTCTGTCATTACATTGTTTTTGCATCAAGAAACCATAATATTGAAATGGAGGAGTTTTATTGAAGAAAAATTACTAGTAGTACATCCTCAGATTTTTTGAATTTTAAGGTCATGAGAGCGTTGCTCAATCGAGCTCCTTCAGGTGATAAGTTTTGGACCGGACGACCTCCTCTATTTCATATGGGCCTTCCCTATTTGGGGCAAGCCTCCCCTGACTTCGAGGCTGAGAGATGACAGCTCGCTAAAGTACTAAGCCCTCCAAAGATAGTATTGATGATGTCGAAAGGTGGCCGATCTTCTTATTATTCCTTCCTCATTGATGGTTCTAGCTACGGCAACGCCCTTGGTTGATCTTCTCTTGCTTCAAACCAATGTCTGAGAAATCGATCTAGCCGACCTCTTCTGATGATTTTCTCGATCTCATCTTGAAGCTGAATGCATTCTTTAGTATCGTGAACGTGATCATGATAATACAAACAGCACTTGCTTTGATTGCGCTTATTTGGAGAAGATCGTAATTCTTCTGATCTTGGTAGTTGATTCTTAATTTCCATCAGAACTTGAATTTTAGGAGCATTAAGGAAGGCATAGTTGTAAAATCTTCTGAGGGGAGAACTTCTTCGTATCCTTCTATCGGAACTTCTTTGATGATGAGCTCGAGGAGAAGTTCGGGCTCGCTTGCATTTGGGGGAGTCCGTGAGCACGGTCGAACTTCATTCAGCCCTCTATCAGCGGTGGGTCTATTGGACTCGCTCGTCTGCCACTCTCCTATGACTTCTTCATCCTTCAATCTAAAGGCTTCTTTCGTTCGGATATATCCTTTAGCCCGAGCTAGCAGATCGACAAAATTTTTGGGATACTTCTTCTCCAAAGAGAACAACAAATCATTCTTTTAAAGACCGTCCTTGAGTGCGGCCATTGCAACAGACTGGTCTAGGTTCTGAATCTCTGATGCAGCAGTATTAAATCGAATAACATAAGCTCGAATTGATTTTTCCTTCTTCTACTTGATATTCATCAAGAAATTCGAACCTTGGTGCGGACGTCGGCTGCTAACGAAGTGAGCTACAAATTGATGGCTTATCTGATCAAAGAAGAAGATCATATCCAATTTCAATATCGAATATCAATTTTTTGCTGCTCTCTTTAAGGTAGATAGAAAAGCTTGGCATAAGATTGCATCTGGTATGCCATGGAGCAGCATCATGGTCCGGAAGGCTTTCAGATAATCGATCGGATCAGAGATTCTATCATAGCTTTCAAATTAAAGGAGCTTGAAGTTCGATAGAATGGGCTCTTACATAATTCGGAGAGAGAAAGAAAGATCGGTGTAGACGTCGTCATGGTGAGCCAAAACAACATGATGGAGTTTCTCAATTCATCGATCCATCTTTCATAATTTTTGATCGAAAATGCCATCTCGATTGCAGATTTTGAAAGATTTTCGACTGTAGATGAGGAAGGTCTCTTTCGGAGAAGAATCATGATCCGAATAAGAATTTTCTGCTCTCTATTTTTTCTTTTTAGGGGCGATGGGTATGCTAGCTCAAGTGCTTTTTCTCGGAGCCAATTTCTGACATTCCGATGGTGAGTTTTCTAATGGAACCATCATCAAGGGCTGCCGCATGGCTTGCACCACTTCAATGAGGCCCTAAACCCACTACATCAAGGCCCATGTTAGGCATGGTTGGCCTAGGCCAATAGGATCTTTGAGGATTAGGACCATAGGGACTGGCGTTCCCAGTCCATCCTTTAATTTTGTTAATTTGAAAGTTTTGTTCTAATTCTTCTAGGCCAATGCTTGGGTTGGATTCCTCCTCTTGTTTTGAGTCACTAGGACTATCATTCCCCTGTTCTAGGATGGCTATAGATTTTCTTGAGGTTTTGGGCGTATCAAGAATAGAGTGGATGAGCTTAAGGATTTGGAGCCTCTTGTTTATCTCTCCTAAGAGGTCTTTGTCTTCTAAATCTTCTTTGTATTTTTTGGATATCTCATAGGGTTTGAAGACTGGAGCAGAGCTAGAGGACTTAGCAGGTGGCCTGTCTCTAACCCTTTCTTCCATTTTGGTTAGTTGATCGCCTATAGTCTTGAGGCTTTGGTTTGTCCAATTATTTTATTCTATTATATTTTTGAGATCTATGGGATTAACAGAGTCATGGGGGTCACTTTTGAGTTTTACTGGTGAGGCTGTGATTTGTGTTTTCCTAATTAGGATTTTAACCTCTTGGAAAGGAGGATGGATCTTTTCGATGATTCTTCCTTTTCCATCTTGCCATGATATTATGACCTTTGGTTTTATCATATCAACTTGTTTTGGTTTGTCATGCATTTCAAATCATTCAAAGAAACCTATGTAGTCTCTAATTGAATGCATGAAGTTATACCATTTGGTTCTAAGATTAGTCCTTTGGGTTTCATCTAACTGGTTGAAGAATCTAGTTCTTTTTTCTTCGTTTCTTTTTGAATTGAAGTCTCTTCTAAGCAGGTCTTTGTCTAGGACAAATTCACTGCTTATAGTATTAATTTCTAGATCCATTTGGGAATAAGTTGGGCTTAAGTTGGGAGACTCTACTTGTTCATTATATGAAGATTTTGGAATTGTAGGTTTTGAATCTACTTTTGATAGGCTTGCTTCAACAGAATAACTGTCCCTAGCAGGAGTGAATGAAGAAGTTGAAGGAATTTTTGAAGGAGAGAATCTAGAACTAAAGCTCTTCTCTACTTTTAGCCTATAAAATTTGATTAAGACATCACCCTCAGGGGTTGTGGTGATTGCCTCAAGGTGACTTATTTCCTGCCTTGTGGGGGGAACAGATTTTTCAAGAGTCCAGCTCTCTAAAAGAGTTATTTCATCGTAAATAAGGGTTTTGGGGATAAAAACATTTTCTTTATTTGGATCTGTTTGGAAGTATTCTTTTTGTCCTAAGATTTTTTTAGCCAGGGATCCTATGTGATTAAAGGTATTGGTGGCTTTGAAATAAATTCTCGTCAGGACAGTTAATGAGAAGGATCCAGCTAGCATTTTGAGATTATGTATTTTGATCTCTAATTCTAAAGCCTTTTGAATGTTTTTGTCTTTAACCTTGAGGGTAAGCTTAGTATTGCAATTACAATAGGCTGGGCCATTAAATACACTCATTTCCACCATCCCTATGAGGGATTCATGGTATTCAAGGAGTCTTCCATCTTTTAAGTAGGTGAGGAGGGTGCTGTTTATACCTCTCCTTATCATGGGTATGATGGCTATTTGTACGAGTCCTAGGTGAAGGAACTCATATTTGGATTTGATGCTATTTATCAGATCTTTGGAGATCAAAGGTATTAGTTCATGATCTTCTAAGATTGAATAGATGTTTTCTATTACTTTGATTCTTGAATCTGGTATCAACCAATTAGTTTTGTAGATTGATTTAAGTAGGATCTTTAGGGATTACTATCTTAGTTGGATCATACAGGTTCTTTTTTTTGCCTGCACTTATTTTTTCACCTCTGAAAGATGAGGAAGAAGAAGAGTTTCTAGATAGAAAACTCATGCTTAATTATGGGCTAATTACAGAAGTCTAAGTTGGAGGAAGAAGAAGAGTTTCTAAATAGAAACTTTTTCACTTAATTGAAAACTAGTTCCTTAAATTCTGAATAAAGCTCATACTTAATTAAAAATTAGTCCCTCAAATCCTGAATCTAAGTGCTACTAGAAAAGTGCTATGCCACCAGCAACGTTCAATACCACTAAAAAGAGTTTCCTACTCCCAAATATGACTAACTGTTCTGCCCTACACAACGGCTCTTCCTGACCTAAAAATAGGTCTGTGGGTTTTATTGCGTCTAGGAAATGGTCCCTCTTTTCTTTGAGTTACTTAGCACTTAACTCAAAGACTCAAAATGCACGAACTAGTTCAAAACTAAGTAGAGACTTAAAGACTCAGAATGCACAAATTGGTTCAAAATTAAGCATAAAGTAGACTGCTTCAGAGACTCAAAGACATAGAATGCGCGAACTAATTCAAAATTAAGCATAAACTAAACTACTCAGAGACAATTCTAGATACTGCCAAAACTCAAAATTCTAAACTAGTCTCAAATTAAGAAAAAGCTTATCTATAAAGAGACACTTCTAGATCCTTCCTTCCAGGGGTGAAAAGATAAGTGGTATCAAAGCCAATCCCACTTTTCTTTTCACCCCCAGAAGAGAGGATCTAGAATAGTCTCTTTATAGACAAACTTTTGCTTAATCTAAAACTAGTTTAGAATTCTGAGTCTTGGTAGTATTTAGAATTGCTTCTAAGTAGTTTACTTTATGCTTAGTTTTGAACCAGTTCGTGCATTCTGAGTCTTTGAGTCCATAAATAGTCTATCTTATACTTAGTTTTGAACCAATTCGTGCATTCTGAGTCTTTGAGTCTCTACATAGTTTTGAACTAGTTCGTGCATTCTGAGTTTTTGAGTTAAGTGCTAAGTAACTCTAAGAAAAGAGAGACTATTTCCTAGAGGCAGTAAGACCACAGACCCATTCTTAGGCCAGAAAGAGCCGTTGTGTAGGGCAGGGCAGTTAGTCATATTTGGGATCAGAAAACTCTTTTTAGTGGCATTAGACATTACTGGTGGCATAGAATTTTTCTAATGGCACTTAGATTCAGGATTTGAGGGGCTAGTTTTAAATTAAGAACGAGCTTGATTCAGAGTTTGAGGGACTAGTTTTTAATTAAGTGTGAGTTTGTACTCTTCTAATGATACTTAGATTCAGTGTTTGAGAGACTAGTTTTCAATTTAGTGTAAATTTACTATCCAGAAACTTTTTTTCTTCCTCCAACTTAGACTTCTGTAGCTAGTCCATAATTAAGTATGAGTTCTCTATCCAGAAACTCTTCTTCTTCCTCTTTCAGAGGTGAAGGGATAAGTGCAGACAAAGAAAAGATCCTATATGATCCACCTAGAGTAGTAGTCCCATATCTCTACATGGAAGAAATCTCAGACCTTTATAACCTAGAAAAAATTTTGGATCTTTACGATCCCCCTGAAATAGAAGAAATCCTGGATTCTTATGATCCTATAGACACAGAAGAAAATCCATATCCTCCAGAATTAAAGTTTCTTAGAAGAACCCCAATATCCCTAGAAAAAATTTCAATTTCATATAGTCATTCAAAACCTACTATTCCAAAATCTTCATACAATGAACCAGTAAAATCTTCCAACTTAAGCCCAACTTATTCTCAAATAAATCCAAAGAAAAACATAAAAAGCAGTGAATTTATCTTAGACAAAGACCTGCTTAGAAGAGACTTCAATTCAAAAAGAAACAAAGAAAAAAGAACTAAATTCTTCAACCAGTTAGATGAAACTCAAAGGACTAACATTAGAACCAAATGGTATGATTTCATGCACTCTAAAAGAGACCACATAGGTTTCTTTGAATGGCTTGAAATGTACAACAAACCAAAACAAGTAAATGAGCGAAAAGGAAGGATTATAGAAGAAACCCTTCCTCCTTTCAATGAGGACAAAGAGATCGTAATCTTTCCTTTCTGAAATGCAGAAATTTTGATCAATAATACACCTAAAAAATGCAAAGAAAAATTAGAAAACAAAGACCTTCCCTTTGATCTTATTCACTCTGATGCTTCAAATAAGATAGCAGTTATCCTAGGACAGGGGAATAATTACTCCAGTGACCCTAACAACTCAGAACAAAACTTGCAAATTAATAAAATTAAAGAATGGACCAAGCAAGCCAGTCTTAAATTCCAAAGACCCTTTTGGCCCAAATCAATCATGCTTGATATGAGTCCTGAAGAAAGACTCATGCAACAAAATCAGTATTCGGCCCACGATGGCCAAATAGAATATGATATCAAAGGTATTACTAAAACAAAATAATCTAAACCTCATTATAAACCATCATATCCTAAACCTAGAAAAAAACCTTTCATAAAGAATGAAAAACCTTCAAACCCTCCAACTTGCTATAGAAATAGCAAACCAAGACATATTAGCTCAGATTGCAAAATGAAAAACAATATTGGTGAGTCAAACCTTTTAGGATCAATCAAACAAAACTCAAGGACCCTCCTTCTCAATACTGGTGCCCGTCCTATTGACTCAGAATCTCAGACCTCAACAATATCAAAGAGAAAAATCTATGTTATAACTAAAAAATAAAATTTATTAGACTTTATTGATAAAATCCAAGACCCAGGACTTCAAAAATAATATTTAACTAAGTTGAGAGACTCTTTGATTGAAAAAGAAGTTCAAATATATGGTTTGAACAACATCCTAAAAGAATTTGGACCTAAAGATAAAAAACAAGTCAAAGTCACTATCCAAGATCTTCAAAAGAAAAATAAATAATCTTTAAAAAAATAGCATAAATAAAAGCTCAACCAGAAAATCTCAAAACAAACAATCATGCTAAAGAAACTAATGACCTTGAAATCCTAGCTTCTGTTAAAGAATTATCACAACTACAAATTCAAAAATGGAATGTTGAAATAATCTTACTAGTTGAAGATTTTAGACTTGAAACTATTGTCCTAATTGATTCTGGCGCAGACTCAAATTGCATTCAAGAAGAACTGATACCCATAATGTTCTTTAAAAAAATTAAAGAAAAGTTGACTACTACCAGCGGATTAGAATTAAAAATTAACTACAAACTCACCAACGCCCTAGTCTGCAACAATAATATTTGTATGAAGATTTCCTTCATATTTGTCAAAAATCTAAACCAATTGGTTATTTTAGGAACACCTTTCCTAAATATGATCAAACATTTCTCGGTTGATGAGGATGGAATTAAAGCTAGGTTTCTAGGACAAGATCTATTCTTCCAATTCATCAATCCATCCTTCTATAAAATACTCCAACTACTCAAAAATAACTCAATCAACCTAATTCAAAGAAAACAAAAATAATTAGAATACTTAAAAGAAGAGATCAGTTACAAAAAAATGGAAGAACAACTACACACAACAGATGTAAAAAATAAAATCCAAATATTTAGAAAAAATCCGATCAAAATCAATTATTCTGAATTACCAAATGCCTTCCGAATCCGAAGAAAGCATATTATTGACCTTCTTTACGAGGATAACTTTAATGAAAAATACATACTTACCAAAGCAAGGCCAATCCAAATGAATTTTAGTGTCTTAGAATACTGCAAAAGAAAAATCTAATTTCTACTGAATAAAAAGTTAATTAGACCTAGTAGATCCCCATAGTCTTGTGCAGCTTTCTATGTCCAGAAATGAGCCGAGATAGAAAGAGGCATTCCTAGATTTGTTACCAACTATAAACCATTAAATACTGCCTTAAAATGGATAAGATATCCTATCTCAAACAAAAAGAACCTCTTAACTAGAATCACGAAGGCTAAAGTATTTTTAAAGTTTGACCTTAAATATGATTTCTAGCAAATTCAGATTTTCAAAAAAGATAAATACAAAACTACCTTCGCTGTATCATTTGGCCAATACGAGTGGAATGTAATGTTATTCGGCCAAAAAAATATTTTCTCTGAATTTTAAAGAATCATCAATGATATCTTTACATCCTATACTAAATTTATCATCACCTATATTAATGATATTTTAGTATTCTTAGAAACCATAGATCAATATTTTAAACACCTCCAAACCTTCTCTTATGAAATAATTAGAAATGGCCTTATCCTTTCTACATCAAAAATGAACCTGATCAAAATCCAAGTCAGAAACCACTAAACCAACCTTAAAAAGCTTAGAATTTGCATCCAAATTTTTTGACAAAATTCTAGAAAAAATTCAATTCCAAAGATTCTTAGGCAGCCTAAACTATATCTCAGACTATTATAAGGACCTCAAGATTGTCACCAAATCCTTTTATGACAGACTTAAGAAGAATCCTCCTCCTTAGGAAGAAAGCCAAACTCAAACAGCAAAAATAATTAAAGCCCAAATTAGAAAAGTACCATGCCTCTACCTTTCTGATCTAGAGTCTTCTAAAGTAAGTGAAATTGATTCATCTGATATCGGATATGGAAAAATTTTAAAACAAAAGAAAGATAACAAAGAAAAACTTGTCCAATACAATTCAGGGATCTAGAATGAAATCCAAAAGAAATACTCGATCATAAAAAAGAAAGTTTTATCGATTGTCTTATACATCTTAAAATTTCAAAGTGATCTCTTAAATCAAAGATTTTTACTCTGAATCGACTGTCAGTCTGCTAAATTTATTTTAGAAAAAGATATCAAAAATCTTGCTTCAAAATAAGTTTTTGCAAGATGGCAAGCTATTCTTTTAGTCTTTGATTTTCAAATAGAGTTTAAAAGAAAAAAAGATAATTCTCTTTCTGATTTTTTCTCTCGTAAATTTCTACAGAAGAATATTTAATGAACCCTAAACGATAAATATCTTCTTAAAACCCCTCATCAAAACTTCAGACATGGACTAAAATTATTGAACAAGAAGAAGACCAAAAGAAGATGGCCTCCAGCCCACCATCAAATCGGTTTGCCCTATTAGCCCAAAAGACTACAACTGAACTAGCCAAAAAATTGCATGTTTCAGAAGCAAAGTACTCTACACAGGTACTACATTTCAAAGACAAGGGCAAAGCTATAATTTCTCAAGCCTCTAAAAATTTGTCACCCAATATTTTGATAAAAAAATTCTCCAATCCATCTTAGTTATTGAAGATGAATTTTCTTCCTTAGACCCAAAAACCGTTGCCCAATATATTTTTCCTAAAGGATGGCATTACCAACCCAGAGATCCTTATAAAATCCAAGCCTGATTCGAAGCCATCCTAACAAACACCCATTCAGTACTCATAAGACACTATCTTGATAAAACCAATCCCCAAACATACACACATTCCACAGTCTAAAATCTCAAAATTTTAAGTCCAACTGATTAGGATGGAAGCCCATCAAGCTACAAAAAATTAACCCAAGACCTTCCTCTCCAATACTTCAACTACTGGGACTACATGACTGCCTGGTACCATATCTTTCTTTATCAAAATTCTTTACATAAATATTCTTGGCTTTTCTACTTCAAAATAAATATCTCCTACCACTTTTCTTACTGATTTAGTACCTAGTGGAACTATTATGGCCATCTTTGAAATCCTTTCAGGATCTATCCATGAAGGATTAATCTGATTCTGTGAACAAGCAATCCTTCCACCAAGAAATCAAAAATTTTCTATCCTACTTGAATTTTTTTTCCAATTCATCATTTCTTGGATCATCACATGGGAGTACACCTTCATCCAAAATCCCCCTCTGCCTCCTTCCCTTGGAAGAAAGTTTAGAATAAAATGGTGGGCTAAGTTTAATGCTGAAAAAGCATCCAAAGCCAAGGTTATTGAGTGGCTTGCGAGATTCTCTTTGCAAGCTCCTCTGATCATAAACCTCCATTCTGTAAAATTCATCTAGTACAAGTCCAAAACTAGTGCAAAACTTGTCAACACCAAGTCCAGGATCGAGTATAAAAGGCTCCTACTAGAATCCCTTTCAAAACTCGAGGAACAAGAAGAGGAATAAAGGGACCTCTCCAGCACCTCCTCTAACTCCTTGATCAGTTTTGAAGATGACCCATTTTTGGAGCTCCAATAATAAACCAAAGCACCACCATTTCAAAAATAAAGGTACCATCCCTATCAAATCAACAATAGGTAAAGCAAACAGGTCAAGCCTAACTTCCTCTGCAAGCCAACCTCCTCATCAAGCCAGCTTCCTTAGCCAGTTTCTTCAAAAGTTTTCGTTAATGGTTATAAATAGCCACATTCAATCTCAAACCAAATAACTCCACAATGGCAAGATATCGACACCATTACCAACAACATCGACGATACCAACACCACCAATGATGACATCCACGACACCAACACCATCATGTCACCATTTATCTTCAAGTAGAACTCAAGATTCAGCCACCTTCTCCGGCACCTACTGTTCATCCTAACCCACCATATGAGATTAATGTACATATGATTCCAAGAGTTTAAGATGCGGAAATCTAGATATCCCGCAGTCCGTCACCAAACTCATCCCTACCTCCAGGATATATTACCATTCCGATAATCCCACCAGACTTCACTATAGCATACAGAAGAAGATCTGTCAACCTCGTGGAAGCCTATAGAAGAAGACCCATTGACTGCAGGAGATCCACTCCCTCAAGAAATCTAAGTCCAAGTCCGTCCACATCAAATACCTACAACATAAATGAAAACTTCAGAAGAGAATTAGAGAATCATCAAGTCGATGGCTCTTTATCCTCCTCAACAAGCTCAAATTTAGCAACAAATTCAAACAGCACATATCAATCCACGTCACCCAACCTTTCAACAAACTTTTTCATCCCATTAGCAGACATGTGACTGAGAACAACAAGTCCAGCTACCAAGCTCATGGTTTTTCCCCCATGGTTTCATCAAAACAAGAGGAGCCTATGGTTTCTACCCATGGTTTTCTAACATCAAGGATACAAGGACAACTCAATGAAATAAAAGAATAAAGTCATCAAAAGCACCAAAAAATGCCCTCAGAAGCCTCCCTAAAAACAACAGCAGTTTTTGCCCCTGATTTTTCCAAAAAATCAGCATCGTTCGTAGTTTCTGCCTCTGATTTTTCCAAAACTCAGCATCGCCCACAGTTTTCATCCTTGATCTTCTCCAGCAGATGGAATCTCAAGGATGATGAATCAAAAGATGTCCCCCTGGACTCCAGTCAAGTTCAAATCTGTAAATGTCTATAAAAGGAGACGAAGACCTCAACTCAAGGCATCTATCGAAATCGATGGAAATCGATCGAAAGAGTGAGGATCAGTTAGCATCAGTCAAAACTTCTCTACCAATCCTTCCTAGTCTCCTTCTTCTTCAAACTCTCTTTCGACCTTTTCTTCTACAAACTTGTTTGGAGAAGTATGTAAATACTACTATTTTCAAGTGTGCAAGTAGCTTTCAAGTTTGCTTTTGTAATCAAGCTTTCAAGTATGCAACTTTATTTCGTGCTTTCAGTATGTAAAAAGATTTGCTTATATAAATAAAGTTTATCTTTTCTCTCATATTTCTCTTCATGTTTTATATTTCTTCTTCATGTTAGTCTTTTCTTTCTGCATGAGTTTTTAATCTAAATCACCTAAGCACACCAAGCACCTGGTATATTCAATGGTTGTAAGCCCTTTGAGGCATACTAGAGGAAAGGATCGTAACCTCTGTTCCTATTAAAATAGGAAAGATAGATCTCTAAGCTCTAAGAACCTCTCAGACATCTGCCCTATACCAGTTTCAGCCATACTGTTTCACTATTTATACTATTTCAAATGTATATTTTCTATATTTAATACTGTTCTACTTTCAGTCTTAAATATTGTTTCAATCAAAGTCATGTTACTATTCCACTTCTAAGGACCTAAAGGGATTACTAGTCTAGTGGTAGTTATACACAAGTGGTATCAAAGCCATCCTACTTTTCTTTTCGCCTCCGAAAGAAAGTATCTAGAAGTGTCTCTTTATAGTCAAACCTTATATTTGATTGACCTAGATCTGGCATTGAGTTTTTGAGTTAAGTGTTAAGTAACTTCAAGAAAAAAAATCCTTCAATGTTAAGTAACTCCAAGAAAAGAAAAATTCTTTCCTAGAGGCAGTAAGTTCTTAAGATCCTTTCTTTAGACCAGGGAGAGTTGTTCGATATAGGGCAGGACAGTTAGTCATATTTGGAAACAGAAAACTCTTTTTAGTGGCATTGGACATTACTAGTGAAAAAATACTTTTAGAAAATTTTTTTTAGTGGCATTGAAAGTTACTAGTGGCATAACACTAGTGGTATCAGAGCCACAATGGATCTTCTTCTATAGGCTTCTGCGAGGCTATGTGCTATAGTAAAGCCTAATGGGATTGCTGGAATTGTAATATACCCTGAAGGTATGGATGGGTTTGGTGATGGACTGCAGGATGTCTGAATTTTCACATCTTGAACTCTTGGAACCATATGTACATCAGTCTCATATGGTGAGTTAGGATTAATAATAGGCATCGGAGAAGATGGCCAAATCTTGAGTTCTACTTAGAGATGAATAGTGACATGGTGGTGTTGGTGTCACGGACATCGTCGTTGGTGGTGTTGGTGTCGCCGACGTTGTTGGTGATGGTGTCAATGTCTTGCCATTATAGAGCTATTTGGTTTGAAATTGAAGGTAGATATTTATAGCTACCATCGAAAACTATTGAAGAAACTTGCTGAGAAAGCTAGCTTGATGAGGAGGTTGGCTTGCAAAGAAAGCTAGCTTGATGAGGAGGTTGGCTTGCAGAGGAAGCTGGCTTGCTGATTTGATTTATTTGCTTTACCTGTTGTTAATTTGATAGGGATGATACCTTTGCTTTTGGAATAGTGGTGCTTTGATTTATGGTTGGAGCTTCGAAAATAGGTCATCTTCAAAACTGATCAAGGGGTCAAAGGAGGTACTGGAGAGGTTCCTTTCTTCCTCTTCTTCTTCTTCGAGTTTTGAAAGGAATTTTAGTAGGAGCCTTTTATCCTAGACTTGACATTGACAAGCTTTGTACTAGTTTTGGACTTATACTGAATGAACTTTGTAGAAAGGGGGTCTATGATCGAAAGAGCTTGCAAAGAGAATCTCACAAGCCACTCAATAACCTTGGCTTTGGATGCTTTTTCAGCACTAAAGTCACCACTTTGTCCTAAACTTTCTTCCAAGGGAAGGAGGCAGAGGGGGGTTCAGGACAAAGATGTACTCCCATGTGAGGATCTAAGAAAGGATGAATTTGGAAAAGAATTCAGGTAGGATAGAAAATTTTTGGTTTCTTGGTGGAAGGATTGCTTGTTCACAGAATCAGGTGAATCCTTCATTGGATTCTTCTTGAGTCTATCATAAAAAGACTTGGTGACAGTCTTGAGGTCCTTATAATAGTCTGAGACATAGTTTAGGCTGTCTAAGAATCTTTGGAGTTGAATTTTTTTTAGAATTTTGTCAAGAAACTTGGATGCAAATTCTAAGTTTTTTAAGATTGGTTTAGTGGTTCCTTGGTCTATGTCATAACCTAGGAATCTGACTTGTGTTTTGAACAGGTCTATTTTTGATGCAGAAAGGACAAGGCCATTCTTAGTTATTTTAATAAGAGAAGGTTTGGAGGTGCTTAAAATGTTGATCTATGGTTTTTGAGAATACTAAAATATCATCAATATAGGTGATGATAAATTTAGTATAGGGTGTAAAGATATCATTGATGATTCTTTAAAATTCAGAGAGAGCATTTTTTAGGCCGAATGGCATCACATTCTATTCATATTGGCCAAATGGTACAGTTAAGATAGTTTTATATTTATCTTTTTTGAAAATCTGGATTTGCTAGAAACCAAATTTAAGATCAAACTTTGAGAATACTTTAGCCTTCGTGATTCTAGTTAATATGTCCTTTTTGTTTGGGATAGGACAGTGTTTAATGATTTATAGTTGATAACAAGTCTAGGAACGCCTATTTCTATCTTGGCTCATTTTTGAACATAGAAAGCTGCACAAGACCATGGGGATCTACTAGGTCTAATTAACTTTTTATCCAATAGAGATTGGATTTTTTTTTTTGCAGTGTTCTAGGACACTAAAATTCATTTCAATCGGCCTTGCTTTGATAGGTATGTATTTTTCATTAAAGTTGTCCTCATAAGGAATGTCAACAATATACTTTCTTCGGGTCCAGAAGGCATTTGGAAATTCAGAACAATCGGTTTTGACCAAATTTTCTCTAAATATTTGGATTTTATTTTTTACATCTACTATGTGTAGTTGTTCTTCCATTCTTTTATAACCGATCTCTTCTTTTAAGTATTCTAATTATTTTTGTTTTCTTTGAATTAGGTTGATTGAGTTGTCTTTGAGTAGTTAGAGTATTTTATAAAAGGATGGATTGATGAATTGGAAGAATAGATCTTGACCTAGAAATCTAGCTTTAATTCCATCCTCATCAACTGAGAAAGGTTTGATCATATTCAGAAAAGGTATTCCTAGGATAACCAATTAGTTTAGATTTTTGATAAGTATGAAGAAAATCTTCATACAAATATTATTGTTGTAGGCTAGGGCGTTGGTAAGTTTATAGTTGATTTTTAATTCTGATCCACTAGCAGTAGTCAGCTTTTTTTTAATTTTTTTAAAGAACTTTATGGATACCAGTTCTTCTTGAATGCAGTTTGAGTCTGCGCCAAAATCAATTAAAACAATAGTTTCAAGTCTGAAATCTTCAACTAGTAGGGTTATTTCAATATTCCATTTTTGGATTTGTAATTATGATAATTCTTCAACAAAGGCTAGAGTTTCAAGGTCATTAGCTTCTTTAGCATGTTTGTTTGTTTTGAGACTTTATGGTTGAGTTTTTATTTATGCTAATTTTTTTTTAAGGTTATTTATTTCCTTTTGAAGATCAAGGGCAGTGACTTGCTTTTTATCTTTAGGTCCAAATTCTTTTAGGATATTATTTAGACTGTATGTTTGAACTTCTTTTTCAATCAAAGAGTCTCTCAACCTAGTTAAATATAGTTTTTGAATTCTGGGTCTTGGATCTTGTCAATAAAGTCTAATAAATCTTGTTTTTTGGTTATAACATAGATTTTTCTCTTTGATGTTGTTGAGGTCTGAGATCCTGAGTCAATAGGACTGGCACCAGAATTGAGAAGGAGGATCCTTGAATTTTGTTTGATTGAACCTAAAAGATTTGACTCACCAATATTATTTTTTATTTTACAATCTGAGCTAATATGTCCTAGTTTGCTATTCCTATAGCAGATTGGAGGGTTTGGAGGTTTTTCTTTCTTTATGAAAGGTTTTTTTCTAGGTTTAGGATATGATGGTCTATAATGAGGTCTAGGTTATTTTGTTTTAGTAATACTTTGAGGTTTCTAAGATATTTTATAGTTCTTTCTACGATACTAGTTACACTTTCTGAGATTTTTGTAAGGCTTGGTCTGAGTTTTGGTTATGGAAAGACCAAATTGCTGGCCGAGACTTTCTAGCTCCCTTTTGAGTTGGCCAATGAGCCAGAGATAAGAGCTGTGGCTATTGTCTGATCTTGGATTCTACTTTTGATATCATATTCTGTTTGGCCATCGTGAGCTGAATACTGATTTTATTGCATGAGTCTTTCTTCAGGACCCATGTCAAGTATGATTGGTTTGGGCTAGAAGGATCTTTGAAATTTAAGACTAGCTTACTTGGTCCATTCTTTAATTTTGTTAATTTGCAAGTTTTGTTCTAAGTTGTTAGGCTCATTGGAGTAATTATTCCTCTGTCCTAAGATAACTGCTATCTTGTTTGCTTCAGGTACATTAGAGTGAATAAGATCAAGGGGAAGGTCTTTATTTTCTAATTTTTCTTTGCATTTTTTAGGTGTATTATTGATCGAAATTTTGGCATTTTGGAAAGAAAAGATTGGGATCTCTTTGTCCTCATTGAAGGGAGGATGGGTTTCTTCTATGATCCTTCCTTTCCCCTATGATCCTTCCTTTCCCCTCTTGCCATGAAATCATGATCTTATTTACTCGTTTTGGTTTGTTGTACATTTTAAACCATTCAAAGAAACCTATGTGGTCTCTTTTAGAATACATGAAATCATACCATTTGGTCCTAAGGTTAGTTCTTTGAGTTTCATCTAACTGGTTGAAGAATCTAATTCTTTTTTCTTCGTTTCTTTTTTAATTGAAGTCTCTTCTAAGTAGGTCTTTGTCTAAGATAAATTCACTGCTTTTTGTGTTCTTCTTTGGTTTTATTTGAGAATATGTTGGACTTAAATTGGAAGATTTTACTTATTCATTGTATGAAGATTTTGGAATAGTCGTTTTTGAATGACCATATGAAATTGGGATTTTTTCTAGGGATATTGGGGTTCTTCCAAGGAACTTTAATTCTGGATGATAAAGATATGGAATTTCTTCTATATCTGTAGGATCATAAGGATCCAGGATTTCTTCTAGTTTAAAGAAGTTATAAAAATTTGGAATTTCTTCCATCTATACAGACACACACATGCGCATGACTATGCATTTATGCTAGAACAACATAGAAAATCTTGCACTTCTCTTTTTCTTTTCTTTTTTTAAAATCATAAGTTTTTTTAAAAAATATATATATAAGAATATTTGGTAAAAATTGGGTAAGGGCATCATTCTTACCAAAGTAATGTGTAACTTCACTAGGGGTGGCAAAATATGATCCGACCCATCAATCCAACCCATGTCCGACCCGCCATAAATAGGTTTGAATTTCATTTAAATGGATTCAGGTCATAAACGGATCGACCTATTTGACCATTTATTAAACGGATCGGATTTGGATTTAAATTTTTCAACCTGCCCAATCTATTTAATCCATTTATAATTTTTATATAAAATTATTTGGGCCTATAGGCTTTTGATCAATTTTTGTGGTGATTAATGTGGGCCAGTGGCGTGGCCCGTAGAGCGTGCTCATTTTTTTTAAAACTCATCTATTCGTGTGTCGGTACGAACCGTCTGAGACTCTGAGGCCCTTTGGCTCTTTGAGGATGGGGGTGGCTCTTCGTTCTCACTGAACGGATGGACTATGGAGAGAGAGAGGATAGAGCCGCAAAGGGGAGATTGGTTGCACGGAGCCGTTGGGTGTGGGCTTCGCTGAGGCCGGAGGAGGAGACTGGGTGGTCGCATAGAGTCATGAGGTGTGGGCTTCGCTAGGGTCGGAGGGAGAGAGGGGATGATCGCGTGGATGCGCAAGGGCACGGGGTGGCTTTGTTGAGGCCAGAGGGGAAGCCGATAGGGTGGGGCGTGTGGAGCCGCAGGGGCGTGAGGTGGCTTCGTCAGGGCCTAAGGGGAAGCAGGCATAGGATGGCTTCGTTGGGACCAGAGGGGAAGTGGGTGTGGGTGGCTTCGTCAGAGTCGTCAGGGTTGGAGGAGAAGTGGGTGCGTGGAGTCACAAGGCACGGGATGGCTTCGCCGGGGCCAGAGGAGAAGCAGGTATGGGAAGCCATAGCAGTACGGGGTGGCTTCATCAAGATCGGAGGGGAAGCAAGCAGGGGGGCATGGAGCCGGGCGCGGGGTGGCTTTATCGGGGCCGAAGGGGAAGCAAGCAGGAGGGGTCACGTGGAGTGACGGGCAGCGGGGTGTTATGTGGGCTTCGCTTGGATTGGAGGGAGAAGTAGGGGAAGCATGGAGGCGGTGGAGCCATGGGGGGCATATGGGCTTCGTTGGGGCCGGAGGGGGAAGCGAGACTGCGAGAGGTCGATTCTGCAGATTGCAGTGCCGTGCAAGAGCAGAGGGAGGTTGGGTGGAGGGGCGAGTGCACAGCGACATCGGTAAGGACGGAGTGGCGAGCACACGACGACATCGACGAGGATGGAAGGGCGGGCTGCAGTCGGGCTGTGGGGGTGGCGACTGATAAGAAGTTAATTTTTATTTTTTTAAATAAAATATAATTTATAAATATTTTTTTAATTATATTATAAATATAAATAGATTAAATAATTTGGATCAGATAATTTATTTATTAAATGAGTTAGATACAGATTTCAATATCTGATCTATTTAATAAATAGATCAGTTACGAATTTTAATATTTTTTATTCGATTCATATTTAATCCAATTCATTTATTAGTTCAATTACCATTCCTAAACTTCACTACCGATCATCTTATAGACATCATGTATCAGAGCAGAAGACCAATTATAAAGTTATGCATTAAGCATGCCATCTTTTCTGGGAGCAATTTTTTGGCTGGTTTTGCAATTTTTTCATATGAATTGTTATGTCACACTAGCGCTATTCTTTTTGATGAAGATAGATGTGTCTTGCATGGCCCATGTATTCCATTCCCTGCCTGGTTAGAGATGATAAGCCGTGTAAACAGGACAACACACTCGTACCCTACTTAAAGGACTGCCCTTTTATGGTGTTGTGGAGATCGCACAAGGTGGGACCCTGGTTAGGACAAGGTGAGTCCATTAGCTTTAGGTCAGAAGATGCTTGGCTTGTCAGGACCACATTATGCAAGCTAACGAATATATGACGCATGAGCTGCTGAACGTGCGGTGTTTGGTGTTTAAAAGTTTTGTATCAATCATGTCGAGGAGTGACAATTTTATCAATTAAATTTATTTTAAATAAAATAAATTTTATTCAATTTAATTAAAATATAAAATATATATAAATTTTAAAAAAATATTCAAAATGAGTTTGAATCGAATATAGATAATAATATATATCGATCCAAATCCGATTCAATATAATTTTAACACATATTTTTTATTTAAAATTATGATAATTTTATATTATTTATATATATTCGATCTGATTGAATCTAATTAATCTCTCTTATATATCCAATCCAATCCAATCCGTATTTTTATTGGATCCGATCCGATCTAATTCGAAATGGATATAAAACGAATATAGGTATAGAATTTTTACTTACGAGACAGATATGGATATAAATTGATTTGATCCATATTCTAATCATGTTATTGATTTATTGACATTTCTGTTTTCTCTCCGATATTTTTTTTTTTTTTTGAAGGTTATGTACTGAATTTGTAATATTATTAAAATTTAAGATTTTTTTTAAATCTCAAACAAAAAAAAATCTCAAATTTAGTTCCAACACCACATTTAGTTTTGGTTTTGAGTAATATTACACACCATCACTTCGAGGTTGCATGATATTATAAGATGCCTCGTTATAATCTTGCATACCTACGTTGATTTTCTTAAAAAGATTAGTTTTGCACACCGGCCCAAGATTTTTTTTCCCTCTCTACAAGAGTGAATCAAGATTTTAAGTTTTGAATTTTAAACGAATGCAAAATGGGGAGACCATGCAACCAGAACCGCCTTTAACATTTAGCACACGAGGCATCTTGTACCTCACCATCTTATTTTTATTTAAAAAAATTAAAAAAAATTTCATATAAATTTGAGATTAAGGATGTTATAATCCAAGATTTTCTTCAAAAAAAATTAATTAAAAAATATTATTTAAATTTTTAATCTAAATATTCAAAATCTATCTAATGAGTTCCCACATATGTCTATCGTTGAAGTCTAACATCTTTATTAACTTAAAAATTTAAATTTATTTAATTTTAATTAAAAATATTATAAATTTAATTATAAATATCATAATTTATTTATGAACGATCAAAATAAACTCATATTGCAAGACTCCTATATCCATACAGGCCGTGGACTTGATTCATTTTGTTGTTATTGGTAATAATATAGGACATTATCTTTAAAAACTAGCTAAAAAATATTATATATATATTTTAATTTTATTTAATTATTTAAAAATTATTTAATATATAATCGAAATGGGACTATATTATATATACCCAAATGGATTTGATGGCGTTAGGACCCACGACCGCCTCCCTCCTATCATGTCATATTCTTTTCCAGTCTATCTCGTTGGACTGTGTGGGATTATTCCAATCAGGAAATAAAATAATTTATTACCTTAGGATTGCGTGAACTGTGGAAGCAGTATCATGATGGGGTTCTCAACTTTGAATTGTGGAAACAATATGATGGTAGGGATGTCAACATTGACCATTGCAACATTCTGGAAGATGAACAGACATAGAGCGAAGCACTGGCAAGGGACCTGCACCACACGGTGGGTTTCGATAAAAGTTACAGTTTTAGTTGGAGCAAAAAATTACAATCTCATTTGAAAAAATAAAATATATAATTCCAGCAGAAAAGTTATAAAGAGATCATCGTTCTTTCAATTTTTTCTCTTTAGCTATCTTGTTAAAAAAAAAAAATAGATATTGCATTAGTATTTAAAAAAAATCTTTCTACATTATGGTAAAGTGCAATGAGAAATATAGAACAAGCAAATTAATCAGACGATATTATGTTACCTAATACAAATTTTTTTCTCGGATGCTGGTTCTCTATAGAAGAAAAAAAAAATTATATAAAAAAAATTATTTCTATATAATTAGTTAGAAAGTTTAATACCTGATTATAAGAGAAAATATTTTTTAAGTAGTCTGTTGAAAGATTTTTGAATATAAGTATTTTTTAAAAATAAAAATTACTATTTCTTTTACAAGTTGTAGCGAAGAAGATTCAGTACCGGAAGCTTCATGTAAGCTGTCGATTAGAAGATTGCTTTTCAAAAAAAATTTTATTATTCAAAAATTATAATTATCACTTTCAGTAGACTAGACATAATTTGAAAGGTATAGGAGCTGCCAAAGATTTTTTTCTATAACATGAAGAACGAGTTTATTTAATTTTAGACCGATGGAAAGATTGAATGCTGATGTACCAATTAATTATTGAGCTGAATTTTTAAATATAATAAAGTTAGTATCAATAGTGTCATCCTTGACCACTGTATTCAACTTATATATTAAAAATTTAGATAGCAAGAAAGTATATTCACTCGGAAGAAGAATAGATTATATGATTTTTTGTAAAGTTTTAGTATAATTGGAAAGAAAGTTTTGTTTATTTACCATAGCAATGGAGGTTGGTCATTTTTGTTGCATTGGTTGCACCAAAATTTATCACGATGTATTTTGATCATGGATTTATGGTTATAACATGCTTTGTGCTACCAACCGTAGGAGGTATCAATTGCTTTCAGTATTACTCTACACGTAAATTTCGTATCCTATAAAGAAAATAAAATACTACAGGACGATATGTATGGAAATGTATTTTTAGATCATTTACTTATATCAAGTACTATATCGATCGGTTTACAGATCCATCTCTAGTAATTCTTTGATTGTTTTTCTATTTGTCGTTGCTTGATGTGTAAGATTGATAGGTGCAGCTTATTTTTCTTCCATAAATATGATTGCAACTATTATCCTATTGAGCCTGTATATCACAAAATCAATTTGTAAGTTTTAATATATATATATATATATATATATATATTCTATTTTCTCACTGTGTGAGATATCATACTATATTTTTGAATCCGGTCCGATAATTCTGTATTTCATGAATCTGTGTATCTATATAATATCTAGATACCGAAGAACTAGATAGACAAATTTTATCTACATATGTAAAATATTATCAATATTCTAATATTATTATTTAAATTATATGAGAATATATTGTTTTATAGAAAAAATATATCTTTATATGTTCGAATAGTCATATCTGTCAAAATAATTATCACTAGGCTAATCTATTTCATTGTCTGAATAATATATCCATCAATCTTCAGAAATTTTTTCCAAAGTATGATTGATATTTTTTGTGTACCGTATTATTATTGATGGATAGTATTTTTAGCACACCGGAATGTATTAAGAAAGAAAAAATCTAAATTATCAATGTAGATTGCCATATTAAAAAGATATAAGTTTTGGATTATTATTCTAAATCTTCTATTTTCATGTTTCTTTTTTGATAATTTTTTATCTGACATTGGTTTCTTCGATGGTTCTGGGAGCCATAATATATCCTATCACTACGAAGGAAAGAGATAGTTAATCAGTATAATATTTTTTTATTTCTGATATTAGGCATTGTTATATAAATTTGTACTTGTCAAATATGTATTATTGTAGTTTCTAGAAGACAACTTATTGAAACCAATAAAATAGAATTTTTTAAGTGGTATAAAACCCGTATCATCATCGACTTGTTGTACATTACTCCATCTATTGAAGTAAATAATATATTGGTTGGAAGTAGCTCTGAATTTTTTTTTGTTTGAGGCCATATTGAATTTTTGCATGAAACAAATCTTCCTTTTGTAAGTAAATTCTTGAAGTGTAAAGTATCCTCCATTCGAATAGATACTTGAATCATAAAATTTTATATAAAGTAGAATATTCATAAACTCATGAATATCATTCATCTTATAAAAATATATTCAAAATTTAAAAATCGGAGATACTAACCTCCTCATCAAGTAAGACATGATCGACACTTATCAACCGATTATTGATATTTGAATTTATTGAGTCCCATATACATGAAGCTTTAACTTTGATTCTCCAGTTGTGTTTTTCTAAATTTAATTGTGAAAGTAAGTTGTATTCTATTTTTCATTTTTTTATCCTATTTGATGATATGGTTATGTTTAATGTTAGTACAGGTATATAGGTTACGCAAACGAAATACACAGTATGAATAATAAATACTTAAAGGTAAATAAGAAAAGATCTCCTGGTAAATAATATTCTTTGTAAATGTTCTTGGTATATCATGCTCATTTTTTATGAAAATTTTTATACCTTTATGTGAAGTAAGATGTAAAAGAGTGACATAAAGTTGGCCATTCAAAAATACTGGTCAAGATAGGTATAACCCAACTTTTTTTAATATTTGTCCCTAACTTTTGTTGATTATCATGGCATAGCAAAACCATACTGAAAACTATCTCCTTTTAAAAATAAACAGCCATTTTATTTCTATGACTTGCATTACAATCTGAGGAATACAAACTTTTTCACCAATATGATTGCTAGTGATTATTATTGCTTTGAGTACTTTTGATGTTAATTTAATTATAAGAAGTCTGGTTCCATTGCAGAGCCTGGCACTTTGATTGATATTCCTTAATAGCATGATCGAAATACCTATTTTCAATCTTAAATCATGATTTGAAATTCTATTGAATTTTAAAGAGTTCAAAAATTTCAAGGGATAGAGGATATCTTTTATAATCATGTCAGCTGATATTTTGAATACTGTATCTATACTTAAGAAACTTTGTTCTTCAACTAGCACCAACAAAAGCATATGCAAGTTTATTTCATCAACCAAATCATTCATAAGTATAATGATAGCTCGTTCTTTTAAATATATAAGATCATTATAATTTTCTCTAAAATTAATTTTTTATAGACTTACGAAGCAATATGTTCTATATGAATTCATCTACCTTTATAATAAATGTATCCAAAATTTCAATCCAGTTTGGTTTCTCTTCCTCGTCATGAAATTTATATATTGATATTTTTCCATCACCAATATTTAAAATCCATTCACTAAAGATGGTAAGTATTCTTTGGTATTCTTCATTATTATCATTATTAAGTAGTCTCACGTTCTTTTTTAATATGTAGATTCAAAAATATTTTCATAAATATGATTGGCTTATTGATGCATTAATTATTTTAGCTCTTCCGCTCTAACAATAATTGGAAGGATTTGTCTAAAATTTCCACCAAGCAATACCATTTTACCTTCAAATGATTTTTCATCTATGTATATATTGTCTGATTGCAAATATCTTTCAAAAATCTATCAAATACTTCAAAATAGTTTCTATAATATATTCATGGGAGCTTTATCCAGACTATTAAACTTGTAGCTTTAATTAATGCTACAAGTTGCATTTTCTTTTTTATTTCACAGGTCGAGTGCTCATCAATGAGAATAAAAATTTTAAAGCTCAAATGTGCTGTTCAGCCATCCAAAAGTAGTAAAGATGCAATTTTTGAAAATGCTACCATTAAAATAATTATTTTTTTAGAGCATATTTTTATAATAATTATCCTCTAAAGATATATTTTTCTAGTCCCTCCATGACCATATACAAAAAATAAATAACCTTTATCTTTTTTTCATAGAATCTAATATAGAGTCATAAATAATTCTCTATTCTTCATTAAAAACTTCAAATAATTTTGAATATTCTTCCGTTAATTCATATACATCATAATCTAATTCTTCCTTCAATAATCTATTAGTAATTTCTTGCACCGTAACTCTATTGGGCATTGACAGATTATAATCCAAAAGAAAGCGGCAATTTTTATAGAACAATTTTTCTAGTTTGACCAAAATATATTTCTTCAATTGGGATTCTAGAATATACAGATTAGACATTTCTAATGTATTTCTTAACCTACAAAGCACATCATCTCTAAAGAGTTTCCAATGGATTTCTTGTAATTTGTTTGGACTGGCTATTTCATAATAAATGATCAGAATGACAAAAAGTTATCTTAATTTAGATGATGATGCCTAATAAAAAGTTTCATTCAATGCTTTATGCCATTCTCTTTCATTACCTAATAATCTAAGAGCATTACATGCAAACTGAAAAGTTGAATGGGGAATACCATTTATAGTTTTTATTTCATCATAACTTTTTGATCTTTTGATGCATTCAAAAGCATTCTTAGGTAATATAATTCACCGGAACTTAAGTATGTATAAATAATTCTTTCCATCTAATTTTTCTACTTTCTTCGAGTCCATACTTTATCTTTAGCATTCCATACTCATTTTGTTAAAACTTCAGTATATGATAGGTCTCTTGCATCTTCATATATTTTATTTATTTTCTTCTACTCTATGAACGTAATTTTATTTATATTCTGTCGATTGAACACACTTGTTAGATTCTGATTTTTATGATAAGTTACAATATGCATCATCGGAACATGTAGAACTAATCACTCGACTATTGGTTCTTTAAAATGTATATCAAATTGAAATAGTCTCCACACAGCTTTATATATGGATAGATATCTTCAGTGTAGATATATTTTTATTTCATCAACTTGTTCACATTGCTGTTCTCCGGTATCTATATTTGTTATTAGATTTTATATAATGATAGCTCTTGTTCTGTCTCCATTTTTATTGATAGATTTTAAAAAATATTTAATAATTTTTGACTCGTTGCATCATTCAACATTGATATGAGCTTGATATCAAATTAACAAACTTAAATTATAAAAAATAACATATCTATTATCAAGCGTGATGTCATTTTTCACAATATAATGCTTGTTATCTCTTCTTTTATAAATGACAAATCCATTTTCATTGATGGTTGTTTTTAATCGAAATATTTTTAGAAAAATGTTTGGGACAATGTTCTTCAACATGTACATAATTTTGAATTAGCAGATCTATATGATCCATACATCATAAATTTTTTAACTATTTCATATCCAATTCAATCACTATTTTTTGTAGATATTTCTACATATATTATAGAATATACGTCCGACACTACTGGATACTTATGTTCCAAAACCAGCCATAGTAGGATATGAACTTATAAAAATCCTCATTTTTTAAACTCTATTATATACAAAACTGAAAAAAAAAGTTATGTTAAAAAATTAATCACAAATAGATATCATTTTCTCATCATAATAAATAACAACACACCTCCAACTGATTTTCTAAAATATATATTTTTTGATAATATCTAATATCAATTCCTCCAATTTAATTTTGAAAACTCTTCTAATAGTATTAGGCCTATCTTTAGGTGTCTAACCAGGAATTATGTCCAAAGCTTCTTATATTTTAAGCCACTGTGCATTATAGTGAATGTAATGAAAAGATCAAGATGCCCATGATATCTATAAATTATCATTGTACCTTGATAATTTTGGATCATGAATCTCGGACTCTCGATAAAATTTGATTGTAATATAATTATTTTTTCAATTGCATTTCCATCAATATTTTCTCTCACAATTGCATCTTTAATACCTTTATAAATTTTTTATCTCAAATATTTTTGATTCCTTTTGATGTAAGCCAATCTTTCTTCTTTAATACATAAGAAAGCATGCATTATATATTACTAAAATACTCTACTTCCTCTTATCAATGTTGTCCCTTCATTCATTCTCTATTATAATCTGTAAGCATAAAATTCTCTTATCGTTATACCTTATCTTGTAGTTGAACATTTATGAGAGTAATCTCTATATTTTATATCTATTTTATAACCATCATCACTAAATAGAAATAGAATCAGACATTGCATAGACATGAAGCTAGGATGCATATCACTGATCCATTTCAATCATTTCATTTTATACTCAATAATGATATCATGATGACGGTCAACTTATCTAGGATCACCAACTATTAAACCCGCTATTTTAGAACATGAAGGACTGTAATATTGTGTAGCATCTTTCCTGTATTTTTCTATCAATCTCAATTATATTGGTGAGAAATTAGATTCTTTAAAATAATTTTTAGCTATTCTAAAAGCTAGACAAATTTTTTTTTTGGTCAAACATATTTATTAATCCTTCAACTATCTCATGGTCAATCCTAGATGATCATTATTAGAACCTAGTACGATAATTCTGTTATTCACTTTATTATATATATATATATATATATATCTTAATTTTTGTCCATCATTTGGTAGCAATAAATTCATTTTATGATGGTTTTGACCATCGATTTAGAAAATATAAGGGTCTAGTTTAGTATTGATCTCAGTATCAATTTTTACCTCTATTAAGATAAATGCAAATATTGAGTTATATACTATAATATTTTTTTGAAACTTTGAAGCTCTCCTTTATCCATCATAATCCAATAAACTATCCAAAAAAGTCAGAGTCTCTTTAAGTAATAGAATATATACTCTTCCCTCTCGACAACATAAATTAAATTTAGGAGTTGATGTGTCACGTGATTTATTTACATATTTTTTATACCAAAAAAAGGTCCATAATATTTATATTAATGTTTAAGTTCTCTGATATTTAATAGTTCGTTGTATATATCTACATAGTAATGGCAATACAATCAAAAGATATTTCAAAATAGATTATAGAAGATGAAAGATCTATTGTTCAATAACTTATTAGAATGTCTTAAGGGAGTTGCAGTACAGGTATTTGGCTCAACCATATGTATCTTTGTATTTTGTTGGATATTCAAAACTATAGGTATATTTGCAACTGAAAAGTTTTCATAGGTAATTTTATAAACATCACCTTGCTCATTCATACTTGAATGAGAAATGATATGTGTGATCCTTCTTTTTTTAACAATATCTCGAGAATGATTATTACACTTGCTTATTTTTCTAGATCTTCTCTCGATAATGATGTTCATCTTTCTCACTCTATTTTGTCTAAATATTTGAGAAGGTTTCATTGTGCTTTCTAAGTAATATAAAGTACATGTGAAAAAAGAGAAAAAAATCAAAAATTCAAGTAATTAAATATTATAGTTGTAATAAGTACCGATATAAAAAGAATGATGTATAAAAATGCTTTGGAATAAATAAGTAAGCATCATGATCATAAATATATAATTGTGTATTTATTTTGTATATAAAATAGGGCAATACGTATGATGCCATACTTTGAGTCCCCACAACAATCTAACGAAAAAAATTCCAGCAGTTGATATTAAGATATATTATATTACAGAGTCACATGTAAAAAGAATAAAAAAGAAGTGCTAAACAAAGCACTATTAGACAATGCAAACTTAATTAAAATATTAGAAGAACATTTTACCTTAAATATTATTATGGAAGAATTTTTTACCTTTAATATGATTCAAGAAAATTAATAACTTTTTAGGGATCGGTCATATACAAAAGGTGCTATATATAGCTCATATCAATTATCTAAATATATCCTTATATTATGAATACTATATATTTAGCTAAACTTTATAATTAAATTATGTAAATAGTTACTTAGGTATATTTATTGTCAAGTATCTTCTAAACATAAATAATAGAGATATCTATAAATGGAGTTTTTTTTGGATCCATTCCTTGCTGTCTTAAAATGTATCCCAATTATGGCTAATATAGCACGAATGAAAAGAAGGAACTCAAAAGCATGTCCAACATAGAATATTTGGTAAAAAGAATGTACTTTATATTATACTCCATCTTTTATTTTACATTGTTATATAAGTATATTGTCACTGCCCTAAAATGACTTTTCCACGGCATCCTCTGTCAACCTAAATCTAAGTACCTAACACATTATGAAAGGTGGTTTAGAAGCCAGGGTGCTGACATTCTAGATACAAGGCGCTCTACCGTATGGATGTAAGTGAACATGTTTCAATAACCTTTAAACTAAAACAAAATAAATAAAACATGCATTACAACAGCCAAGGTGTTAATCTTCTATGTAATTACCATAGCATCTTTTTTTTTCCTACTTTTCCAAGGTAAATGTATCCTATCATTTCTCCAAATTTCTCCGAGCTTGAAAAGCTTGTATCGTATTGGAAGGTATCCAAACGAGGGTTCGGCTTCCAAAAGCATCAAATAGGGTTCGAGGTCGGAATCCATCTCAACCAATCTAGTCAATAGGATTGGTTAAGTTATGTCCTAGGATGCTAATGATTTGGATTATGGATTTAGTTAATAAGCTAGGCCTAACATTTCTAATGGATTTTGATGGTGTATGGTGACCTTTTGGTTATATCCGTCACGTCAAAGTGCAATTCTATTTATGCAATGGGACCAGAACGGATTGGACTGATCTAAAACATTTATTAACATGAATCAGATCCAAAAATTAATTAGGCCTCGAAAGTCAGGCGCGGACTGGCCCAACCATAATTAAGTAACAAATGTTAGCTGTATCATAAATGTGATTATTATAAGTGAACTGAAAAATATTTGTCCAGATTCATTTCCTATTGGAATCTATCTAGATATGGATAGAATTTTGAACATATGGTTAATATTCATATCTATATCTATATATATTTAAAAAAAATGGATATAGATATGGATAGATAGCTACCTAATTAGTATCCAAATATCTGATTATATATATAATGCTATATAATTTTATATAGCAATGGTGAATTTTTAAGGATGTATTTGATTATATTTTTGAATTTTTTATTTTAAAAAATATTTTTTACTATTTTTTTTAATTTTTGCTATAGAGCAAAAGCAAAAAAGCAAAAAATATATTTGGTAACTATGTATTTATCATCTAATATCTGAACAAGCCAACAAAAAAAAAAAATTTCTGTTCAGAATCATCGGTAAGATAGAGAAGGCGAAAACATGGAAGAAGAGAGGTAAAAAAATGGAGAAGTGAAGAGCTCGATAAGAAAGAAGGGTTGAGGAAGAGAGCGGGGAGGTGAAGAGCTCGATAAGAGAGAAGAATTCGAGCTCTTTATTTTTTGGTTTGGTATTTTAGACATGAAAAAAAAAATTTTAGAAAGCAAAAAAAAAGAGAAAAATAAATTTTGAAAAAGAAAAAAAATTTGCTTTGCATATAAAGCAATTATTTTATTTTTTTATTTTTATTTTTTTCATGATATTATCGAATATTGCTTTTTATTTTTATTTTTTAAAAATTAAAAAGCAAAAAAGTATTTTTTTAATAGCTAACCAAATGCACCCTAAGGAAAATAAATGATCAGATTAATATATAAAATATTTTAATTTGATTGATCATCCACTTTGCAATATTCTGGATTCTGTAGTGATAAAATTTAATTATCCAAATTATATTCATATTTATATCTATATTTTTAGTATTCGATGTATATCCATATTTATTTAAAATAAATATGAATAGAAATTTTTTCATCTGATTAATATTTGTATTCATTAAATAAAATAAGTATGAATATGGATATGCCGGCATATATCCAACCCATTTGCTATTCGTCTTGCCATTAGCAATCATACTAAAATCTTTTACATCAAATATTCGAGCCAATGCTACTTCTAATGCCAATGTAAGATAATATCTTTTATTTTTTCTTTTACAAGACAATATCAATAACAAGCAAGCACAAGTTTTAATCAAGTTTAAACCCATTCACTCAATCGCTTGTTTGATCCCTCTTTCTTGAATCCATGCACGGAGCTCTCCATTTTTATGGGTATGTATGGTCGAACCAAGAAACTCATTGCCTTTACCTCTCAAAATATCTTTCCATTTATTAAGTTTCTTGCTATAGGTTGTCCAGAAGTAATGTGAGCTTAGCTTCTCTTCGTTTCAGCTTTTTGCTGTAGTTTTTCTCTTTTTTTTCTTTCATGTATTATTAGTGTGTAACCCACACTTCACGGTGAAATTTATCTTGAGTGAAAACAAAAACTTAAAATATTTTATTAATATATAATTTTTTATATAATATAATATATAATACTTTTATTAGTTGTTGAACTTACATTCATGCTAGTCTCCATTTATCATAACTCCTCCATATAAAAAAAATATAAATATTAAAAAACTTTATTATAATATTACTTAATTGAGTTTCATAATAAAATATAAATCAAAATGATTAAAAAATAATCCATAATATTAAATATTAAATATTAAATATTAAAATTAATTAAAAAAATATAATTTATAATTTTAAATTTATTTTTAATTATATATATATTATAATTTCATACAACTGAAACTATCAATTTAATTTATTTATATTAATCTTTGCATATTTTTTAGACCATATATAATAAATTTATATATAAAATTCTAAAATTAATCTTAAAATATTAAAAAATAATCTTTTTTGATGAATTAGTGCTATCCCATTAATACAATCAATTTTTTTTAATTTTCTAATATTTTTTCAACTATATATAATAAATCTATATATTTTATACATTTAGACATAAATTCTTAAATCAATCTTAAAAATTCAAAAAAGAATAATTATAAAATATAAAATTATTTTAAAAATTATATTATTTATTTGACTTAGATTAAATGATAAATTAATATGAAAGCATTCGTAGATGGTTCGTCTTTCGTAATCAAAATTAATATGAATTTTATGATCTATATATTTATTTATGAAAGCATTCTATATATTTATTTATAATTAGAAAATCTATGCATAAGACGATCCAAAAATCTAAATTTTTTTCAACCAAATATTATTAAAATATAAAAAACTAAAAATAAGTTTTAAAGTATAATAAATATGAAATCTTTTTGACCTCATCAAATATAATGTACTAATTAAATATATCATATACTAATATTCATACTTTATTGGTATCCTATAAATAAGTATATAAAAAAATAAATAATATGTACTCACATTCATAGCTCAATCAAAATTTTAGATCAGATTTTATATTATATATTTTAAATAATAAAAAATTTTATAATTTATTAGATTAAATTTGGTTCTAAGACACGTTCAAATAGCAATAAAAAAAAGATACCATTTAATTTCTCTAAATATATTCATCATTTTAATTTTAATATTCATGTACAATAATTAAAAGAAAGTAGTGTTACTCTTGATAATTAAAAAGCATCAATAATATGCAAATAAAAGATAAGTATTAGTTAAAAATAAAATACCAAAAAAAGAGAAGACTATCTTATTGTAACTAATTTCGCAGAACCAGTATGAAACATTAAAACATTGAAAGGTGCTTAGCATCCCCATCCTCTAAACTTACTTTAGATCCTGAAAGAAAAATATATATCAACAAAAATTGGTGAACAGAAGACATGATGGATTTATAAACGACTCCTAAAATTTTTTGCTATTGGATAATAAAAATAATAAAGAAAGAAAGCAATATTTACCTTTCTTCATGAGCACTGCTGCATAAATAGTTGTTGTTTCCTCATAGAAAACTTTTTCATAATAACTAACTTTTCATTACCAAAATAGAACATTGGTGCTTATTTAAAGTGGTACTTTTTTTTTGTTCTATAATAACTAAAAGTTTATAATTAATGAGTCTAAATCAATCTAAAGAAAAAAGAATTGAGCATTCAATCTGAACGAAATACTTTCATAGTAGCTATTTTTCTTAAAAATATATCAATATGAAAATTTAAAATTTTTTCTAATAAAAAAATTTATTGATAGCATAAATATTATTTTATTGTTGGACTCTGAGATAGTATGACCTATAATTATTAAATAAAATTTATACTAATAATTTTTTTCATCATTTAATTATCTTCAAGCTGTCTAATTATGCAATCAAATCAATATAAAGATAATAATAAAATTTTTTAACTACTAAATAATAATAAATAATTTATAAAAAAATAATATATTTTAATAAATTTTATAGAGAGTGAGAGCAAAGTTACCTCATCTGCTCCAAGCCTCCCATTCAATTGAGATGGATCTAAATTTTTCTATTCACTCGCTTCAAGCCTCCCACTCAATTGACACTCCCATGAATAGAAAAAATATAATAAAAATTTATAAAATATTAATGCAGCAAGATAGTGAACAAAAAATAAAAAAAAAATATTAAAATCAGTTCACCATTTTGATAGATTTCAGATCAATAAAAAAAAAATTCAGCACTCACCTTTTCTTGATTCTTTGCCAGTTGAATGCTCAAAATACTACCATTCTCAATTCTTTATATAATCCAAAGAACTAACTGAACACTAAACAAACAATAATCAAAAAGTTTTAAAAAAATGTTTAGAAAAGATACTATCAAAATTATCTTTCTTTCGGAGGATGGAAGGGCATGATTCTGCCGCTCACCTCCTTGCTCGCCCATGGTGCCCCCACCACCATCCTCCCAATCAAGAAAGAAAGAAATTCAAAAAAAAAAGATAGAAAAATGAAAAGTGATATACTTCATCGTTAGTATCTTATAAACCTTCGAAGGATATTTAATATAGAGATTTAACTTTCAAATCGATAGAGAACTGTATCTTGTTTATGGATAATATATTAAGTTTGATCCGATCCGATGGACCAATTCAGATTTTAAAAAGTATTTATTTTTTAAAAATAATAAAAATATTATTTTTAAAAAAATGAATTAGTATATTATTATTTTTAAAATTAAAAATGATATATTATTTTTTAAACAATAATAAATTAGTATTTTAAAAAAATATTAATATTATTTTTATAATATTTTATTTTTAAAAAATAATTTTTTAAAAAAATATTATTTTTCTCTCTTATCCCTCTTCATTTTTATTTTTAAAATATTATTTTTTATTTTTAAAATATTTTAAATTTTTTTTTAATAAATATTATTTTTTTAATTTTTAAAATGTTTGAAATTATTATTAATTTTTTCTTTTGTTTTCCTTCCCTCTTTTCTCACTTTTTTTTTCTTTTTTTCTTTTTCCCTCCCCTTCCCTTGCTCCCGCTGCCTACCCCCCCACCCACCGCGTGAGGCCCCGATCGTGGCCTTCCGCATTGTCCCCACCATAATGGAGCCTCTTCGTCGTCCGCACTGCATCCAACGTCTATGCCATACCCACCTCCGTACGACCATCAAATCCCCTCCCCTCTCCTTCTCCGACTCCGGCACCATCAATCCCCCTCTCCTCCTCTGGTGCCACCAACCCCCCTCGCCATCCTTTCTCAGTCCCCAGCGTCTCTCCTAACCGCGCGATCTCCCCCCACGCCCTACGCGGTCCTGACCCCCGTAGGGAAGAGGAGTCGGCATTTTTTTTTCTTTTTTTCCCTTCCTTTCTCTTCCTCCCACCCCCCTCCCGCTATGAGGCCCAGGTCACGGCCGTTCGTGCCACCCCTACCGCAGTGCTGCCCCACCACCGTCCGCATCACATCCTACTCCATGCAACGACCAAAATCCTTCCCCTCCCTTCCTTCCATCGCCTCCCTCCCACCTCCTGCCCCATCGCATCAAGCTCAGGTTGTAGCCGTCTGCACCGCCCCAAATGGACGGTGTCCATGAGGGCTCGAAGCCAAAAAAAAAAGAAGCTACCATAGGAAAAAGATAATAGAGGGGAAAGAAAGCACCTAAGAAAGATTGGAGGAGAAAGGCTAACGTCGGTCACGATGGAGAGGAAGGTGATGGTGGAGAGCGGTGGAAAGTAGAAGCGAGGAGAGCGGGGAGCAAGTAGATATCGCAAAGGCTCATGAAGCTTCGAAAGAGCTCGGAAGGGGTGTGAAGCCAAAAGAAAAAAAAAAATCAAAGAAAAGCTTGACACGTGGTGCGTTGGGAGGCCAATTGCTTGCGCTTTAATGTATAGGTATATATGGGTATATGTGGTCAAACCAAGAAACTCATTGCCTTTTCTCTTGACTTTCCACCGCATCCTTAGTCAACCTAAACCTAACACATAATGAAAGGAGGTTCGGAAGCCAGGGCGCTGATACATGTGCATTCTAGAAGACGATATGTGGCGTGATTGGAGAGCTTTGAACTTTCTTTTCATGAATTATATAGATTTATGTGAACATCTTTCAATAACCTCTAATCTAAAACAAAATAAATAAAGCATGTATTACAGCATCCAAGGTGTTAATCTTCTATGTAATTCCCATAGCCTTTTTTTTCCTACCTTTTCAAGGTAAATGTATCCTATCACTTCTCCAAATTTCTTCATTCCAAGGAGCCTGAAAAGCTTGTATCGTATTTGAAGGTATCTAAACAAGGATTCGGCTTCCAGGAGAATCAAATATGATTCAAGGGATAAATGTGTGCCTCGACGATCAAACCATAGTTAACTTAGGATTCGGGATCGGAATCCATCTCAACCAATCTAGTCAATAGGATTGGTTAAGTTATGTCCTAGGCTACCAATGATTTGGATTACAGATTTAGTTAATAAGCTAAACCAAACATTTCTAACGGATTTTGATGGTGTATTGTGGCCTTTTGGTTATATCCGCCAGGTCGAAGCCCAACTTTATTGATGCAATGTGACCAGAATGGATTGGACTGTTCTAAAACATTTATTAACATGAATCAGATCCAAAAATTAATTAGTCCTCGAAAAGCCAGGCACGGACTGGCCCAACTATAATTAAGTAACAAATGTTAGCTGCATCATAAATATGATTGGTGTAAGTGAACCGTCCAATTCATTTTCTATTAGAATCTATCTAGAGAGCAAATGATTGATATCCATATCTATATCTATATAAATTTAAAAAAAAAAAAATACCGGCATGGGTACACAGCTACCGGATCAGTATCTACATATCCGATTATATGCATAGCTCTATGTAATTTTATATAGCAATGGAGAACTTTTAAGGAAAATAAATGATCAAATGAATATATAAAATATTTTAATTTGATTGATCATCTACTTGACAATATCCTGAATTTTATGAATTTTATAGTGATAAAATTTAATTATTTAATTTATATTTATATTTATATCTATATTTTTTTTATGTCCGATTTGCATCTATATCTATTTAAAATAAATATAAATATAAATTTTTCCATCTAATTAACATTCGTATGTATTCATTAAATAAAATAAATATGGATATGGGCAATCATACTAAAATCTTTTACATCGAATATTCTAGCTACTTCGCACAAATTTTAATCAAGTTTAAACCCATTCACTCAATATCCCTCTTTCTTGAATCGATGCACGGAGCTCTCCATTTTTATGGGTATGTATGGTCGAACCAAGGAACTCATGGTCTTTACCTCTCAAAATATCTTTCCATTTATTAAGGTTGTTGCTGTACATCGAGATTGTCCGGAAGTAACGTGAGCTTAGCTTCTCTCCATTTTAGCTTTTTGCTGAAGTTTTTTCCCTCCCTTCTCTCCTGGATCAAAAGGGTGTCACAAGCCATGAGCCTCACTTGTGTGCAACCTTTACATGCTTCCTGGGAAACTAAAATCCGTTCCACCCCTTTTTCTCTCGGTGCTAAATGCTTTTGATTTCCTTTTCTCTCACACATAATCACATGCAAATGGATAGCCAAGGGAGCCACGATGTGGCTGCATTTGTTTAACCGATGTCATGATAGGTGCTTCGACCCAAGCAATAGCTTGGCAGGAGCTGACCATGCCTCGAGCTACAGGTAACTTGTTTGATGGATTTCAGGCCGGTCTTGGTGGGCCAACAAAGAAGGATGGGCAGGGATCTGCAGTCAATGCTCAAAACAAATGGAAAGTTGCAACCGGATGAAGGTTAGAATTATGACTCTATTTCAGCTTCTATCTCGTTGATCAAATTTTGTTTTCTTGAAGCTACGACTGATGGAGAGATGCATGAACGATTTGCTTGCCAAGGATGTTATAATCATAGGATTAGCAGCAACCAGGCAACTAACTAGTGCATCGCATCTCAAATTTTCACTATTATTGTGTTTATTTCAATATAATCTTCAAATTTTTATACATTTATACATCACATTTTAGCATCTCAAATTAAGATTAGGAAGAGAAGATGGATGAGCTATCAAACTTTCAAGTAGCATAATAGAGTGTTAGCTTGCGTCCAGATTAGAGGGGAAAAATAGTGGACTGGACTGTCAGTTCATATTATTTATTATATTGATGGTAATTTCGGTCGCAATTAGATCTTCTTATAAAACTAACACCAAAGTTCTCCTCCATTGTGTCGGACCAAAGATGGCCTATGGAAGTTTATAAGCCCCTTTGCTCTTAGACTTCAGTAATCTTTTCCTTGGTAAATAGGACTGTGCAATCTTGCCGTCCACAAGGCTCAACCTTTTTTTCCAAAAATGAGATCAAATAGGTGTGCGTCTTGATTATCTTGTTTCAGACAATAATTAGCCTTCTATGATGATGAGACACGCAACCGTATGAGTTGTGTTAAAGGAATGTGATCAAATTAAATAGGCCCACTTGACAAGACCTGAGTCTGGATGATGGAGAACAAGAATCTTAGTTATTGGCTTAGATAAGATTAATTAAAAGGAAGGATAAAGCTTGACCCAAGTTTGGTTTCTAACCTTTGGCTATTAAAACTAGGATCCCACCTTTGCAATCATTACTAAGCATCCTTATATGCGCTTGTTAACGCGAAGTAAAAGATAAACATTAAACGGACGGACGTTGAAATGTCCTGGACCTCCACAAGCTCTACGTGTCGAGGTGGTAGAGGGTGGTGGTGGAAAGTTGGGCTCGCATATTTCTCCCTTCACAAATTAACATGATGCAGGTCATTTGTATGCACGCATGTCAAATAGTGCAGTTGGTGAAGTCATTGAGATTTCTATTCCACCTTTATCTATTTCTGGTTAGATTTTTCTCCTATCTTAGTTGCAAAAAATAAAAATTAAAAAATAAATTAAAAATTTGTATGCATGCATGCACTTTACATTGATATAGTTGTGTTTCCTATAAATAATCCTAGTACAATTGGTGTTATTGAAATTAGCACGATCTAAATACAATCATAGCATCTGCAGTAACATTTGCATCAACGTTAAACATGAGATATTCGAGTCACCGTGACGAAGCTTCAAATTTATAGGTCAAATCAATACTTCCAACTTTTTTCTGCCAGTCACGTTAAGCTTGAATTGCTGATGACTTTTGGTTTTCATTTTCTTTTCAACAATCGCACTAGAAAAGAGATCTTATTCTTGATGATGACTTTCCATTATATATATTTTTATTACGGAGTTATGCCACATCAGTCATGATCCTCAAGGCTCATCGTTGAAAATTCTGCTCGAATCGGCCAAAACACCAAAGTGAACCTTGAGATAAGCTTCATCGAGACTGCCATGAAGAGCAAGGACGAAGCGACCTCATTACCTTTCATCCGACCATTAGCTCGGATCAAAGCCGACCTTCGGATCGTAATCTTACCAATGAAAGGAATAGAATCTTGCGACCAACACCGATGTAGATACATTCAGGACGACACCTCGGCTATGTGCCGACCTCGGTCCACCAACTCATTCGGTTACGTCGACAATCGATGGAAATCTCTTAACAAACTCTCAGAATGTAGGCACAACTCACAACGACCATGTACGACTAACAACCTGAATTTTCTATTCTAACAGCTTACCATATTTAGACATAACAAACTCCGACATCTCTCTATATAAAGAAGTAATAAGAGAATCCTCAAGGTAAGTGAAACTAGGCCAAGTTAAGCTAAGCTACACCAAGCTCTCATACTCTTTCTCTCTCCTTTCTACTATGCTCAAACTCTGGTTGATTTAAGCATCAAAAGATCTTCCACCAGAGAACCTCCGATACGTGCGGACTTCTCTTGTAGGTATCCTTTGACGTCCCAGTCTTCGGAGTCGGCGTACCTCCTCAGCCACATCAACGATCTCTAAAATCTTGCGGGGACAAATTTTATAAATCATATATTTGTCCTAACAATATATAGTTTACATCTCTACAAGGTGAATTTTGAGATTGGCAAAAAGTATTATCTATTTACAATTTTAAAAAAAAATCTTGCTTCCAAATCTAAAAATCCGCTTGTAGGACAAAAAAGTCTGAAGTGGATTCTAATTCTTAGATATTCTATGCCCATGTCTAGTTCATGCTCAAACTGTTGGACATTCAACTCTCATTCTATGATCCAGACTCTACCTATTTGTCAATGCATCAAAATAGATTAGCTTGAAACATCCGTGTTCCATTTCTGTGGAGTAGTCATATTAACCTCCTTTGTAATATTCCAATTTCTTTAGATATCTCCAAAGAGACTCTACCTATCCTTGAAGGTGGCAGAATTTTGATCTAAAAATACTAGAAAACAACCAACATTTCAAGCTTCCTCACAATTGTCAAGTCTACGTAGCGCGTTTCATCCAAAATGGAACCAAAAAATTGGTTAGTGGGTCTCACTTGGTTGGTGCTTGACCAGATTGTAATGCCACTTGAGAATTCTGTGAAAAAAGTCCAAGTGGCCATTCAGCGGTGTACTATGATTCAAGTGCCATCCATCTTTAATGATATGGGTAATCACTGGTCAACATTGGAGGTTCATTCCCTCAGCCACATCTACAGTAGATTCTCAGATATTGTCAAATTTGAACCAAGTATTTTAATATTTTACCGAGGCTCTGTGGCCAGTTTTTTTTTTTTTTTTTTTTTTTTTCTTGGATGGGAAGGAAGTGAGGCACTTCCTCCAAAATTTATTACAAGAATCTATTTACAAGATATGATTACATGAAGAGGAGGAGGCCAGTTTTCTCAGAAGTAACATTCATACTGTTGTGAGATGATGACCTCTGGAACTGCAGTTTGTCGTACAACACATAATCTTAGAATATATCGATAATATAACACAATGATGGGAGAAAGAGAATTAGCAAAAGATTAACTTATAGCAAATGCTTTTAAATATGGACTTAACTGGATGTTCCTCCATTTTGTAGTCTTTCTGAAAAGCTGAAAATTGATGTGGAGTTCATTATTTTTTTTTTTTTGAAAAAAAAAAAAGAAAAAGAAATCCCCAGGGCAATGTTCTTGGATGCTTGATTAAATGATAGTCGTCATTGTAGTGGAATAAGTTCTGGAAGATAAAACTTCCGCTCTTAAACACGTGTCCGAGTTAATATTTACGTTTGAGTACACTGAATTCGGAGACTAGACCGGAGAGGAAAGTAAGTGGCTTAAAAGGTGGAGAAGGATGCCAAAAAAAAGTTGTAGGTGAAAGAACATGACATTTTAATAATAAGGGAGGCCATAAGACTCCCTTACCATCAAATGTCATATTCTTGGAGCAACTAAAAAGAATTTTCATAAAAAATACCACGGTTTGGTCCCTCTTTTCTACCAAGGAATGCTTCGAGCAACCAATTTAGTCTCATCTCGTAAAATTTTCAAATAACGTTACCAAAAAGAAAAACCCTCTAGCCTAGTGATATTATCTTAACCTTGTAGGAGGAGCTCAAGCCAGGAGGATGGATTTCTCAGAAAAGATACTGTTTGAACCTAACTTAAAAATTGCCATTCATGGTGAAGCATCCACTGGGTAGACCACACATTCCTTTCCATCAGGATATGCCGGTAAGGGTGAAGGCCCTTCTTCTTAACTTGTTGCAGTTTAGACAGTTCTTGAGTCCGGAAACTATGTGCGTTGCATTTGAAAGACGAAATGAGGATTTCCAACCAGCTCTCTCGTGCCAACAAAACAATCGTCAACCACCCTTAGCCACCAAAATTTTACTAATAAAATCCATTTCTTTCAGGAAAAATCGACTCGTCCCAATACCATATCATGATATCAAGTGCAATTTTCTTTCGTTCCCTCTTTCTTTCTCCGGCACATAAGCCAGTGGGCATGCAAGTGGAAGCAGTTTTCAAATTTCAAAGACCAACATTTTTTTTTTTTTTTTTTTTAAGAAATCGATCACAAGCTACCACATCAATGTAAAAAATGGGTGTGTAAGATCCACATATGCGCACATCGCATTTTTCTTGTGATCAGGCAAAAATGAAATGCATTGCCTTCATGGACAAGTATGTCGCGCATCAGAATCAAGTTTGGCATAAAACTATCCACATCTTTTTTCTGCCTTTGAAGTTGACAGTCGCTCGCTATATCCATCTTATCCTTGCAGCAATGAGTACTTCCACACATGGAATAATAAAACAAGCTTCCATCTCCAATCCAAACCAGCCAATCTAGTTGTGCCATTCCAAACTCCCCACGTCCAACGACCATGATCATCTTTCGAGTTCCCAAATCAAGACCAAGAAGTGATTAATCTAAATTCAAATATCATATTTTTCCCATTTAGGATAGCACAGGGACAAGGTTGTACCTTTCGAAAGAAAGAAGGATTCACCTTCCTTTGTCGTGGGGTGGATGGCAAGCGTCGGACTGCTTTGCGATATATGTTGTGCATGATCCAACGGTGGGTTAGTGCAAAAACTGGATCCTTTCGTGCGAAAGATACAACCCCATGCCTGTCCTCCTGCAAATAATAATATTTTGTGCAGGTAAAATTATTGGTTGGATCAAATCCACCACCTCAATGGCCCAACCGCAAAAGAACACGTTCGCAAAGGTTATTTTTCGGTCCATGTACAGACGTATCCTTTTGTGGTTGGAGCGGTCCACCAGCTTAGTGGTGGACCTGGTCCAACCAACAATTTCCTCCAGTGTACGGTTCAAAGAAGGACCCCTCAAACAGCCTACGCTTGCAACACAGACCTAAAAGTAGAAAATGTTTCATGCCAGCGCCCGACCCCTCATCATGCCATCATATATCTATATATCCTCCCAAACATGTGTATGTGTGTGCGTGCCTGAGAGAGAGAGAGAGAGAGAGAGAGGCTTAAAAGACCTTTCGGGCTGTGGAGGAGATGTTGCAGGTACTATCGGCCGTGAGGCGAAGGCTGGGGTGGCGGAAGGAGAGGAGCGCGAGGGTGGCCGACGAAGGGACACTTGCGAGCGCAGGGGAGGCGGGGGCGCAGCCGGGGCCGGTGTGGGGTTGCGGGCTGGTGGCGCTGGTGGCGGTGGCATCGTGCCTGATGTGCCAGGCCGAGGAGGAGGAGGAGCCGGGCTGGACGTCCGCCCGGCGACCAAGGGACGACGAGATGAACCACCTCATGCTGCGCGACAGCATGCGCTACCGCATCTATGCGTAGGATTTCTGGTTGACTTTGTTCTCCTTCTGAGAAAATGCCATGTATGCTTTGGTTCCAGAGGTGATTTGTTTTTAATTTGGTCATCAGTTGTGAGAGAGTTCTGTGAGTAGATCACACCATCATGTGTTAAGAAGTTGGGATATTTTTATGTTTTTTTTTTTCTTTTTAATTAGGTTTGACATATAAATGGTAAAGTTTTGAAATAATCACGCTTGGATTCATCAGGAGAAGACTACACGAAGTTAGACAAGAAATTAATCTTATTAAGGGTACCAACTACCTGAGTTTCTTTTTTTTTTTTCCACGTTGCTAAGACAGTTCAGTCTCTTGCAGGTGCAATTGAGCAGAACCGAGCCAAATAGTTAAAAGCTAAAGCTTACTTAATTCAAAATATTCAAACTTAAAATTTAATTCAAAATTAATCAAATCTTATCTCTAAGATCGAACTCAACTCAATAAAATAATAATAATAATAATAATAATTAATGCAACTTAAATATCAACTAAATCATATTCAAACTCGAGTTCAATCTCAAATTCAAGCCCTAGTCATAATTAAAGATATGGTCAAAACATAACATAACATTATGATATATTAGAAATAAAATATAATATTGCTAAAAAATATACAGCCAGCTAATGAGCTTTCTAGCTAAGTATTTTGCTACTTGAGCTTAGTAACAGCTTAGTTGACCCAAGCTTGAACTCAAATCCAGCTTGAATAACTCGCGAGACTCATTTGCATGCCTACCATCAATATAAGATTGGGTTTAAACCCCTCGTCACTCAAGATTCCACTCTAGTTCCGCCGACGAAAACATTTTGGAGCTTAGTCACAAGAATCTGGACTTAATTAATAAGAAAATAAAACACCAAATTAACTGATTAATAACAAACAAAACACCAAATAGAACACCTAATTAGTAATTATATATTGAGTCACGAAATCATTATTAATCTTTGTAGAAACCTATATTCAAATTAATTAGCCACAAAAAGGGTAAAATTTTATTCAACAATTTTGTACTCTCTCTCTCTCTCTTCTATGTCATGTGTTGCCCATAGCAGTGGATAAGAGGCAAGGGAATGATAGGAACAACGAGCAGCTTTTCCATGTGGAGCTTGGATGGATCACATATTTCAAATCAGAGACTAGACCTGTCATGGTATGAAGTGATAGTGGTGGTGCACACCCGGATAGCTAATGAGGGCGTGGGGCCTTTAGTGGCCCCACATCTCATTCCCCGGCGCAAGTTTTTGATAAGGTGGCTGGGTAGCTATCGACATTTGAAAGAAGCCTCATTCATGATGGTTAAGATCAAGTGGCTTAGCAGCTTAGTAAACATTAACTGTGAGAGAATGGATTCCATAAATCTCAGAGAATGTGGATCGGCTTTCTTTCCCTCTTTCTAGAAAGCAAGCTGCCGGACAAAGAATTATATTACATTTGAGTGCAGCAGAAATATTCTGTACTTGGAAACTTTTAGACTTCAATTATTAGCATAAAAGTACTAATTATGTATTAGATTTGGTCTTCAGATGAAGGTAATAATTTAAAGAACGATAATATCTTGGAATGGTGGTGGTTAAGTTGGTCTAGTTTTCCTGTTTCTTCTTCTTTTTCTTTTCCCACTGTGCAACTTTTTTTCCTTATTTTGATTGAAATGGGAGGAAATGGTTCCACCCGAATTTTATTCCTGCAGATATTTAAAAGGATGCATATTTGTACAGGAGTGAATTACAACACTGGTTGTAATTGGAGACGGGTTTGCAGACCCATCATTTAAAAATTATCATTGGGATCTTAGCTTTCTTGACAGCTGGGATGGAAAGACAATACCAGTACAGCCAACCTGACCAAATTTACATGAGAGGGCTTATGGATCATGACAATGATTAAGAAAAAGTGCTAGTTTGGTGAGAAGATGATGATGGAGGTTCTACCTTATCCAGCCATACAATTTTGTAGATTTCATATTTAATTGGTCAAAGCAATCTTATCAACTATAAATGCTAGTATCAAGCTTATATATTCCTTCAAGGAATAATTCCCCGTACCATCTTATAAATTTGTATTCAAGTCAAAGCAAACATTGCCAAGTGCTGCATCATGTTGTTAATAATCCGAATTATATCATAGAATGTACAAGGATCAAGAAGTAAGATATAATTACATGATAGACAACAATGTACAAGGATCAAGAAGTAAGATATAATTACATGATAGACAACACATACCTTTTTGTCATTGAAGAGAGTAGAAATGTGGTCTGTTAGAGGAATTGATTTCAGCACAGCCACAATATGTATATTACAATCCAGAATGATGGAATTTTAGCCACTGGATATTGCTCTTAGACACCCCAGGGCACATGGTTCTCCGGTTAGGTGTTCAACCAATCCTTCGATATGGAAAGATAAAAGTTATGTTTAAATATTTGGCATGCAAATCATTGCAGTGCTTAAATAGAATGCAATGCTGTGCATTAACTCAAATTCTTGCAAGTGAACTATATATTTCAGGGTTTTGACACTCCTTATTGGAACACTTCACAACTCACTAACCATATGTAAGTTACAGCCGTTCATGCACATACAGAGATACAATAACAATTACGATGACAAAAATTGAAGGCATATTGGAAAATGATTTGAAGTCCAATTTTAAATAACCTCAGTTTTTTTTATGTGCTTGTTGTCTCTGCAGTGTACTAGGAAACAAATCCAGCACTGTAGAAAGCAAAACTCCACAAAATTCATCCATTACCTAAGCATGATAGCATGAATACTGATGAAAGATTCCTTACTCTCTAACTTAAGCCAAAGAATTGCTATGATTCAAAGACAGATGTTACCATTGGTGTAATGCCGGCAGTCATGTTTACCAATAATCAGATCAGTGGACCAGAGTTCATTGAATTTGTTGGCTGCATCTACACCATCATTAATAGAAAATCCAACAAACCAGCACCTACTTATAGGTATCTTTTTCAATGTCCTCCTGAGGATAACTCCTGGGAAAGAGGACAAAAGGTGTAAGTCATATAAAATATAGCACTAGTCTTATGTACTAAACATCTTATTGTCGTGACCCCACTATTTTGAGTTTCAATAAATAAATAAATAAAATGCAAGCCTTTTGCTCAATATTGTCAGCCTTTCAGATGATGCTAATGATGATCAAGAGACATCACGAATACTTGCAAACAGGACAAACAAATAATAGGCACTTAGAAAAAGCAGTTGATTCCAAAGTAGAAGCAACCATAATACACTAGTGGGCGATAATAACTAAGGCACTATTAGATTTCTCTGGAGGCTTCTTCCTAGTGGGGAATATAGTATGGAAGCCACTAAAGACTTGTTTAATAAGAGGAGCTAGACCATCAATATAAAATCATCCTAGAAATCTTGGACTCTACCTAAGATGCATATAGATGTTCATTGGTAGATCAGTAGGGATCTTCCACTTACCAATGTTTTTATGCATGGATTTAGGTGAGGTTCAATATTCTGATAGACTGCTTAGTGTGTGATAGAAATTACAGAATGGCTGACAGTATGCAGGACGGCCTTACATGATTGCCTTGGTATATGTGATGCAGCCATTAATCTGGATACTGCTACCAGATGCAATTGAAACATGTGTATAATGGCCTGTAGGTTGCAGCCTACAGCTCAGGCATTTGGGCCACATTTATTCTCATTCAGCCTTTACTTTGAGCCGGTTTTAGGCAAAAGCCCTACATGTTCCACTACTAGGATAAGTTCCAACTAACATAACATTAACATAGAAATTCTCAATAGCTTTCCTCAGCAAGAAAGATGTGCTGTAAGCAGCATAATTGAATTATGAATTTGGTAGCTTTATATAAAAGGGCAGCCATTCCCAAAAATTTAGGAAAAATACATGAAAATCATAACTCAAAGAAGATGAGTAAATTGAAGGGGGCATGTTGAAGGCCTTTTCTTTTCCTTTCTTTTCTATAATTCCTCACAGTTTTGTCAAGCTAGATAAAATGGTGAAAATGTATCAAGTAAACATTAGAATATGGCTCTAATTTGTTAGAAGTCATGGATGTTATGGGAAACATATAAAGGAACCTGAGCTAGATTCAGGTTATAAGAGGTTCTCTCTCTCTCTCTCTAGGATGGATGGAAGCCCGGAAGAAAATCAAGGTGGGCAGGATCAAAACATGGCCTCTTGCATTCACACAAGGGACTTTACCAACTCGACTGGTTGGCACCCTCATTATAATGGAAAATCTGCAGTACTGAAATAATTGAGGGCCAAAACATAGAAATCCCAACATGATTTTTGAGAGGAGAAATTCCAGTATGATAAAACCACAAATTGTCAACTCATTATAAGATAGCATGCATGGGATTGAATCCATGCATGATAATAAGCCAAAATTTGGTGCATCAAATGAGGATTCACCTGGAATTTTCCACCCAGATAAAGCTGCAACTGCCGTAAAAATGTTTTCAGGATCTTGAGGTTGAAAATCAAAAACAAATGCCTGAGGACAAAAGTACATAGGAGCATGTCTGTCAAAAATCTGTAGTTTGCCTTGAAAGAATGGTCAGAACAAAATGCCTACACATTCATTTAAGGTCGTCACATAATTGGTGCCAGGATATTTGTAATATTTAAGATTCATGAAACAAAAATAAAAGGAAGAAAAACTAAACTGCAATCCTTTAAAAGAAATTAGGGCTAACATTCCTAGCATGGCAATTTCAATGTATTCAGGCATCACTGATATCACTTCTACGTAAAAAACTGAAGTTTTTCCCGTAGCTTATTTCCACCGTGTACTCACCTCCGCAAAGGTAATCCACATGTCACGAAACATTAACATATCCCACGTTCTCAAGCAAAAACTCAAGGAATTCTGCTTAAGCACATTATCCACAGATGGCCTCCAATATCACAAAGAAAGTCTTCCCATCTCCAACTGAGACTAAACTCCAACAGAAATAAATCTTGAGAATTGAGAAAGTCTTAATTCTACTTGGATTTTTTTTTTTTTAATAGTTTGTTAAGAACATAACATATTTTTCTAGATAACTTTCCATTCTGTACTTCACAAGTGACCGATTATGGAAGAATAAACTAATGAACTACTTAACTCCTAAAACAGGCATCCTTCCAATGAATCAGTTAATAGATTGCCAAAGAATATTAAAGGAGCCCATTAGAGCTAATTTCTTAGATCAGGAAAATCCTTTAACTACACCTTGCTCACCAAGCAAACCTAATGCGCATGCTTGTTTTCCTGATCTGATGATTTACTAAGCGCAGATTTTCCAGCATGTTGTATATGGTTCAATATTACTCCCATCCATCAACACTACACCATCCCCACAAAGAGCATGCCACGGAGTTCCATGTTGAATACAAGTAGTTAGTCTAGACAAGTAATAAAATTGACTCATGGTTTATGCTATATACCAGGGAAAAAAGGATCCTAGTCACACCATGATACTTCTTTAACAAATTATCATTCTCTGTGAATGTCCTTATATGCTGCTAATGTAATTATCTAGTTTTATCCGCCACAAAACATTTTACCCCTTAAATTCCCAATCACTATCTCCCCAAGCAAAGACAAATGTGTCAAAAGTTTTAAACCATGAAAAAAAATATCAATATTGAAATATATATTAATTCGATTGGTCACACTGGCATGAGTATGATGCAGACCTTGACAACAGATATGCAAGTACATATGTGGCACAAAAGGGCAAGAAACTAAAATAACTCCCAAAAAAGGGGAGAAAAAGAATGATGATATCATGAAAAATGGGAAGTGATGACATTGATCAGCAATGAAAACAAGGTTATGGATACAATCAAGGGCCAATAAGCTACATTATTTCTTCTGATCAACAAGCTGTGCTTCTTGTTAACATGGCTAAAGCTCGCATATTGGAATCACAAACTAAGCCAGAGTCTGGTACTACATTGTTCTAAATTGGCTGAAATTTTAAAGGCAAAGTTATCATAAAGTTGGTCTAGATCAATTTTTAGGCTTTTTTGGTATTATGGCTCTCAGTCGACAACCTTCTTGATTCTTGAAACGTTAACCGTTTTACATCCCTTTTCTCCGATATCAATATTGCATCTCTTTCTCGAGTGGCAACGGTTCTACCCACTCAAACAAGAAAACTCCCAGAAGTGGCAAATGAAGTCACTCATTCTCATTTACACCATTTTACAAACAGTTATCGGACATAGAAACACCATGAAGCACCAGCAATGCCATCTACAAAAAGATCAACCATAAAATTTAAAAGAATACAATAATAATCGCTGAACAACAGAAACAACCAAAAAAATCCAAAGATGAAGAGGAGACAAGAGGAGAAACAAAAAGATTGAATTTTGAGACAAAATAGTGTCATCAAATGAACGGAGAAACAACAACTGATCAAAGGAAACAAGGAAGAAGGTGAAGAGAATGACCTGAGGGCGAGAAGGGTCGCGCTTGATGATGACCATGAAGTGCTGCAGGTCCCTGAGACCGAGAGAGTAAGCTGCGGACATGAGCATCTGGGCGGGGCCCTTGGCAGCCCTGAGTGGCACCGCCGCCACGTACACGGCGTCTCTTCTCTTGCCCTGTTGCAGAGAAGGAGAAGGAAGAGGAGCGGTTGTCGGCGAAGCCAAGAGTGTAGCAGAAGCCATTAACGAAGCTTTCCGGTTTCCCCCGAGTTAGCGTGGCCTCCGCGATTAATCAAGGCACGCGCTGTACACGTGAGATAAAAGAATGCATAATTAGGCGTGAATTATTTTTGTTTAAGTTAATAATCATGACTCAATAGCCAACAATAATCATGATTAAGGCTAGCACTTGGGTCCGGTCACAAGGATGTATATCAAGTCGGATGCACGATGGATTAAAAATCTACCAACCCAAACTAGGGCTGTTGATTAAATAGATAAAAAAAAAAAATTTCAACTTATCTATTGGGGATAAATTCCACTCTTGCCAAAGTCCAATTTGATGCCCTGCTTGATGCAACCAGTAGCCGCAAAAGAGCTTCAATGGGCGAGTCTGGACCGAACCCCTTCAGTCGACCGAACTCCTTAGCGGTCGAGATTCTTCGGACTCCCAGCATCTGAACCGAACCCCTTCAGCCGGACGAACTCCTCAGCGGCCGAGCTCCTTGAACTCCAAGCGGCCGAACTTTAATGAAATTCCCCAGCGCCCGAACTCCTCAGCGACCGCCCCTTCAGCCGGCCGAGCTCCTCCAAACTCCTCTACGGTCGAGCTGCTCCCGAGCTTTTCCTTCAACCGAACTCTCCTACAAGTCCAAACTCCTCTGGATGAACTGTCGCCATCAATCTGCAACAGGCGACAACACCGGACGATATGGCCGCCACTACTGGCGACACCACTCTCTCCGTAACCAGCCCCATGCGGCCCATAACCTGCCAGTATGGCTGTCATTATCCGCCTAACGACGCCTTCCTCTTCGTACCAAACTCCATGCGGCCTACGACCTGCCAGTATGGCTGTCACCATCTACCTGACGATGCCTTTCTCTCCGTACCGAACTCCATGCGGCCCCAATGGCTCTCTGCCAAGCGGTATGGCCGTCACCATCAACTAAGCTCTGCCTATAAAGGACCCTCCAGATACGTTAGCTCGGATCTCTCTGATCTTTAAGCTCTCCTCTTCTTCTCTAAGCTCCGAAACTCATTCTCGAGCACTCCATTCCTATTGGCCAGAGCTGACTTGATCGTCGGAGGGTCCTATCGGAGCCACCCCCCACCGACTTCGGACGAGACTTTGTTTTGCAGGTTCCCATCGGCGACCTCATCGACCTCCACTCCAGCGGACTCCAACGACGATCAGATTTCTGCGTCCAACAGATTGGCGCTAGAGAAAGGGCTTGAACCTCCGAGGTCTCTTTGTTCTTAAAGGAGTGCTCGGCAACGATCTCTCTCTCCGGAGATCTCTCTTCTTCCTCACTAGAGTTCTTTCTCGAAGAGAAAATGCCTCCCAAGGAGAGCTTCGACTCGACGATCGAACGGCTTCCAGGTCACCAAATCCATTTCAGTTCCGCTCCCAAGTTCCCACGAAGCCACCACAGAGTGGAGCAGTTCAACCTGTTGGTCGGATTCGTGGCCCCGCCGAGATGATGCTGGCGTGCGACAACCTCCGGCGGGGACTTTGCCAGCAAACCCGCCATAAGGACGCGAGGAACCGACCTTAAGGAAGAGCATTCGGACCCTAAGGAAGGAGAAACAGAGAGCAGAGGCCCTCCCACAGAAGCATGAAGTTCTTCGGAATGAAGTTCAGCGGAATTAAGGCCGAACTCCCCCTCGAAGCTCATCATCGGGATAAAGTTCGGAGCAAAGAAAGCCGAGCTCCCCCTCGAGCTCATCGTCAAGGAAGTCCGGATAAAGAAGCAGGAAGTTCTCCAGTTCGGCGCGAGGAAAGCCGAGCTCCCCCTTGAGCTCGTTGGCAAGTACAAAGTTTTCCCATGGAGGGTTTCACGGGAAAGCGGAATGAAGTTCGGTGCAAGTGAGGCCGAACCCTACCTCGAAGCTCATCATCGAGGAAGCCCCAACAAAGGGGCATGAAATCCTCTCGTGGAAGCTTTTTTGCGAGAAAGCGGAACGAAGTTCGATGCAAGCAAGCAGAACGAAGTTCGATGCAAGCAGGCGGAACCAAGTTCTCCCGCGGAATGAAGTTCGACACAAATGAAGCTGAACTCCCCCTCAAATCTCATCATCGGAATGAAGTTCGGTGCAAGCAACTCCCGCTCGAGTATGTCACTAAGAAAGACCCCTACAAAGATTTCACAGGAGGTGAGATGAAGTTCGGCCGTGCTCACAACCGCCCCAGCGCAAGTGAGGTCGAACTTCACCTCGAGCTCGCCACCAAGAAAGCCCCAATAGAGGGGTGCGAAGAAGCCCTCCTCCCGGAAGGTTCCGCGACTATACCCCCCTCAATACTCCTCGAACTCAGATTCTCACTGAAGTGAAGAACCAGCTGCCAAAACCAGAAAGGTTACAGTCTCCCCCAAACAAGCGCGATCGAAATAAGTACTGCCTCTACCATCATAACCACGGCCACGACACCAAGGAATGCATCCACCTCAGAGACGAAATTGAGGAGCTCGTCAGAAAGGGGCGGCTGGGTAAATTCCTCCGGCACCAGCCTGAAGCAGGAAAAGATCGGCCAAGGGCGCTGCCATAGCCAGAGATGACAAGGAGCTCGGCACTACCATAACCAGAGACCGCAAGGAGGTCGGCCACCTTACGGCCTCATCCACATTGCCCCTAGGAGGAGCTTGGTGCATCAGCGATTCGTTGTCTCCCAGCGATAAGAGCTTGTACCAAATTGAGAAAGCCAACATGAGGAGGTCGTCCACCTCGGGACTATTGCCAAAGAAATGCGGAGGAACAACGCTACCACGACCTTGAAATACAGAATTTGGGGATGCGCTGCTAGTAACTTTCTTTCAATAAAAATAATATTATTTCTGAATGCGAAAACTATGCGATGATAGGGAAGAAGCAGATTGCCGCATTAGAAACAGGAGGAGAACCTCATCCTAACGCGAGCAACAACCTCGGCTAGAGATAAGATCTCTCCCGAGCGATCGTGGACGACCTCGACCAGAGATAAGATCTCTCCCGAGCGACCGAGTCAACCTCGGTTAGGAACAGGAGGAGAACCTCATTCTAATGCGAGCAACAACCTTGGCTAGAGATAAGATCTCTCCCGAGCGACCGTTGTCAACCTCGGCTAGAGATAAGATCTCTCCCGAACGACCGTGGATAACCTCGGCTAGAGATAAGATCTCTCCCGAGCGACCGAGTCAACCTCGGTTAGGAACAGGAGGAGAACCTCGTCCTAACGCGAGTAACAATCTCGGTTAGAGATAAGATCTCTCCCGAGCGACCATGGACAACCTCGGTCAGAGATAAGATCTCTCCCGAGCGACCGTTGACAACCTCGGCCAGAGATAAGATCTCTCCTGAGTGACCAAACCAACCTCAGTTAAGAACAGGAGGAGAACCTTGTCCTAGCGTGAGCAACAACCTCGGCTAGAGATAAGATCTCTGTCGAGCGACCGAGTCAACCTCGATTAGGAACAGGAGGAGAACCTCGTCCTAACACGAGCAACAATCTCGGCTAGAGATAAGATCTCTCCCGAGCGACCGAGTCAACCTCAATTAGGAACAGGAGGAGAACCTCGTTCTAACGTGAGCAACAACCTCGGCTAGAGATAAGATCTCTCCCGAGCGACCGTTGACAACCTCGGCTCGAGATAAGATCTCTCTCGAGCGATCGTGGACAACCTCGACTAGAGATAAGATCTCTTCCGAGCAACCGAGCCAACCTCGATTAGGAACAGGAGGAGAACCTCGTCCTAACACGAGCAACAATCTCGACTAGAGATAAGATCTCTCCCGAGCGATCGTGGACAACCTCGGCTAGAGATAAGATCCTTCCGAGCCAACCTCGGTTAGGAACAGAAGGAGAACCTCGTCCTAACGCAACAACCTCGACTAGAGATAAGATCTCTCTTGAGCGACCGAGTCAACCTCGGTTAGGAACAAGAGGAGAACCTCGTCCTAACGCGAGCAACAACCTCGACTAAGATCTCTTTCGAGCGACCGTGGACAACCTCGGCCAGAGATAAGATCTCTCCCGAACGACCGTTGACAATCTCGGCTAGAGATAAGATCTCTTCCGAGCGACCGAGTCAACCTCGGTTAGGAATAGGAGGAGAACCTCGTCCTAACGCGAGCAACAACCTCGGCTAGAGATAAGATCTCCTTCGAGGAGAGCTTGGCTGCAAGAGATAGGATCTCCCCCGAATGCCCGCATCACACTCGACTGCAGGAGATAAGATCTCCTCCGAGCCCCCGATGAGCTCAACCTCCGATCTCGATCGCAAGAGACGAGGCCTACCTCAACCTCGATTGGAGATGGGATCTCCCCAGGGCTTCAACTTCAGCATCAATTTTAGCTGGAGATGAGATCTCCCCTGAGCTTCAACCTGAACCAGCACGGAGCCCAGAAGAAGACTTCGGCAGTCGCCCTTTCTGCACTCCCTTCCTTTGACTTTCGAACTCGAAAGTTGGGGGGCTAGTGTTGGGGATAAACCCCGCTCCTACCGAAGTCCAGTTCGATGTCCTGCTTGATGCAACCAGTAGCCGCGGAAGAGCTTCAATGGACGGGTCTAGACCGAACCCCTTCAGCCGATCGAACTCCTCAATGGCCGAGCCCCTTCGGACTCCCAGCGTCCGGACCGAACCCCTTCAGCCGGACGAACTCCTCAGCGGTCGAGCTTCTTGAACTCCAAGCGGCCTGGCTTTAATGGAATTCCCCAGCGTCTGAACTCCTCAGCGGTCGTCCCTCGGCCGAACTCCTCAAGCGGCCGTCCTTTCAACCGGTTAAGCTCCTCCGAACTCCTCTACGGCCGAGCTGCTCCCGAGCTTTCCCTTCAACCGAATTCTCCTACAAGTCCAAACTCCTCTGGACGAACTGTCGCCATCAGTCTGCAACAGGCGACAACACTGGACGATATGGCCGCCACTACTGGCGACACCACTCTCTCTGTAACCAGTCCCATACGGCCCATGACCTATCAGTATGGCTGTCACTATCCGTCTGACGACGCTTTCCTCTTCATACCAAACTCCATGTGGTCTATGACCTGTCAGTATGGCTGTCACCATCCACCTGATGATGCCTTCCTCTCCGTACCGAACTTCATGCAGCCCCAACGACTCTCTATCAGGCGGTATGGCCATCACCATCAACTAAGCTCCGCCTATAAAGGACCCTCCAGATACGTTAGCTCGGATCTCTCTGATCTCTAAGCTCTCATTTTCTTCTCTAAACTCAAAAACTCATTCTCGAGCACTCCATTCCTGTTGGCCAGAGCTGACTTGATCGTCGGAGGGTCCTGCCGGAGCCACCCTCCATCGGCTCCAGATGGGACTTTGTTTTGCAGGTCCCCACCGGTGACCTCATCGACCTCCACTCCAACGGACTTCGATGATGATCAGATTCTACATCAATATTATCTATTTTATTAAAAAATTTAAAACTAACCTAACCTAACCCACAATATATTAAATCAAAATAAATTGGTTAAAGCATTGCCAACCCCAACCATAATCAAATATTAGGATATAGGCGATATATGCGGAGCCACGTGGAGAAGTAGATTTATTGGGTGATAAAAAGATAAAATAGTTGGCGAGCTTGTATGGTAGCTCTCTAAAAAGATATCTCAAAAGTACGTGATTACATGAGAATGATATTTTTTTAAAGATTTTTATATAATAATTTCTATTTTAATATTAATATTATTTTAAAATATATAATATTTTAATATTTTGCATTCATCTATAAAAAAAAATGTTTTATATATCCAGGATGTAAGGGTATTATATTTTAATTTTTTGCATTCATCTATGAAAAACAACGTTTGATGTGTCAAGGATGTATGAATCCGTCATGTGGTCCAAACAATAAATGGGCTCATAAATGGATCTACCGTATGGGCTAAGTAATGTATGGTAATATTTATAAATAATCTTATAATTTAAAAAAACTCTAATAAGATCCTTAGATTGTTAAGCATGATTTCATGCAGTCTTTTCAACTTATTCCGTTCCGACCAATCTCAGGCAGCTAGGATATTAGTGATGACTTGACATAATAGTTAAAATTTATTTAATTCAAGAAAAATCTTTGCTTCTCTTCTACAAAAATTTTTTTTAGCATGTGACGGTTATAATCAAGCTCTCTAAATTTAATATGGACTACTTTGATCATCAAAAATAAGATTGGATAGAGTTTAGGAGCTTGATTCATGATATTAGGAAGTCAAATCGTATCTAAACATCATAATTTTATCATACGGCATCTAATTAAGATAATTTTTTATTTTAAAATTAAATAATTTTCAAAATCTATAATGTGATGCCTCATTCTATAGACAACAGCGTTCCTAGTGATCAACCTCAAATTCCATTATTTATAGCCTACATTCGGCTGATCAAATAGAAAATTTATTTTTGAGTAAAATTTTGATCGGATGTATCTCTCAATTCAAGAAAAATTACGTAAAGCAGCAAAAGGTAGAGTTGAAATAGAAGTTAAAATCTACTTTTTAAAAAATTTAGTTTTTTTGAATTCATTTCTACTAATCCTATTTATTTTAGGAAAAAAAGATTAAAATATGATCAAGCCTGGTATTTCACCGTGTGAATCTCCTACGATTTAGTGCCAAAAAAAATATGGTGCATGAAGGATATGCCTTGAACATGATCACTATATTTATATATATATAAAAAAAAGGGGTACCTTCTACCTTGAATTAATGATCTATTATACTGGCTCAAACATGCGCACTACCTTATCAAGTTGGATTTGAAATCCGAATACCATCAAGTTTGGGTTCATGAGGAAGGCACCTGGATGATGGCCATCAAGAAGAATCAGAGTTTCTACAAGCGTCTGGTCATACTATTCGGTTTATGCTATGCCCCTATCATCTTAATAATGAGGTTAATGAATGAGGTATTATAGATCTTTGATGAATATTTTATGATTGTGTACCTCGATGATATTTTAATCTACAGCGATACTTAAGAAGAACATGTCATGCATATCATGAAGGTCCTAAAGGTGCTCTAAGAAAATTAGATGAAGCTGAACCTCAAAAAATCCGAGATTGGAAAGCAATCTCGGTGTACTTAAGCTTCATGGTTGGTAGAGGTGAGCTCAAAATTGATCCAACAAAATGAGGATCATCAAAAATACGCCTAGACCTAAGATGGTGGCTGAGATGAGAGATTCATGGATGCATGCCAATATGTCAAAAAATTTATCAATCATTTCTTAATAATTACAATATTTCTATCAAAAATTTAACTTATCAAAGAAACGTGAAAATACCTTTCTTCTAAAGAAGAAAATTTGCAATGTACCTATCCTAGCATTGCCCTATCTACAAAAATCCTTCAAAATCGAGGTTGATGCATTAGGGTATGCACTAAGGGCAATTCTCATGCAAGATGCAAAATCATGAGTAGCATATAATATAGAAATGTTCTAAGGATTACAGCTGAATTATCCAATATATGACAAAAATTGTATGCGCTACATCAGGCCATGATATATTAGTAATCAAATTTGCTAGGCAAAAAGAAAATTATGCAAATAGACCATAAGTCACTTTATTTTCTCCATGTCCAATCCAAGTTGCAAGAAGCTCGACACATGAAGTGAATGTCTTATCTGCAATAATTCAACATTGTGATCAAATATAAGAAAGGGATTATGAACAAATTAGTTGATCTATTGTCTTAGCCACTATCAACAGTGGTCTCTAGTATAGTTATTGTAATGCATATTTGGCCACTCTATCATGAGAAATACAAGGATCTTTATGCAATAGATCTAGACTTTCAAGAAGAATTAGAAAAATTGATCAAAGGCATGCTAACAGAATTCACTTTAAAAGAGGGACTACCATATAGTAAAACATATTTATGTATCTCTCAAGCTACTAATAGAGTACATTGGATTTGAGAGGCTCACACTTCAAAGATTGTAGGACATTTTGGTGTGGAGAAGACTATATTGAACTTAAAAAGATATCTCTATTGGCCAAAGATGTAGCAAGACATGGCTCAATTTATTAAGGGCTTTATACCATATAGGACATCATACCCCTCCCATAGGAAGCTGGGAACATTTTGATGGATTTCCTTGGAGGTTGACCAAGGACATAACATGACCATAACTACTTATTTATGGGGTTGATCAATTCCATAAGATGGAATGCCTAAACCCTTGCAAGAAAATAGTGACTAGCTAGAGAAGATCATTTATAAAGTAGTAGCTACCGTAAAAAATGATCATATAGTTTTACATCAATTTCGTATAGTTTTAGATCATTCTTCATCTTACGAGTTGAATTTTATAATCACCATCATAAAAAATGATTAAAATAGTAGTCAAGATCATTTATAAAAAAAATTATCTCATAATCGGACACCGTTTGGTTCTTTGATCACTCATTTATCATTTAACGGTCAAAACTAACCTAAACTAAATTGATCAAGATAACGATATCTGATTGAAGTAAAATTTTGATAGTACGTTACAAACATCACCGAGATCATCGTTGCAGATTTTTGGATTCATCGGAGGTCTTCATCTATCAGATCATCGCATCATCGTTCATGATCGTCGAAATTAAATTTTTCTGATCGACGAAGCTAGGGCCATCAGATCGAGGCGATCTTTTGCGAAGATACTCTAATGATAATTATTTAGATAATGAATAATAAAGATGGATATTAAATTTTAAAATTATATAATATTTAAATATATATATATATATATATATATATATATAGCAACGGTTATAATTAATCGTTGCGATAAATTAGATTATAGCAGCGGTTAGTAGGAATCGCTGCTATAGATCCGACTAATGACAACGGTTACAATGAACTACTGCCATAGATCGATCTATGGCAGCGATTTTTTGTAACCATTACTATAGGTCTGACCTACGACAGCGATTTTCTGTAACCGCTACTATATGTCGGACCTATGGCAGTGGTTACAAAAATCATTGTCATAGGTCTGACCTATAGTAGCGGTTAACGAAAATCGCTGCCGTAGGTGCTATGGTAGTAGTTTTGAAAATCGTTGTTATAGTAAGCGAGGTCATAGGCCATTTTTATAGTAGTGTAGAGAAGAAGCAACTTGGTTGTTCTTTAAGTAGGTATGGAAAAGTTTTGGGCTGGCTTCTTATAATCAAATCAAGATAGCTATTTTTTTGTAATTTTTGGAGATCTTTATGAGGGTTGATTGATGCTAAGTTGAAACATAGCTTTGCCTTCCACCTACAGGTAGATGGATAAATTGAGTTGTGAATCATCCCATAGAACATTTCCTTTAGGGCTATAATTCCAAGCATTCAAAGACTTGGGATGCTAGCTTTTCATATCCCTGATTTGCTTATAATTAAGCTATCCATGGTTCAACTCAAAAAAGGCCATTTGAGGTTTTCTTAGGCTATCTAACTCAAAGTCCCTCCAATTTAGAGTTTACAGTTGGTTCAACACTAAAGAATATTGAGGACGAGAGAGACCAAGCACAAGCTCAAAGGTTAAGGGGGAGCAATCATCACTTGTTGCCCAGCTAGACAACCTAAGAGAGAGGATGAATTAGATTTTTAAAATTTAAATAAGTATGTGCTATTTTTTAAGTGAGATGCAGTGAATGCAATCAGAAATAAATTTATAATAGAAAGAAAGAGAACCACACGCATAAATATTAAAAATTTTTATAGTAGTTTAGTGTACTCCAAGTAGCTACATCCACTTTTCAAGTTTTTCTTAGAAATTTTACTATATTTTAGTACCATACAGTAAGCTTATTCTATCGAGCTCACAAATAATCTAATTAGTTTTACAAGTCAACCAATTCAAAGGTTTGGATCAAACATATCCCCAAGTTTTAGCCCTACTAAAACTTAATATAGAAATTTAGAAAAGAAAAATTTTGTAATAAAGAAAAGCTCCTTGAATGAGTAGATTTGATGTCGACGAAACTTGCTTGAAGTTGGCTTGAATGCTTGCAATTAAGGCTTTTTTTTATCTCCTTGAATGCTTGCAATTAAGGCTTTTTTTTAATCTCCTTAAATGCTCTCACAAATCTCAAAAGGAATTAAACTGAAAGTGGTTGAGCTCTCTCGAAGGCAATGAATATTGAAAATTAGCTTTCTTGCTTTGCATATATTTTTTACTTTTATCACTTGATTTTCCTCTTGTGTAGTCTTGATCTCACCAAGTTTGATGCATTTTAAAGCTCTTTTTAGCTATTTTGGATTGTTAGAGGTGAAATCCAGTAGTTTGAAAAAATTCTGGACAAATCAGGACCTTTATAGAATTAGCTATTTGAATTTGTCAGAGATTAGCAGTCAACTCATAGACATCATGAGTCGACTCGCAAGATCCATAAGTCGACTCATCTGCAGATCTTCAAAAAATAATTCTCTGTATCCTCTGAGAGAGTCGACTCGTCTGGGTTATAAATCAACTCATCTATCCATGTTAAAAATTTAATCTTCTATTCCACTGAGAGAGTAGACTTATGGGGTTCATGAGTTGACTCGTAGACATGCCAAAGCTACATGCCAATTCTAAAATATGCCAGAATTGACTCGTCTACTTCATGAGTTGACTCGTAGACTTGAACTTGACTTTACTCAAATAATGCATCTTCAAACTGAACTTTCTTTATCCAAAAACCTTCCAAGTGATTCCAAGGCCTATTTAAGGTATTGTTTTCCTACAAAAACTTTCTCAAGGCAAGCTTAAAAGATATTAGATTAATTTTTATGCTCTAATATTTTGTGATCATCAAAATCATTCTTAAGGTTAACACACAAGCTTAAAGATTTCTTGACAATATCAGAAAAATACATCAGAGGTTGAGATACAATTGTATAAATCATAATAACATTACAAAGACTGACATGATAAACACTGCATGAAGTGTAATTCTAGAGAGGAGAAGCTAGTATGGATCCACCTATGTAAAGAAAAGTTGAATGGTGAAGGGAGAAAACTAAAGGAAATTTGACATTGCCTCTTCAACATTCTAAAGAAAATAGAAGAGAATACCTTCCAACTTGTCTTACCACTACACATGAAAATGTACTCAATAGTCAATACTGAGAATTTGAAATTGTTTGAGTCTTCTATGTTACATGAAGGCCAAGGCCAAAAACCAGTGCTATCAACTATGGATGACCTATGAACGAAGCAAGAAAAACTATTGGAAGAGAATTGTGTCATCGAGAGGAAGGCCATATAAATCAGGCATGGAAGGATCAAGTCTTTTTGGATCGATTGATAGGAACAGCTTCAAAATAAAGCCAGATGGTTCAAATCCGAGACAGGGAAGCATCATTTTTCCATCTTATGTTCTAATTTAGTAAAAGTTAAATCTCCTAAATATGAGGAGCCCTGACTTAGGAAGATCTTCAAACTTGATATGGACCATTTTGGCCACTATGGATTAGATTGAATTAGATCTAGTGAGATCTGCCGTATCGAAAAGTCAAGTCGCGAGTCAAATCTTTAAAGGTTATAATTTGGTCATACGACATCTAATTAAGATGATCTTTTTTTTTTTAAAAAAAAAGAGAACTTTTCAAGATTTACGATATGATGCCTCTCTCTATAGGGGTAGTTCTCCTAGCAATAAGATCCAAACTCTATTATTTGGGTCTTGAAATGGGCTGGTCAAACTAAAATTTTTTTTTTCAATAAGATTTCGATCAGACGCATCTTCCAATCTGACAAGAATTAGGTGGAGTGCTAAAAGGTAGAGTGATGTAAAAGTTGAGATCTCCCTTTGAAGCATTTTAGCTTTTCGAATTTATTTCTACTAGTTAATCTATTTTAGAAAAAAAGAGTTTTATTTTAGAATTAGGAATATGAATCTAACCTGAATCGTATAAGGATAGACCTTGCCATTATAAATAAAGGATGTGTATCTTGATTTTAGATCAATAAAAGAAAAAGGGACTTAAATCCCATTTTCTTATTTTTTTTATTTTCTTCTAAATTTCTTTAGAGAGATTTTGAGTTGAATAGGTTGAGAGAATTCTCCCTTCTCTCCAATCTAAGTTGATGAATAGGATCTCTAATGAGAATTGCCAAAACCTATCAAGCTCCTAGTGATGATGTGGTAAGATCATTGGAACCTCTTAGTCTCATGGCAAGATCGCTAGTAAATCTTAATTTCATTCTATTTAAAAAAATCTTAAATTATGCATGAGAGAGTGAAATCATGGCTGTCCGCCCAAATGATCTTCAATGCCACTCACTCCTCTATCCCTACAAATGAGTTCAACTTCCCTGATGCCGATAATCTAAAGGTGGACTCATTGTGTGCAAGATGGAGTCCTCCTTTGACATTATAGGAGAAGTAAAGTGGCAAACACTTCTTCATTTTGGAGGCTAGCAGTGGTAAGGATCACAATAGTGATGGGAATTGGATTTCTTAGTTTGAGAATTCTAGCAATCTCACTAGGAGCTTGGTAGAGAGGTTGAAGTCAATAAGCATTAGATACTTATTTTCTTGGATCAAAATATTCTCAGGCTTTAGATCTCCATAGATGATCCCAAATTCATGCAAATAATCCAAGATAAGCATCGGCTCCACCACACATAACTCGAAGAAGCTCAAAGGAGCACTAGATTAACGTTAAAAATCGAGAAAAAACTTTAGCATAAATCGAATAGATTTAGCAATTTTGGGAGATAGAGAATGGTGAAGCTCATTGGATGATATCATTGGAGAACATTTACTCCGTTTTGCACTTGCAAAAGTATTAAGATCATTGTGGATTAACATTTGATGACAAAGCCGATGTTTCTGTTGGTGGAGATGATGCCACGGAAGGAGGAGAGTAAGAGTTGGTAAATGATGAGAAGAATGTTATGCTTTGAACTAGACCTAAAGTAGGTTTTGACGGAGATGATATTCTTATGTTATGTTTGTTGGAGTGGGAGATTGTCCAAGGGCAAGGGCCTTGGGGGAGGAGGAGGCACAAACAAGAAGATGGTGCCCTTGATGACATGGCTAAGGATGGTGATGGCTCTTAGATCATCGAGCTCTAGCGGCAGATTGGCCATAGTAATCGGATTCTAGTAATAAAGATAAAATATATAAAAAAAGTGAAAAAAAATTTATTTTTAATTTTTTAAAAAATTTTAGTTATTTTGCCATATTATTACTAGATGCCGACACTAATACTAGCAAGATTTTTAAGTGATAGAATTTAACGAAATCAGCCAAAAAGAGAAGTCTAATTAATTTTTTTTAAATTATAAAAATTATTTTAAAATATTATTTAAATTTAGAAGGCTAAAAATATAATTTATTTTTAAAAATATTTGATCCTTGGTATATACTGATTTCTATAGAAAACTTAATTTATTATTTTTGTATAATGTGTTAAAAAAATACTGAAGGATTTGATTGGAAATTAATGAACCCAGGTAATGTCAGGTAGAGCTAGGGCAAGGTTAACGTCAATTTACATACAAACCCCTGCAAAACATTAACATGATACGTTACGTCACGGACACTCCTCTCTACTGGACGGCGTTCGCGTCGAGATTCAAAGCCCCACCCCCTTCTGCCCGTCGCCCCCAACCTCCTCTCTTTTACTCTCTCCCCCATCCCCTCTCCTCCTCCGCCGCCGTCCGCCGGCCATGCCGACCTAGGGTTCCGCATCCAAGCTCGGCTACCGCGCCTGCGATGTCCGTTCTCCCGACCGTCTCCCTCTCCGCCGTGATCGCCCGACTCCGCCAGCGCCTCGACCACCACCTACTCCCCTCCAAGCGCAAGCTTGACGACTATGGCCTCGAATCCGACTCCGACTCCGACTCCGGCGATCCCTCGCGCCACCTCGTGAGCATGCTCACGGCCGATCCTTTCTCCCCCTCCTCCTCGTCCGCCCCCTTTCCCCCTCTCGCCGATGCCGCTTCTAGGGTTGTCCCATCCTCCTCCTCCTTTCCCTTCCCTTCCCCTCCCCCTCCTCCACCCTCCATTTCTTCGTCCGCACCATGTCCAAAACCCTAGTCATCCACGCCAGGCCCTTCGACACCGTCGACTCGGTGATCGACCAGATCCGGACAATCACCGGCATCACGACGTGGGAGCAGCGCCTGATCTACGCCGGCCGGCAGCTCCCCGGCGACTGCACCCTCGCCGAATGCTCGCTTGAGAACGACTGCTGCCTCCATCTCACGGGTCGGCTGCGGAGCACGCGGTTCCCCCGGGCCTGGCAGGTGGTCAACGACCTCGTCTCCTCCGTCTCCTGGCTCATCGAAAGCGGCTACACTGACAGGCTGCGTGCCATGAGAGAGAATTCACATATTGATGAACTTGTCAAGGAGTTCCTCATCATCCTAGCCAAAACGGCTGGCGAGAGTGACGAAGTCACCTGGGGCCACCTCCAGGTCTTTCTCGTCGGCGCCCCGATGGTGCTCATCAAGCTGTACCTTTCTGCAATCCGTGAGGACCGCGCTGTCGCGGAGAGGGCCATTCAGCTCTTCCTGAGGCCGAACTCTGAGTTTCTTCCAAAGTCTGTTCAGGTGCGGTGCGCCCCGATCGTGCTGGAGTTCTGTAAATTGCTGGCCGGGACGGTGGGGAAGAAGGACCAGCTTTATTTATCGTGCCGCGGTGCATATGCCATGCTGTTGGAGGCGCCGGATTGGAGGCGCGTCAGCCAGTTGAAGTCGGTGGTGAGTGTGATAGTGGAGCTGTTCCCGTTTGTCAGTGAGATGGCTGGTACACTGATGGAAGGGCTGTCATCAGAGTCAATGATGGTTGCAACCGCTGATCTTAATGAGTTTGCTAAGTTCTCATGTGCCTTAAGAGGGGCAATTCAGGACTGGATGGGGGAGACTTGTCCCCTTCCAAAACTCTTATATAATGGCACACATCCTCAGCGTGAGGATTGGATTGGGTCTTTACATGACATATATGCAGAACTCCTGAACAAGGTTGATCAGTGTCTTAAGAAGGTGGAGGGCTTCCTGGAGAAGAAAGGTTCAGTGCAGAGCGAGACCCGTTGGGCTGGGTGGGCTCATATCCTTGCCATTCTAACGGAATTGAATTGTTTTTCTAACATTTATGAAGGTGCAGGGGAGTTGCTTCATTCTGTTCTGCTGGCTCGGCGGTGTCCTCTGAATGCTCTTATCAGACGTGCAAAGAGAAGTGAAAACCTTCGCTGGCTTCTGAAGCATAAGGATGTAACAGATTTTGAGGCGAGGCAGAATTTGGTACTGATGATGTTTCCTGATGGAAAGGATGACTATGATGAGCTGCATGAGATGCTTATAGACAGGTCGCAACTGCTGGCTGAGTCTTTTGAGTACATAAGCCAGGCTGATGCTAGTGCATTGCATGGTAGACTTTTCATGGAGTTTAAAAATGAGGTAGCCACAGGCCCTGGTGTTTTAAGGGAGTGGTTTTGTCTGGTATGCCAAGCAATCTTCAGTCCGCAAAATGTCCTATTCTTGTCGTGTGCAAATGATCGTAGGAGAGTCTTTCCAAATCCTGGTATGTTTACATGCTTTTGAATTTTTCCTTTACTAATGGAGCATTCTTTTCTTTACTAATGGAGCATTCTTTTCTGTTATTGTAGTACTTATGACCTAGGAATTCATTATCCTGCTGAAATGATTATCCATTACAGTGAACAACTGTGCTACAGCTTTACCGTTGATCATATATGTAATTTTCGCTTGAGATAATGAAGGACAACATCAAAGACTTCATCTCAAGTTGTTAAATAAAAAAAATGTATTAGAGGCCTTTTCCACCCTTATACTGTTTTGACAGTGCTAGTGCCAGTTACTGTATCCAATGAGCAGGGTATGGAGGAGGTGCTTATAGGACAATATGCTAACAAATACTTGTTTTCTAATATATGGATATTGAACAAATGAAAAATTGATGGTTCTACATGTTGCTTAGATGGCTTTCAGAGATTTTGGTGGAAAAGAGGCTGAGAATCTTTCTTTGGTAGAAATGTAAGTATTTGGTACAAACGTAAGTATTTGTATGGCTGAAAATCACTAGGTTATCAAGTATTAGGTCTTCCTTTGGGGATTGATTATCAGGAAATTCATGATCAAATCAAGTGGAGGCATGAACTGAAGCATCATTATGAGTTAGGAAGGTCTGTATGTAGGAGATTGCATGTCCACATTGTTGCAATTGGATTTCCATGTAATTATCCATCAGTTTTGCAAGTGGCTGTTTTAGGTAATGATCAATTTTAAACCGGTTGGTGCTGTTCTTGTAAAAGTGGGGCCAGCCAGTTTGGTATCCTTAAATTAAATGGCTTACAGTATTGAAATCGAGGCATCTATAATATGATTATTTTATGAGTTCTGTAAGATTACCCAAAGAGTTAGTGATGGAAAGTGGGGGTGGCAGAAGGAAGACATGTTCTTTATTGTTTTTACATGTGCTGTTGATGTGGATGGTTTAATGCACATTTTGCTGGTAGGTCCACTCATAATATATGTCAATGGTCATAATTTATTTATCTGAAGATAATTCTTGTAAGTTACAAGTTAGAAAAAAGTAATGATTGTATTCCGATAACTCTCCTTTTTCACTGAGGTTGCAAAGGAGTCATTATACCATATTCTTCTGATGTGCAATACCTTTCCTTTTTTTTTTTTGGGTGGTTTTGGGAAGGGGGGGGGGTGTGGTTTGGTGGGGTGGGAAGATATATGGAGTTGGGTGGTGATATTTTGGTGTGTTCTTTTATCGACCACTCCTTGGTCAATCTTGCATGCAGCATTACAACACATTGAGCCCTTCTAGTTTTCTTTGGCAGAATCACTAAGCACATCCTTGTGATAGGGACATCAATAGCTTATTTTTTTAATATCATGACATGGTTGGCCTGTTTAATGCCCGCCTCTTACTTTAGCTTCATTTTGCTGATCACTTTTTTCAGACGAGATTCTAGGTACTCCTTTCAATAACAATTATGCAAAGCTGTTGCCAGAGATTTTATCTGAACCATCTATTATATATTGGGACTAAAGATTACTATTGCATGCCAAGAACTTGATAGATGTGTATAAGGTTCTATATATATATATATATATATATATATATAGGTAGATTGGGCTTCGGTCGATCAGAGCCCAGCATATATCCAGTCGGATCTCCGACCATTCGATTAGCATGCATCTTCGAGCGCGTGCCTAAAAAGGCGCACTGACCGAAAAAAAGCGCGTGCCTGAAAAAAATAGATGGAAAAAAGTTCAGAAAAAAATCTGAATCTGAAAAAACTGAAAAAAATTTAGAAAAAAATATGAACCTAAAATTTTTTTAGAAAAAATTTTGAAAAAAATTCAGAAAAAAATCTGAGAAAAAGCCTTTTTTTATTTTTATTTTTTAAAATTAAAAAAATAAAAAAAAATAAAAAATAAAAAAAAGAAGGTGCCTTCTTTTTTTTTTTAAGATTTTTTTTTGGGCGAAGGTGCCTGAAAAAATTTTAAATTTTTTTTTCAGCCTTCAGTCTTTTTCAGCATGGAAGGCGCCTTTAGGGCGCCTAAAGGCACTTCCATGCACCCTGAAGGCGCCTTTCGAGCTAAAAAAAATTAAAAAAAGCATAAAAAATAATAAAAAATAAAAAAGTAAATAATAATAATAATTTTTTTTGATTTTTTTCCAGGCAGCAGTTTTTTTTGATTTTTTCTGGGTGCGCCTATTTTTTTTCAATCGATGCGCCTTTTCAGGCGTGCGCTCCAAGATGCATGCCTGAAAAGGTGCACCGACTGAAAAAAATGCGGGCGCGCACCTGAAAAAAGAAAATAGATGGAAAAAATTCAGAAAAAAATTTGAATCCGAAAAAACTAAAAAAAAAAATTCAGAGAAAAATCTGAACTTGAAAAAAAAACTAAAAAAAATTCAAAAAAAAAGTTTGAAAAAAATTTAGAAAAAAAATCTAAAAAAAAGGGAAAGAATGCGCAAAGGCTTTTTTTCTTTTTAATTTAATTAATTAAAAAAAGAAACGAAGGCACCTTCTTTCTTTTTTTTTTTTTCAAGGTTTTTTTTTGAATTTTTTTAATTTTTGGGCCCGCTTGAAAAAATTTTAAAAAAATTTCAGCCTTCAGTTTTTTTTCAGCACAGAAGGCACCTTCGGGGCTAAAAAAAATAAAAAAACACTAAAAAATAAGGCACCTTCGGGGCTAAAAAAAATAAAAAAACACTAAAAAATAATAATAATAAAATAAAAAATAATAATAAAATAAAAAATAGATTTTTTTTGATTTTTTTTCAATTTTTTTTAGGTTCAGGTTTTTTTCTGAATTTTTTTTCACTATTTTTTTTTAGGCATGCGCCCTCATTTTTTTTAGCCGGCTTGCTTTTTTAGGTGTGCGTTCGAAGATGCATGCTGATCGAACGATCGGAAATCCGATCGGATCTAGGCTGGGCTCCGGTTGACCGGAGCCCAGTCTACCTCTCTCTCTCTCTCTATATATATATATATATATATATATATATAACATAATTTTAACAAGTGATGATCTTAAGATAATAAACTAAACCAGACAAAATTTGACATCATTCTTCATGAATATGCACCAGTATCCAGTCTACCTCTCTCTCTCTCTCTCTCTATATATATATATATATATATATATATATATATATTACATAATTTTAACAAGTGATGATCTTAAGATAATAAACTAAACCAGACAAAATTTGACATCATACTTCATGAATATGCACCATGCATACTGAGACCTGTTGGTGGCATGAAGGTGATGATAGGGGACTGGCAGGGTCTGACAAAGGTCTGATGATGGAGGATTGATACTGATTCAATAGGCTTTAACTGTTGAAGACACTAATCTTTTTGAAGTCTAGAGAAAATTTTAGGGTTTTGAAACCATGCAGAGGGATTAACAAGGGAGAACATGTGTACTAAACGCAGGGTAATGGAAGAACAGGTACATGAGAAAGAGGGGTAATGGAAGTCTGCATTCTGCTGCCACCCCTCCTTGTCAAGCCAAGTGAAGAAAGGCAAAGGAAGAGGGTCCTAGATACAGGAGGTGAAGGGGAAAATGAGGAGAGAGAGAAGTGAAAAAATAAAGCAAGTGGGAGCCTAACCACCTTTGTTTCTTTGTCCAATCAGCAGCCAGTGGGGGTGAGCAAAAGATGGAAATGCTGTATATGAAATGAAATAGAGGAAAAAAAGGAACATCATGCTTTTTAAAGGATTTGGTGTTTAGTCATCATCTATACATCTCGCATGAACCTAGATCATTTTGTGACAATTATAAATAATCGATGTGCAACACCCTCCCTCCACCTTGCCCCAAGAAAACAGGAAAATTAAACTAATTTTTACCTTTCACCAAATGACACATACTCTCCAGTGATAGGATATAGAAAGAAGTGTTTACTCACTGGCTGTTAATATATTATTTGTAGTGGGCGTCCTTTTCCTCTCTCTCTCTCTCTCACATTTGGGAAGGGGGCTGAAGATATACTCTGACATTGAGGGATTTCAAGCAACGTTCACTGTGCTGGTACCTAGGGCCAAACCGGTCATTCAGTGACATGGTTGGGTATAATGCCCCATGCTGTTCTGTGCCAGGCCCATATCAGTACAACAGAGAGGGTGGGGGAGAGGGAGAATGTGAGAGAGGAAGAGAGAGAGGGGGGGAGGGGGAAGGAGAGGGAGAGGGAAGAAGGGAGGGAGAGAGATGGTGAAGGCTGGCGGAGCATGGCCCGACATTGTATAGAGGGTTGGGGAGAGGAAGAACATGATAGAGGAAAAGAGAAAGAGGGAAAAAGAGGGAGAGGGAGGGGAGGGAGAGCTGCTGGAGAGCTGCAAAGGGCTGGAGAAGGGGCTCCGCCCTACAAAGGGGTCTGTCAGGTCTCCTTTTTTATTTTGAAAAATATTAAGTGGAGTTGGCAAGGGGTTTGCTGACTTTACTTAAAATTTTCAAAATAAAAAAAGGAGGTCCGACCCCTTGCCAACTTCACTTAATATTTTCAAAATAAAAAAGGGGCTTCAACAAATCTATGTTTTGAGCGAAATAGGGGTCTGAAGTGCAGAGCCTCTACTTTACCCCTCCATGGCCCTTAGGTTGCCTCTAGCAGCCTCCATCTCTCTCCCTCCTCCCCCCCACCCTCTCTGCCTCTCTTTCCTTCTCCCTCTCTCTCTCTCCTTTGTCAATTTCTCATTTTGAATGCCAAAACTACTCCGATCTGCCATTGGCACGGTCCGGTATCACCCAAACCGGACGGTTGGGGATGATTCTGCATTCCTTGGACTTTCGTGTGTTGATTAAGGGTGGTAGCTGTTTTTTAGGATGGGAATTTAGGTGTGCCTAATAGAGTAGCCATACACTTAGGGAAACCCATAAATATTAATTCTGTATGCTAGAAACATTGGTGGTTTTAGAGCTTAGGCTAAGCTGTGGACAATGTGACCATAGGGACTTATTACAGGATTGCAGTTTTTGGGAGGATAAAAACCTTTCAAGAGGAGTAAGAGGTACTTGTGTTTGCGTACTGAACAATGAGACAAGGGTCCTTTTTATAACACTTCAATCTGCAAGCCAGTGGTTACAAACATGATTATTTGTTAGCTTATCAGATCCTGTGTAAGTAGGGGTTATGTAAATCAGGTCCAAAAAGTATGGCCATGAGTGTAGAGCAGGAAATTAGTATTGTCATTGCAAACAATTAAGCATGTGTTTTATGATTATATGATGGCTCAAGTTTTACCTCGCCTTAACTCATTGTAGCAACTACTTGTACCCCTTAGTGAGAGTATTCAACTTCTTCATGATGAGCAATTGATTGGTTGAAGCGGCGAGATGGCAATGATTTTATCTGTTTTTTCCTTGGGATGAGGCAGGTTCCCTTGCCACAACTCCTATATACCTCTTCCTCTTCTCGATCTTCTCTATTTTACATGTCTTCCCCCATTTTTGTAATTGTTTCCTTTTTATATGCAATTTACTTCATGCTTGATTATGGGCAAGAAAGACCTGCAAAAAGTAAGCAACTGCTTCTTCTAGAGTGCTGGAAGTTATGATGCTTAGGATGTTCACCTCTTTGCACCATCAACTGTGGACTTTTCCCTAAAATTGCTGTGTTCGCTTGCTTAATAGAAGTAGTTGGAATTAGGATTTAGGTTCATTAATGCTGTACTGCTCAGCTGTTCTGAAGATACCTGTCGTAGTCCTTTGTGTACTGGTAGAGGTATGGATTTTTATAGTATTCATGGATGCATGGAGTTGAACTTATTAATTAACATTGGTGCTTTCAGAAACTTCTTGCCCATAGCTATTAACGATCACTTGTATGAAAAAACATGTCAAAGATACTTGGTTTTTATACAAGATGCCGTGTTTGTTAAGAAAGGTTTGGAAAAAAAAATGCGAATTTGCTGATCAGGGGAAAAGGATGCAGAAAGATCCTTGATAGAAGTTCTTGGTGGCTTATATTATATGATGACAATAAACTAAATGGTCAGAATATAATTTGTATTTCATCATGGGGAAAGAAAAGGGAGGAAGCGACCAAGGATATCCTACTCTGAAAAAGTATCTCTTACCTGAACAGATTAGTCTTACTTTTTATATTATGCAGCACTCTTATATTGTTTTATACCAACATCTGTTGGCTTTTATCGTCTTCTGTTCATTTTTTTGATGATGACAAGCTAACTTTTCTGATGAAATTTTAGAGATGAGTAGTTGTGATTTCAGCATGATACACTTTGCTTTAGAGGATCTTGTCAATTGTGATTGCCCTTGTTAAATGCTCATGAAATTCTCTGACTGCTTCCTTTTTATGGGAGGGTGGGGGAGGGGTTAAAGTAATACATGCTTAAGTAGGTCAGAACTTGCTGAAGATCCAAGGGCAAACCATGTGTTCAGTGATCTAAATAGAACACCTATATTGATGTTATGATTACTACTGTGTTTATTACCATGGATTTGTGTTGATTGATCTGCTTACCTATCTCAATTGCTTTTCAAGGGTGTTTTCTGAGCAAATCCATTAATTTTCAGAGTATCTTTGATGGAACTCTGGTCCCACTAGAACGAAGACCTGAGACAGTTTTGAAAATTTTTAATTCCAAGTGCAAAAATCAATAGTTGCAAGCAGTGAATTTGGGTTTCGATGCAACACAGCAATTTAAAATATTTATTAATTGGAATAAAGACTGTTATGGAAGCCTTAAGCAGCCATGTAGATTTTCCAAGTAGTTTTCCTAGGCTGAACATAGAAGAGGGAAAAATTGGCAATTATGATGATGTAAACTCTTCGATGTAAATTTTGTGTTTGAACTGCCAATACTCAAATCAACATGAATATGTCTAGTGAAGCATGGGTAAAAATCATCTGACAGAAATCTGGAGTCCAGACCACATTCTTTCATTGTTAGAGTAGTAATAAAACAAAAAACTGTCTTATGATTGTTACGCCTTTGGACTTAATTGTGTAGGCTGGCACAGAGAATAAACGATCACAAATTTTGAACATAAGGACCGGAATAAGGTATGCATTGAATGAGAAGTGCAATGCTTTCCTCTAGGGTAAGAAAATCCAGATGGTTTGATATGCTCATTTTACATACGATCAAAGGTTTCCTATAATTTTCTGCAAGTTGGATGACAATAAGGTTTGCAATATGATTGTTATGCCTTTTAGAGTTAAATATAACCTTTAGTTTCCTAATTTGTTAGATTAATTGAATATCTGGATTGATTCCTTGTCATTATGCCTTTACTTCTTTGTGCTTAATAAAGTACCTCCTCTTGGATATTTACCTGCTTCATGAAGCTTATGTCTGAGTAACTCTCTCTCTTGTTTTTTTACCTTCATGTGTTCTGAGTGCAATTCAAGTTTATCTATCATCTTTCACATGAACAACGGCTTCATTCTCTGTTCAGAGGATCCCAATCAATTTAAACATTTGAAACTTTCCTTCTGTTACATTAAACAAATGTCTGGCATGAAGGTTTTGTAGTAAATTCAGTGTGTTTAGCTTAGCTTGAATTTTGCAGCTTTAGCTGTTGATGAGAGAGTGATGACCTGGTTGTAGAGTAAAAGGTAGTTCTCTGTCCAATAGTTGGTCACTTGGTTGTGTCTCATTATTAGGGAATATTTCACCATGTTTAGGTCCAGCTTTTGAGAATATCTCAGTGATGAAGAGTAGACTTTTTAACCCTTTTGGTGGCTATCTCTCATAGATGTAATCATACCTTTTGTAAGAAGGCCATTTGCATTACGAAGTAATTGCTAGCCCTTGTGGTAGACGTTATAACCCAGATAAAAGTCTTTAGGGTTGTTATATTAGAATTAACTAATTATCTTTAATATTTATTAGTACTTCAGCAAGTATTATCCATTGATGCTACTCTATCTGCCTTTTCAGTGATTTGTGTGAATTATTATGTCATACATATATATTTATGCATGTTGCAGCATCTGCTGTGGATCCTTTGCACCTGAAGTACTTTGGCTTCTGTGGACGAGTGATTGCACTAGCTTTAATGCATAGAGTGCAAGTAGGCGTTGTTTTTGCTCGTGTGTTCTTCTTGCAACTAGCTGGGAAAGGTCTTACATTAGAAGATATTCAGAATGCAGATCCATGCTTATATATGAGCTGCAAAAAAATTTTGGAGATGGATGCTGAGCTTTTGGATTCAGATGTATTAGGGCTAACTTTTTTCAGAGAATATGAAGAATTAGGGACTCATAGGGTTGTTGAACTCTGTCCGGGAGGGAAGGAAATTGCTGTAAATAGCCAGAATAAAGAGGAATACGTACACCTTCTAATTGAGCATTGCTTTGTTACATCCATTTCTGAACAAATATCTCATTTTGCTCAGGGATTTAGCGATATACTTGCTAATTCAAACCAGCAGAAGTTTTTCTTTCAAAGTCTGGACCTCGAAGATTTTGATCGAATGCTGGGTGGAAGTGATAGTGTCATTAACGTGAGGGAATGGAAGGCGCATACTGAATACAATGGCTACAAGGCAAGAGACCGTCAAATATGTTGGTTTTGGAAGGTATTGGTTTATTTAAAAATAATAAATTAACTTGTTACTTTGCTATATGTTCACTCTTTTAAATTGATAAGTAGTTCAGCCATTTTTTCAAATGGATTTTTTTTGAAAACTGAACTTTAACCTACATTTTTTTCTAGCATGGTTGAATCCAGAACACAAACCCCCCCGCCACAAACCCATCCCCACAAAAAAAAAAAAGAAAAAAGAAAAAAAAAAGAAGGCATAGTGCATAAGCTTTCACCAATTTAAACTTCTCCAGATAAGCACTTGATCTGACAATTTGTTTCCATTTGCAGTATAAAATATGCAATATATAGACAAGTTTTCCAAGAATAAGTGATTATCTTATTATTATAAGCTTCCAATAGAGCCCTTTCAGTCACAGGTGATTAATTTTTCTATGTTTTTCTTGTTGCTTCTTGTGATGGTATCATATTGCCCTGCATGTGATAATGGAGGTTTCTCCTAACACACTACATGTTTCTGTATAGCTCTTTTTTGTTGGCAGCTTTATATCATGTGTTCCTTGGTTTATTAATCTTGACTTAGATCGGAGCATATCAAGCAGTTTCTTTGATGCTTATAGGAGATAAACAGAAGCTCTCTTATTTTTCCTTTGTTGCATGATTCTTGTTCATGGTCTATGCTTATGCTGTAATCTTAACATTTTGCGTAAAACTAGTTGGTTATGTTGCATCATATGTGGGTGAATGCTCAAACCGTGCATATAAGAACTGGCTAAAATGCTCTGCTTGTAATGTGATCTAGGATTTAAAAGTCTTTGAGGAACAATTTCATCATTATTTAGGTGGTATATCTTTGATATTTCCCTGAGTGATTTAATGGAAATGTTAAATAAGCTAAGCAATTTGGAGCGCTAGTTTAACATTTTGAAAAAATTTCTGCATCTTTCAATTTCTAAATCATTTGATAGATGCAGAAGAGTCTTCCTCTGCCATAGCTAAAAACAGGAATAAGAGAAAATGAGTCCCAACCTAGTCATGCAAAGAAATAATTAGGGCTGAGTTCTGCAATCATAGGAATCTAAGCGGGAATCAGCAATGTGAATGTGCGAGGATAGAAAAACAAGAACGATAGGTGGTGGAGAAGAGGTGGAGTGCTGAAATGAGAGATAGAAGAAGGAACAGTTTTTAGAATCTTCTTGTGAGGGAGTGCAAATGCAATTTTCAAGTCTTGGTTGTGGCCTCATGATCAAGAAGCCTTAGTGCTAATCTATTATATATATATATATATATATATAAATGAAGGTTTCAGTCTCCATCTACCATATGTCTCCATCTACCACATGTCTCCAGCTGTAAATGGATTGGGTTGACCCATGATCCGACCTAATCCAATCCGATCCGACCTGGATAGATCTGATCCGAACCATTTTAAAGGACCCAGGGATCTGGATTGGGCTCTAAAATTGGATCTGTTTCATTTTCTGGATCAGATATGAATTTACTGAATTTTGATCTGACCTGACTCGTGGAGATTTTTGGGTTGATTTGGATCTTGATATAAATAATCCGATTCGATCTGACCCGAAATCATATATATATATATATATATATATATATATATATATATATATATATATTAAAATGAAGTCTTTCGCCTCCATCCGCCATATGTCGTCAACACGTCTCCATCTGCCAGGTGTTTTCAGCCGCAAATGGGTTCGGTTGACCTATGATTTGACCTGTATAGACCCGATCCGAACCGTTTTAAAGGACCCATGGATCCAGATCGTGCTCTAAAATTGGACCCATTCCATTTTCTAGATCGGATATACATATACACACACACACACACACACACACACACATATATATATATATACATACACACACACACACACACACACATATATATATATACACATATAAATGAAGGCTTTAGTCTTCATTTGCCATGTGTTGTTAACACATATATCTCCATCTGCCATGTCTCTCCAGCTGCAAATGGATCGGGTTGACCTGTGATCCAACTTGATCCGACTTGATCTGACCCGTCACCCGTATAGATCTGACCTGAACTTTTTTAAAGGACCTATGGATTCGGATCAGGCTCTAAAATTAGATCCGTTCCATTTTCTGGATCAGATCTGGATTTACTGAATTTTGATCCGACCTGACTCGTGGAGACTTTGGGGTTGATTTGGATCTTGATATAATTATCCGATTCGATCCGACCCGAACCCAATATTCATATATATATATATATATATATTAAAATGAAGGCTTCAACCTCTATCCATCATGTGTCATCAACACATATGCTTCCATCGCCACGTGTCCCTAGCTATTGTTTAAGCTCCTCTATTCAGCCGCTCCAGGCCTCCCACCTGGTTGGGACTCCTAAGGACAAATAAAATAGAGAAAAAAAAGAGAGGAGAAAACATAGAAAAATTTAAATAATTATATAATTTAATAAAATAATATTAAGATATTATATATTTTTTAAATAAAAGATGTATCCTGCACATCGTGTGGGTAATACGCCAGTGCACTTGAAAGCAGAGGAGAGTGGAACCAAACAAGAAGTAGAGATAGAGAGGGGGGAGGATGAGAAGAGGGACAGAAAAATAGAGCTGTCCAGGCTTTTTACTTTTCAGTATCATGCAAGTATTTGTATTCTTGCCATGGGGGTTTGCCATATAAATGAAAGGAAAGGGTGGGGCCAGCATGAAAAAGATTAGGTTTTAAGACCCTTTTGCTTCTCATTTTAGCCTTTGGGTGCCCTTAGATTGGTTTGAATATTCATCAAGTTTTGCTTCCACCTCTTCCTTTAACCTTCTAACTTCTGTGGGCGTATATCATACATTACACAAATCTCACAACCATACTTGGATATGTGAATGACTGCCACCCAACTTATTTTCTGAAGATTGTGGACTCTCTGAACATCATAGGCTTGTGCTTACACCACCGTTAAATGAACCAATATGATCTTGATTCCTTTTTTTTAAGAGAAAGAGGCGGGGAGGATGTTATGGGGGTTGTCACAGGTCATATATAATAACATGGAAAGTGGCTCAAATCTGTATCTAAATTCTAAAAGCATGATATGAATCAATTATTAACATTATGTGGACAGCTTGGAGTGTCTTCAGCCTGCACTTATTATCATAATGGGGGCTCTGGCTTTAAAATGTTTGAGCAGCAATTTTGTTTGGGTTGCAAACTGGTCTGGTCTCTGAACCATTTAGGCAATGATTCCAAGTTTCGTATCTTGTCAAGCTGGAGGTAAACCTGAATGGAGTGAAGTTTTGTTAATCTAAATTTTGTGAGGGTTGGATTGGGACTTGTGTAGCTGTTTTTGATCTGCAGGCTTTTTTAATTAGCAAGGGGATATCCTTCTAAATCAGATACAATTCTTCTCGATTGGTTGGATCCTTCTTTTTTTTTTTTCTTTTTCTTTTTCTTTTTCCTTTTTTACATTCATGCCTAACGGATCTAAGAGATCAAGTGAGATAACATTCTCAACATACACCAGAACTGCATACTTCACTTCTGGTTTTGATTGTATGATTTTTCATGTCAGTTCTGGTTTGGTATGGATAGACCTAATCCATTTGCATATCAACTTTGGTTGCTTCGTCTTTATTTTATTGATCCAATGTCCCTGAGGATTCTTTGGTGGTTAATCTGAATCTCTATCATCTTTAGAGCATTCCATGTGCTGAATGACAGTTCTCTTAAGTGACTTTGAAGCTCTTTTGTGTAAAATGTGGTTTTTGGTACTTTGGCATGATTGTAGACGGCCTTGTGATGTTTTGCACGCTTTGAAATTTATTGAATTTCTTGTAGCATGCAGCGGAAGCTTGCCCAGCTTCATTATTTCTGTTGGTTTCTCAGTAACTGGAAGGTTTTTATTTGAGAAATACGACAAAATAAAGAAACACAAAAGCTGGAGTCCAATAACCTAACTTTTAAATATTTATGAGCAGACAAACGATTTATTTATCAAGAACCAAATGAACAAATTTTACTGGTTTCTTATCCTAATCTTACCGAGTTATGCGCTTTTTATATTATTTACAATATGGTATTTGTGATATATTTTATTCTGTCCATTATTTTGGGAAATTCTAATCTTGAAACAGCATATTGCTTTGTTTTTAATGGCATGTTTTGTCGTAAAATCTCGGATAATGGATTCGTGAAAATATCTATTGGATTAAATTAGGTGCTTTATTTCACAGTATATTCTAGGTAACATAATTCTTATGCAGAATCATGACGAGTAATATTAATGAAGTGTTTAGAGAAATTTTGAGCAAAGCACGGTGCCCACCAAAGTTGCAGCTACTAATGATTGGAATTTTTTTTTTTTTCCACAGATTGTTGAGGGTATGCCTGCTGAGCAGCAGAGGGTGCTTCTTTTCTTCTGGACATCTGTGAAATACTTGCCTGTTGATGGTTTCGGTGGTCTGGGTTCCAAACTGTACATATATAAGGCTTCTGAATCTCAAGACCGCCTACCTACATCTCATACATGCTTCTACCGCCTGTGCCTCCCCGTTTACAACTCCATATCCATCATGCGTAGCCGGCTACATATGATCACTCAAGAGCACGTTAGTTGCACCTTTGGTATATGGTAGCCATCAATAGACAAAGGGAATGGCCATTTTCTGTATAGTTGCAAGCATATCAATATCCATCCTAGGGTTGCAGAGAAGCCATATATAAGGTGTCCAGCTCAACTTGTTAATATATGTAGTAAATAGAAGGGTTGGGTTCTCTTCAGGAGGTCGTCTGTCTAATGTGAAAATATAAAGGACTAAAATTTTATTTTTCTTTTTGGAATTCTCTCTAATAATCTCATGTGCTGCGAATACCAACAGGGGGGAAAAGGAGGTACTTTCGTTTTGCATTCTTTTCATGATCTATAATTTTGTTCATATTTTCTCCTTGGTTGCAGTTGAGAATCCATGTTGCCATTGTCTTGATCTACTGTTGTTATTTTTTTAAAAAATAAATATCCATTACTTAAATGGAAGCACGAGGCATGAAATGCAAGCGCGTGGAAGTGCATGATGATGGCGTAATGATCATATTTTTAAATTTTCTGATGCAACACAAATACAGGAGTCAAGTTATCCAGTAAAAGGTGATTATTACTGGTTAAATATGCTGCCGTGATGGAAATTAATTATGAACTCAATTTCTGGGAAGAGTATTAATTACTTGAAAACCTATGACTTTCCTGCTTGCCCCTGAGCTTCAAGTTTTTCCTAGGAGATGGATCTGTATATGAATATAATAGGGGTGATCTTTCCCCAAGTAATCCCAACCCTCCAAGTGGGATTTGATCAGGGTCTTTTGATATGATCATTAACCAGCTCGATAAATTAGCACCTTTAATGCTTATCAACCAAGTCTTTTCAGTTAAAGGGAAAGGAAAATTTTGGTGCAACCACAAAAGACCAACGTGGTAAATTGGTGTCCGGAGAGCTTATCGATCAAAGTTTCTCTGCAGAAGGGTATGAAATGAAGTATCCGCATACGGATTCTATGGTTTTCCCATTTTCCTTTGAAAAAAAGGCAGCACGGTGCTGAACCCTGACAGCAGTCCAACCTCCTTAAATTTTCTTGAGATATTAGCCAAGGCAGCCGGGACAAAATTAGGGCTAAAATTAGATCAGACACGAATTAAATCGTCTGCATTTTTTCAATGAATACAAATATGGATATAAATATTTAATAAATACCAAAAATAGTATCCATATTTTCTTTAAATAGATGCACGTACATGCGAGTCAGATATTAAGTCTATGCATCGTTGTTTTGAAGGAGTATGAACACAAATTAAATATTAGTTATATTTATATTTTATAACCAAATGAATATGAGTTAAATATTATTTAGATATAGATCGAATCTCCCGCGAAACTCAAAGATAAAAACTAACATTAATCATGTAAAGGATGAGAATAAAATTTACTATGTAGATCGTATATGAGACAAATAAATAAGGATCTAAGAGATGGTTAATAAACCCATTCAAAAATAGGCCTAATCAAGGTTCAGATCACTAGTTTGTTGGGATTTGTATTAAAATATAAAAAACATTAGAAATAAAAAATATAATATAAAACATTATTATTATTATTATTATTGCCTCAAGTACCATCATTACTCTTTAATTTTAGCATAAATAAAAGTAACCATGAATATTGATTTTTAGAGGGCTTATAAAAGAATTATGTAGAAAATGTATGAAGATAGAAGTTATTTATATTTTTAAGTGTTTTAACCATAATTTTTTTTAAAATATTATAAATAATAAAATATAATATATTTATTAAATAATAAATTATTATTTTCATCTAAATAATCATTAAAATATAAAATATCATAATATACATCAAATGATCATTTAATAACTGAAATATATGAATAAATAAAATAAATTTATACATAAAATAGAAATACATGTCGTAGCTCATTGGTCTAGCACCCATCTAAACAATATGGATCTAGCAAGATTTGTCCATAGATTTCTAAATTCAAAAAAGATTTGATCCAAATTGGATAAGGAATGGGATGTGGTCTCATTGGCCAACCCATTTTCACTTTTAGACAAAGCAACATCTTATCATCTCCGAGTATGTTCCAACAAACCAACCTTCTTAAGTCTATGAGGATGTTAGCCAGCCAAGTGGCACTAACTTTTATGCTTAACAACCATATTGCTGTGCTAACTATTGAAACCCAGAACAATTTGATCGCCAGTCATGCACTACCATCTAATTTTTGTGAGAAGAAAGTCCAAATGATCTATTTCCTTGATGTGTATGAAATGCTTACAGGATAACCAGATGCTCGCCACACCATTGAGAATGATAAGGATAGAATCACATACAGGAAATAAAAAATGATGATGATAATACAAAAAGAATCATAATGAACAAAAATAAAGTGGATTAGTTGAAGATACAATATTGTAAACCAAAAAAAAAAAAAAAAAAAACTAATTTTATTACCTTCAATTTTTGTTACATCCAATTTAAACAAAACATCGGGCACATAATTTCTTCCAATAAAATTATAATTTCTGATTACAACAATTTTGTTTGACTCAAAAATTATTTTATAGCTCTCCCTTATTAAGTAAAGAACTATTAATCAGATTCTTCCTAACTTCTGAAACATGCTACACATTATAGAGTGTGAGAGTCTTACTAGATATTAATACCAAATTTATTCTTCCTTCTCCTCCCGCATATGCAGTACTAGCATTTTCCATCTTTACAATATTTTCATTGAAGACCTGATAAGTGGAGAGTAGGAATTTATTAGCACAAATATATACATTAGTACTAGTATCAATCCGACAATCAATGGATTGATATGCTAGATTTATCTCAAGGTTTATAAAAACAAATCTTTCACCAGCTCCAAGTGAATTGGATCTGGTGGTCATTCTGTTTGCCTCTGGGCTATACTGATTTTTTTGACTTTTTAAAGACTTATCCTTCTGATAGCGGCAATTTTTTGTGAAGTACTCGAGTTTAACACAAATATAATATTTTTTATTTATATTTATATTTTTATTAAATTTTTATTAAGGCTTAAGATTATTATTATATTTTTCTTTTCTAAATTTCTTATTTTTGTTTCTCTCTACCAAATTTATCTTATTTTAAAAATCATTATACAATTTATCCTTTTCTCTATACTTTTCTTCTATTTGAAAAAAATTATTAAATCATAAATAATTGACAAATCTCTTTTATGTTTTAATAATAAAATAAATAATTTCCACTTAGGAGGTAATTTGTCAACAACTGCAACTATAAGAAATTTCTCATCAAGATTTATTCCTTTTTTTGGATCATATCATGAACCAAAACTAGTATTTCATGAGTTTATTGCACTACAGATTTTTCATCTATTATTTTATAATTTAGAAACTTTTCTATAATATATTTTTCTAGACCATCATCTTTTTTACCATATTTTTATTCTAATGCATCATATAACTCACGTGCAGTAAAAATGGTGCAATAAATATCATAAAATATATCAGAAAGAGCAAATAGAATTCTACCTGATAAGTAAAATCTATATTAGATTTTACAGCGATAGAGGTGATAGTGTCCATACTTGGATTAGAACTTTTAATAACAAAATACAAGTTTAAAAGGATCAACCAATAGCGCATCTCTCGTTACGAGCAGCTAAAATTTTATCTTACTAGTTTTATAAAGGTACAATCATCTAAGGATGCCATAAACACGATGATAGATAGATCAACATTTTACTTTAAAATTATTAAAAAAATCTTTAATATTATAATTTTATATTTAATACTTAATTAATAGTTTTATGCATATAATAAATATATAAATTAAGATTTGATGTTATTCGGTTCGAGGAACATTTTAGAAAGCACTTTTTTTTGGAGTAAAATTCATCCTACCCAAATGTAAACAATTGATGATGGTCTACTGGTAAAATGTTACAAACCACTTCATGTTCTCCTTAAAGTATACTCTAAGAAAAATAAAGGTCGAACCCAAACTAACCATCCTTAAAGTATACTCTAAGAAAAATAAAGATCAAACCCAAACTAACCAAATTCAAATGCGTTAAAAATTAGCTAACTCGATTGAAACAATTTTTCTCTTAATCCTTTTTTATATGAACACAATCCTCTCTTCAAGTGCTTAATTGGTGCATTTAAATTCATTCACAATGTTATTTGAATAAAAGAAAATGCTGTTCTCATGGATGAAAAATATGATTGCTTTGTATTTATAAATATAAAAAGATAAATATAAATACTAAAGCATCTCACATAATCCATTCATTTATCAAAAATTGTACCTTTAATTTTTTTATTAAAATATACCTCTTTGTTTATGGAGTGAAAGCAATTTTGTAAGATATCCCATATCAAACAATTAAAAGATGTATCTATAGAATTCCTTAATTTAAAAAAAAAAAGGAGAAAAATAAAAATAAAATACTAAATCTTATTTATTTAAAAAATCAAGTTATCTGCTTCCAAATAAAAAAAAAAAAAAAGTTTACATTCATGAAATTCTTAAAATCCTAAAATTTTGAATTAAAAATTTATTAATAAACAAACAGTTCCAACAAACCTACCTTCTTAAATCTCTCAGGATATTAGCCAAAGTGGCACTAACTTTTTGTGCTTAATAACCATACTTCAGCGCTAACTATTGTATGAAACCAGAACAATTTGATCACCAGTCAGGCAGTACCATCTAATTTTTGTGAGAAGCTAGCGCAAATGATCTATTTCCACGATGCGCGTGAAATGCTTACAGGATGACCAGATGCTCACCACACCTTTGAGAATGATTAAGGTTAGAATACCATACAGAAAAAAAAAATGATGATGATGATACAAAAGGAATCATAATGAACAAAAATAAAGTGGATCAGCGGGTGGGCCATCGATAGTCGAAGATTCAGCAAACTAAGTCCAAAGATAAGATCATGCATGCAGTTGACTCAGATGAATAGAAAGGATCCACAGAGCATTGCTAGTGAGATGAAGACTGAGGCAGTGCATCGTGACCCATAAGACGGCTGCTGAGAAGGTGGTGGTGTAGTCCCTCTGGTGGGAGGGGGTGTCTTTGATGCAACAGGAGGCAGAGGCGGCTCCACCACATCAGCGACGTTCAGAACTGGCATAGGAGCTAAGGCCGGAGGCTGTGACGCTAAGGGGATTTGTTTCAGCAAAGCTCCAGCTTCAACCGGCTCCATGAAGACGGCATCCGAGATCCCAATTCCTACAAGAATTTCCTGCATGATCCAAGGCACCAGCTGGTTTCAGTTACAAATGAAGATAGACAACTAATTTCTGTACAGCTGCATTTGTTTTGAGATGCATATAACCATAGCATGCTGTTGTTTCTAATGACCAGGTATACAGAAGCATTAGATGCAAGGTATGCCATAATGACCCATATAATCCTGTGCTGACCCTGACCGTACAAAGTACCAGTACCAAGGTTTAGTATATTAGTTGAACTGGTCCATGCTAGTCTGAACTAAGTGTAACCACCCCATACTGCCCCATGGCAGTATCATGGTTAGGAGTAAGAAAAAGGTGTTAGGAGCCTATCTTGGTACGAAATGTATACCATACCGTACCATACAGAGTCAATAACCTACTGATACAATTCTTCATACTGATTTTGTGGACCTCGATTATGAGGCATAACTCCATGTATCATAGGAGCTTGCGTCATGGTATTTAGGATTCTCATACTTAAAGCACGAGCTAAGGATAACATCATGGGTCTAATTATGTGCTTTACATTCAAAGCAACATTGCTTCGACCAGTTAACTGCAGTGCCGCTAGTATTATTTTTGCATCTGCAATGGTGATCATAGCCTCCATCACCTTAGTTCTTACAAATATGGGTAAGAATAAGAGCATCATGTGAAAATAGTCGAGATACATACTTTTGTATGCTCTAGCTGTCCTTGGGAAATCGGTGATGATCCCATCCACCTCAGCTCCCTTGATAAATGTATTAATCTGGACGGTTGCATCTGAGAAGAAGTCCCATGGTTGAGACACAAATTCATTCCGAAGAACATAAACATACACAGAAAGGTTATATTTGTGGAACTCATTCACGATATCAGTTTGTCTGGTAATGAACAATTGAGTTTCGGGAAAGATGGAATCCGTGTCAATCGCCACAGAATCAGCAAATTCTTTAATATCTTCAATTGAGGAATTGACAGCATCGCGAACCAGTTCATCTATCTTGTAAACAAGTTTGTACTTGGTCTGCTGCTTGAACTTCTTCAGAACAGAACTATTGGTAGACTGAATCATAACTTCTGGTGTTGTCTTGTTGTTATAACCGGCAGAACTTATGGCCTTGATGACAGCATCTGTTACGCCAAATCCTAATTTCTCCACCATGAATGCTGCATTCTGTAACCATATAAAGCAATTAACTATAACAGAAGCCTTGCAACTGGAGATGATGAAGACTGATTTTAACGACAGTCAGAAGAAGTCCTCAATATTTATGACTTGGGTGATTCTGTGAATATAGAATACTAAGGCCTAATGAAGCAGGATTCATAAAGATGACAGTAAACAAACATATTGGAACAGCTGGTTGAGTATCGCTGACAATACCGTTCCTAAAAGATGCCTTTGAGATTCCAAATTTACAGAGTTTCTTAACTTCAAATGGAGGAACCATTGCAGTTTTTCCTGTCTTTTGCTTCGTGAATACTATCCTATGTGACAGAGCTTGGGGAAAGATCTACTTTTCTTTTTTACAAAAAGTGTACTATAACAAGAGCATGATCATTGCTAATGTCTGTCAGATAATTAGGATACCTCTTTCATGTGATGTTCGGTCCCTACTTGTAAAACCTCAACATGTTTCTTAAGATGTTTTTATGAACATAATTATGTGGAAGGATGGTTGTAAGCACTTCTCATCAAACTTTGCTTTTCATACACAACCAGGATCAATGAATCCCAAAACTAGTAAAGCTAGTAAAGCTAACTTCAATCATGTAAATTCACAAAAGGATGCAAGCTCGAACAACCACTGTGTGGCCCACCGCATCATTTTTCAACTACTGATGGCCCACCTATTCATCTTTAACCTCACAGACTCTTCAACCACTCTCTTAAAGACTTGTACCCGAAAAAACAGAAACCATGCTCAAGACTGAGCAATTCTGCTGGGTTCACACACATATTTCTAGATGTTTATTCATTTCCTATTGCTCTTAATATTCTCTTAAGCTGTCAATATGATATCCTCTCCATCTTCTGACATCGATCGCCATTACATACTTTCATCTGATTTTACTTCTTTGTGTAAGATCACTTGGGAAGCTAATATGGACTGCTGTAAACTTGGTGGAATCTACAACATAAGTTGTATTCACTTCTTTATGGGACTGTCATACATTTGATATATATCTCAAACTGATGGATCAAAAACCTTCAACCAAAGTACTCGAAAGAAGTTTCACCAGCAACAATTGACTCCTGCTATCACTACAAGGGTGATTTCTCCGAACTTTGGCCAGTAACTCCTCAAAGAACTTTTCCACCTCCATTGTTTGCAGGTTTTGGTGATTCTACTTCACAAGTAGGGTCTAATAGGAAGGTGCCATCTTTACCAAGTTGGTAAAATCTCTACCAAGACTCTTGAGAGAGTCCAACAGTCACAAAAGAGCTTCTCTAAAAGATCTGAATTAACAAAAACTTTACTTAATACCTTTTTGGTATTGCTTTTATTTTCTGCTTTTGTTTTCAAGAACCCAAGAAGGAAAAGAAACTAGACTGAACAATTTTTATGACAGAATCCTTCTTTGAAATTGTTTGTATGACCTTTAGAACTCTCGGGAGCATATATTTATTGCTTTCAGAAAAGGAGTTAATACAAAGCAAGGTATAGCAAAAGTTCTGTAAAAATGCTGTACACAACATTGATCTCCATATGGTATCACTAATTTGTAGAAAAACAAAAACACAAACAAAACCAATACCAAACAGGAAGTTTTCAACATTAAGGGCCTGTTTGGATAATCCTATTGGATCTTCAGGATTGGCAACAGCATTTCTAGGATCACATAATATAAGGCCTGGCCCCACCCATGTACAAGATCTTTCCCAGCCAATTCTGGCAAGGAGAAAAAAAAGACCTAAGGTATTTTCTCCTCCTTATGGGATTCAGGCCGGCCCACTCCAAATCTATTCGTGGGAGTTTTATGAATATAAGCCAAGACCAGCCTGTAGTCCTGGGATCCTGCTGGTTGTATTGGCCCAATCCACGAATGCTACAAGATTTTCAGCCCAATCTTATAGGAAAATCCCAACAGGGCCTACCTAGTGCATCAATCCTAGCAAATACCAATTCCCTTACCCATTTCTAATGAGCCTTTATATACATATATAGTATCCCAAAAAAAATATACAAATTTTGATACCTTTCATTAACCACATGGAACCCTTCAAAGCACCTCTCTACAAATAAAATAGCTCCTTATATTCTTAAGTTTTCAGACAACAGTCAATCAAAGGATTTTATCTTACATGCTACTGTGTTTTATGGTAGAATTAATGATGAGATTGGTTACAGTGTCATAAAGTTACAACAATGACAAGTCTAATCCACTAAGCTAATGAAAGACCTTTATTTAATAAGATGCTGTGCGTTTAATACAATTAAAAATGTGATCAGTTATGCAGTTGTAACAGTAAAAAGTCTTGCTCCAATAAGCCTTTTTAATATTGTTGTATCCAATATCCTAGAATTTCATATAAATGAGTACATACCCCTTAAACGATTTTGGCATATATTAGATGCTTTTATGAAGTTATTTTCCAAGGTAAAAAGTTGTTATATGTGAAGAAATAGATAGATTCTTTTTCTTTTCTCGCACTTTTCTCAAATGAGTATGTACCCCCTTAAGTAGAATGGCCTTGGCGTATATTAATTCTATCGTGAAGTCATTTTCCCAGGTTAAAACTTGTTATGTTTAAAGAAACAGAAGGATTTTTTTTTTTTTTGTTTTCTTGCACTTTTCTCAAATGAAGTGATTATGGAGTTGCCACTATTTTTTCTCTCTCTTTTTCCCTTTTAGGTAAAGATGAGGAGTAATCCTGTTTTTCATCAAACACCAGCTTATAACCAATATGAGCTTCTACAGCAATACCAAGTCTCATATTATGTATCACCGCATTTAATTCTCCTGGACTGCCAATTTAAAATAAAAAATAAACTAGCTTCTCCTATAAAGGGCACATCTTTCCTTAACTGGCCACTAAGAAGCATAACATGATAACATATAATCAATAATAGGAACAACTGTTAAACCTTTCCTAAACTGATAGTGTATAGGTCAAAATCATTGTTCTATGAGTTCTATAAGTAGAATCATATGTAGAAATAAACCTTTATGTAGGTCATCAATGCATTTCAATAACAACAAATATTTAGACTGGATGACTGAAAGCCTACTTTAGAATCATTAGTAATCTATTCTTGCAAGTTTGCAATAGTATATTATTGTGAAAGAAGAAAGAATGCAACATAAATCCCCAAACTTGAATCTGCCAAGTTTCCCTAATTGAAGGCACAATGATAAATTATAAAAAGAAATGAAATGATGATTGCTCTAAAAGTCGAAGAAATCTTATAAGTGCTGAATGTTGGTTGAGGCATTTGAATAATTCAACTGTTAAATGGTTAAAAGTTTAACTATATACAAGGTTGTAGGATCCTTCACATGCACTTGTACTGGTCATCCTAGTCAATCAGATGAGTACTGACCAATACTGATACAGGCATTTATTTGTACGAGGGTGTCCTGACCAGGACACGTGTGCACACACACGCACACACGCGCACACACACACACATATTTTGTGATTAATTTTTCAAAGGGGGCAGCCGGGTTCACAGATGCTTTTAGGCATCTCATGAGGCCCTTGACCCCATAGTGTGAGAAAGAGGGCGAAAGAGAGAGAGAGGAGGCGAGAGGAGAGGAAGAAGGGGAATGGGAGATGGCTTTTTCCCTCATCACCAAGGAGGTGTTGCTAGCACCGCTGCAAGTGAGGGCACTCCACTTGGGTAAGGCCTTGCCGACTCCCTATTTTTGGCCCAAAGTTGGCAAAAATCGGAAAAAGAAGAAAACCCATCACTTTTTTTATTTGAATTTTGGATATGCTATAGGATAGATGGGGATCTACAACATGGTAACCTTTATTTTTTAACCAATAGCTTATTTTTAGAAAATATATAGTTCTGCATTAAAAATTAATAAAAAATAAATAAATGGAAATTTAGTTCTGAAAAATTTAGCATGCTTGCGTTTATAAAGATGTTGTAACTTTTGTGAATGAAATACCCTCTTGAAAATCGTCACAACCATTTAACTCGTATTTTAATCATGAAAATAATTAAAAATATCACAAGTTCCTTAAACATCTAAAAAATTATCAGCAGATATCCTAAAGTACAAATGTAATTAAATTTTATTGTCATGTATTTCAGCATTTAATGGATTTGTCATGATTTTTAAATTACTTTTGGTGAAAAACTAAATAAAAATTTTAAAAATATTAATTAAATGTAATAAACATGGAACATGCATTAACAGGATGTGTTTTAAAATTACCATCTTGTATTTTCTTGATTAACATATAAGTTTTTGATTTTTGAGCTATTGTTAAAAATTACTAAAAAAGTTATAAAAAATGATTTAATTGTTAAAAACAGAACGTGTGTTTGATAATTATTGAGAACAATTCTCAACTAATTATCTAGCATTTTTTAATCAAGGAGACTAGCATAATTTTTAAACTATTTTAAAAACAAAAATTATTAATGAATCATGAATAATATTAGAAAATCCTAGCAATCTGAAATATGCATCAAAAAACATCCTTCATGATTCTTGTTTTGAGTGGATGATACAAAGAGACCATGGATTTTTTGGTTCGCACATCTAAGGATGGGCTTAGAGAAACATTACTAGGTATACAATTATTATGGCATGGACAACAAAGGAGTTGGAATCATCTAATTCAAGCAAGCATCAAGTAGGTTACTATAGTGATGTGAAGAAGTGCATAATGAGAGACCATATGTGAAGTCTAAAGGAAGTGAAGCAGGTAGCCAAACAAACAAGCTCAGTGAGACAAGGTAATGGAGATTGATGATCATCATGGCAGTAATGACAAAGGCAATGGGAATGAGCAATCTGATCTAGATGATACGGAGGCTGCTAGATGCAGGAGGCCATCTGAACCTTTAAGCAAGAACTGTAGGAGTACGAGGTCATGAGGTATCATGGATTATTTATTCTTCACGTTATAAGAGGGGAGGAGGGTCCGGTGCATCCATGTGTAGGGGTAGCAATTTATGACCCCACCACCCCCTTTAACTTGACTTGACCTGTATATTAAATAGGTTATTCAAGTTGGATCAAATTACCTATTTAATAAACAGGTTGGATTCAAATCTGAATTTTTGGCCTTTTAAATAAATATGTTGGGTTTGAGTTGACGAATTTTTGACCCAACCTGCATCCAACCCAACCTAATTGCCACCCCTATCCATGCAAGGGCGGCATACAACCAGGGATGGCTTTGAGCCATGCAGGACATAGATGACCAAAGGTGGTGATAGAGGGATCAAATCCTTAGCAAATTTTGAGAAAAGTAAAGGAACCACCAAGTTGAATCCACTAGTTACACCATTGATCCAGTAGCATACCTAGACCTACATTTAACTAGCCCCAAATAAACAGCCACATCAAGAAGGATGAGAAGCAAGCAATAGGGTTATCATTGCCAAGTGGTTCCATTACAGTCAAATATGACTTGGGCTATGCTGAACAATTTCTTCTGAAACATGATTATTGAAGTGTAGAAGTAGGCTCCAAGTATTGTGCCTTCCACTCCATATGGGATATAGAAGCCATACTTGAAGGCAAAGGTTGAGGGTCTAAAGAGGTAGATTGATGGACATAAATAGCAGTTTTAGTAATATACCATCACATTGATATGTGATGGATGGTCCAAGTCGACTTAGAGGAGCATCAACTTCCTAGTGCACCATGACAAGCTTTCCTTCAAACTCAATGGATGCATCTAACGGATCAATGACTCTAACTACATCCTGGGTTCAATGATGGTGATTGAGGATGTCGGGCTACAGAATATCATGCAAGTGGTAACAAATAATGGTCCCCAATACAAGCAAGCTGGTAAGGATCTCATGGAGGACATGCAACATATTTACTGGACAACATGTGCATTGTGCAGCCTATTGATGAAAGATATTAAGGACCTACAACAGGTGAAGGCAGCCGTTAACCAAGGGAAGGCTATCTCAAGGCATATATACGATCATGTACGGGTCCTTGCACTGATGAGGCGACATCTAGGTTGGAGCTACTGAGGCTAGGCATAATCCGGTATGCCATGGTTGCATAGATTTGAAGAGCCTCCTTGATAGATGGTCTAAGAACTATGTTAACATGCAACAAGTGGATCAACAAGTATAGCAAGTCAGTCGAAGGCATGAGAATCAAGGGGATTGTTTTGAAGAATGCATTGTTTGGATTGATGCTTAGATATGGTAAATGCAGTGGAGAACTTACATGTGGCCTGTGAATAACTGACCACAAGAAGTTTCCACAAATGGGTTTACTTTACCCAAACATGCAGCAGTAGATTATTGATAAGGTGAGAGGAAGACATCCTCACACCTTTGGATCATTAAGGTTATATGGGACCTACAGATAGGTAGGGAGTTGCACCTGACATGTATGACAACCATGTGGTACCTTGGTGAAATATTAACCAACATTTCATGCATCTTTGTAACTGTAAATCTTGTTCTTTGTTATACACAGCCTGCTCCTTGAATCCATAGTAGTATGAAGAAGATATAGGCCTAAACAAGGAGCTAATACAAGCAGGAAGTCAAAGCAGTGGTGCAGCAGTTGTCCCATGATTAGGGATACATTGTAGAAGCAATTAGTGAGGTAATATACATAAAAGTTTACCACAGTTCTTGTTTAAATGATATTGACAGCAAATCCTATGTATTTGATTAGAGGAAAATACTTCTCAAGAGATAGAAATTTCGGGGAAAATAAAGCACAATAATCAGTAAACACAATGTCTCCAAGTACCTTAGGAAAACATTCTAGCAGAATATTGTAAAGTTTTGTAGTCCTCAAGACTTATGTGAGGCTAAACTATTTGGCTGCAGGGGAGTAGTAGGTCCAGTGGGGAAATGATGCACCCAATCCGAGAAAGATTGCCATTCGAGTCCTCTTGCAAACCATCTCCTCTAGCAGGTAATGAACTAGAAGTCTTTTCACTTGTTGCTTTTCATTTGACCTATATTGTCACTTGCTAGGAAGCAATTCCAAAGTCTACACTCACACCGATGATTTGCCAAAATGGATAGAACCGCCCAATTCAGGACGTGCTGAACCATATCAATGGGGGATCTGGATGGTTCTGCCATTCGAGACGAGACACCACCAAGGAGAAGGGAAGGAAGAAGGAAAGAGGAAAAGACAAAAGGGGGGAGAAAAGGAGAGGGAAAGGCCGGGGAGGCCGTCGGAGGACCGCTGAGGCTGCCAAAGGACTGCAAAGGCTCCTGAATGACTAAAGGAGCAAGGGAGAGGGAGAACTAGAGAGAGGAAGAGAGAGAGAGAGAGGAGGGAAGGAGAGGGAGAGGCCGACGGTGATCGTCGGTGGTTGCCGGATGGCCGCGAAGGCCTCCGAAAGTCCTCCCCCTCTTCCAGATTGAAACATGGACGATTCACCCCTATTTCGATCAAATTATATTCTTTTTGCCGACTCACAATGAAGTCGGCAACCCCCTCCCTTGTTTCGATCTGGAGGGGGGCGGAGCCACTCCTCCGATCATCCGGAGGTCTCCGCACCCCCTTCGGCAGCCACCGCCAACATCTCTGCCGTCTCTCCTCCTTCCCTCCCTCTCCCTCTCTCTCTTTTCCTCTCTTCCATTCTCCCTCTCCCCCTCTTTCCTTGCTATGTCGGTTCGAGTCCGGTATGGAATGATATGGGGGCATAATGAACCATACCACTAGCCGTCAGTCCGGGATCCCATATTGGCACGGCAAACCTTGCTTACACCCTTCAACCACCCTAAATCCATCTACTCCTACAGTGACCCTCTAATAGTTGTGGAAAAGCCTCATCCTCCTGTTTCAAGTCCAAACACTAACAACAAATAGGCCTTTTTCAACCCACGAATATTGTTGTTTAGTTAACATGATCCAACAAAGGTTTGTATGGGGCTCCTCTTTATCCTCCTATGCCAAGAGAATGCCAAAAGATGTATTAGTTACGAGCTGAGGCTCTAAAAGCTTTTCAACTTGCTTCAATTAGGGAATAGCTTGGTTGATCAATTAAGCAGTTCTCTAACATCCTTCAACCCACTTCACTTTCTTTACCAATATGTGAATAACAAAGGCTTTCCTACCATGCACAGTTCAAACATCGTCATCGAGACAAGTGAATTGAAAACCAGCCCATCATCTCCTAGCAAGCCAAGGTGCAAGTGGGACCGCCTTGTGAGGCCAAGCTCCTGACTTTAGGGGCTCCTTCACCTTTGCTAGATCTATAAAAATATTACCAGTCTTTCATCCCAAATTCCCTCACTGCTGCCACCTGGTTCAACATTACCGCCCAAAAGCATCAGGCTTATGTTACTGTGACTGTTATCTCAGACCATGAAGGCCTCAGCTGTACTTTTCGTTTGCATTCCCATTATGAAATTGAAAGAATCTAATCCTCCATGAAAAGTTGAGAATTGCACGTATGTTGACCGATTCAGGGCAAAAAAATGTTGCTTCCTTGGAAAAACCGGTCTTTCATTGCACCAAAATACTATGTCTTTGACGATAAGGCTTGAAATTGATTGGCCCACCACTAAGGATGTATGGTAGGTCAAAGATTGAAGAAAAAATTGCCCACCATTTGTTCCTGTACATGCTATAAGATATAGGCTTTCTATGAATGCTCATAGGACCAACTGACATAACAGAAAGGGATTCAGACCGGCCTAGTTCATGTTTATAAGATCTCAATGCATGATATACAAAACCTGTTTGGATCGGTTTCCTATCATCGTCATCATCCCATGGGCAAGCCCAATCTTACACTAGTCTTTCTCTCAGTTGTCAAAGGATTCATACTTCTTTTCACATACTGAAAATAAATAAGAATCCATCTGGAATGTAATGGCATTTTGGAGTAACAAGACAGGTTTCCATCCAATTCCACTCAAGCCAAGAAGGAATGCTTTGCTCATGATCATAAGCATCAAAGGAGAAGGCAAGCTAGTTTGTACCCAAATCGAATGGAACAGGTTTACATTTGCCCTAATCCATACCAAGATGCGAAACCAGTTAACGAGCAAGCAACTACATGACTTTGTTTTCGCACACTACAATATGAGATTGGATAGAAGTATTTGAATCAGTACAAGGACAGAAAAACCTATTAGCAGATGACTTTCTTTGTGACTAGATCCTAAACTTAGAGGGATGGTGGATCAGCAGACTCGAGACATACGAGTGCTAGATGAACCAGGGGACCCTCCACAGCATGACAGAACCATAAGTGAAAGAGATGAGGGTGTGTGATGTAGATATATGGGCAGCGAAGCATATTTTATCCACCCGATAAGAGACTCAATAGAAATCTAACGATTCTGATCAGCAATTCAATGACCAGATGTTCAAGTCATGGCATGGTGCATGGGCCTTCAGGGCTAGTTAGTGAAGTGAGAAGAGCAAGTACAAGGGAAAAGCAGAAACCGATCAAGTTGAGGTAGCCAACAATAGGAGTCAAGGAAGCGAGATTTGGAAATATTGGATCCTAGCTTGTCTAGATTATCTTGTGATAACAACAATGATGATAATGACATTTCAAGTGATAGCTCTGAAGGCCAAAGCAGGCAAGGTGGGAGTTTGGTGATGACGATGGTGACTATTCTTAGGAGCTTCGTCCATTCACCAATGAGGCAAAATTTACGCATGCCATGTAGGACAGACCAAGGGGCCTGAACTCAAACTAGATTTGGGAGGGAGATATTGTCTTGTAGGAGAGGATTCAAGGATGGTGTAGCTAAGGCAAACAGAATTAGGGTTATGGGTATGGGTATGTAGAGATATTGGAAGATCGATTGCTAGAAACTATGTTCAGAGATAGGAGGGCTATACGCACACCTAGTACATTAGAAGTTGAGCTGATGAAAAAGATCAGATAAGCGACAAGAAGATTCGAGAGCTGTAACATAGATTGGAAGGAGTTAATATTAGTGACACATCTACCAATGCATTAGAAACCTGTAGTGGATAGCAGTTCTCATCATATCCCAAAGATGGATCTCCCAGTATATCAAATAATCATAGTGGAGATTGTGCTGCAGCCACGAATGATCTATTTGGTTTCTTCTACTCATATCCAGCAAGATCTGATTTTACATATTATCCCTCCCAAGATCCGTTATCTCGGTACAAAGTACCATTTCGGTACCTTACTGGTTCGGTACAGTATGGTCAGTATGATACAATATGCATTTTATGTCGAAATAGCTCTCAAACCATTTTTCTCAATTTTTATCTCAATACGCTTTGGTTTAGGTTGGTACACTTCGGTATGGGTTGGTACGCACCTCAGTACGAGTCAGTATACCCCAATACGGATTGGTATGCCACAATACAGGTTGGTACACCTTGGTACGGATGGTACAGGCTCGAAGTGGGATCCCATGCCAATTTCTATTCGATATGGTACGATATGCCCCGTACCGTATGGGGTGGTACCGCAAACCATGATCCCTCCTATGGATATGACTATAGCCAAGGATCTGAGCACAATGTTGCTTCTTACCATCCTGAGCAAGAATGGGGTCTCGATGAGGACCAAATGTATACACGTTTGCAACATCATGAACCACGGTCACTTCATTATTCCACATCTTATGCTCAAATTACGAACTACCAGCAAAACTCCAATGTATATGAGAGGCATCGACATTCTATATGGGATTAGACAATAAAAATGAGTTATTATGATTTTCTTTTTCCAATACTATATTATGTTTGCCATTCTTCACTCATAAATATTGAGTTAATTGATAATTGAGTATCCGTACCGATATCGACACTCAACTATCACATAGACCTTTAAGAACATCATTTAAGGATTAAGAAAATACAAAACAAGCTACGTTAACATCTTCATCATGCATAAAAATCCAAAGGGTAATGAAATTTTTTTTTTAAAAAAAAATGACTTCTTGTCATCCTAGAATACTGCCAGTGCAAAGCCCCATATCATGTGTTGGTATGAGACAACCCAGTATCATACTGGCCCAGCCAAAACTCGGTAACAGGCATGATACCAGTTTTTAAAACCTTGATACATTTGCAATTTCCATTCAAATTCTTCACAGACCTTTGTCGAATTCTTGCAATCTCTGTTTGGGGTTCTTGAAATATTTGGGTTTAGCTGCATTGTTATCAAATGTCAAACTTGTGACTAAAACCTAATCTGAGGCACTTTAGTTATTAATCATGCGCATTAAATTTATCTATATCTATGCTGGTTGAGATAAAAACATTACAAAAGGCTCACCTATCACAGTATTTCCTTAACAGAACTCAACCACTCGCATTTCATTCCAGTTATCTTACTGAAATAAGCAAAAAATGATTGCTATCAAGCAACAGATCCAGTGAGAACCAACATTGACAAAGTATCAAACCGACTAGGCAAAAGCACTTACTTTCGTATTATCAATAAAATAAGCACTTAATTTTGAAGCTTCAGCGTTTACCTTAAGCAGTTAAGTTAAAAATAGAAAACTATAGCTTAAAAATAGTGTTGTAAGAACAAATTGCTATGTTGTCTGGTGCAGTAATAGACAATAACATGCAGTAGGTCAAAATGTAATAGACAATAACATGCAGTAGGTCAAAATGTAATGGTCACCAGTTTCATCTCATAGACTAAAAGATGTTTTAAGGTCCATGATACATTGTTGACCTTTTCCCAACAGCTTCTTTTTGTGGTCTAGTGGTTGGTTAACATGGATCATAGCCAAAGGTCATGGTTCAAACTTAAATCCCATTCAGCTAATTTTACCAATTTATTTTCTAGTCTTCTCTTATATCGACTTGTTTCTAGTCGTTTTCTTGACTCTTGAATCATTCTTGACTCATTTATGCCTTGACATGGTCCGCTTCCCTAACAGTTTAAGTTTTTTAGGGTCTAGTGGTTAGTGAAAAAGATGTGCCATTAAAATTCTTACCTCTATGGTGATCAAGATTCCAGATAGATCCTTGTCTTTTGCAAAGGTTAAAAAATCATTCAATGTGGTGAAGTTCCCTTTATTCTTGTACCGTGGATTTCGCACCAAGCTATAATCTAACTCAGGAGCTGATATGATGGCTGCAACATGAAGAAAAAGAGACAAATATTTAATTTCAGTGTTTGAAAAAAGAAAAAGTACTAATGCTTTCTTTTTTTTTTCTTTTCTTTCTTTTTTTTCATGTGCAGAAAATGACTCTCCTATTGGATTGTATTTATGATGGTGTTCAAACTAATGATAAGAAATCATATGAAAGATACAAGCATCAATAGTTGTCAAACACAAACTAAAGGTGCAAGAATGTCTGGTGACAAATCAAAACTATAACATGCTAAAATATCACCAGTGGATGAAAGACTTAAAAGGTTCATCCGATTATACATGGGTAGTCTATAAAAGTAGCATTCAACTCTTCACCAGAAGACGAAAACAAAACATGAGAGCAACAACTTCAATGTGTAAGTTAAGTTTGCTAATTCTGTTTTCAGGGCATTAGTTGCCCGAGACATGATGATCTGTGCTGAAGCCTGTGACATTCCTCCATTCATAATGAGTTTTTGGCAACCTGCTTGCTCACAGAATGGGCAGTCCAAAAAGGTTTTAGCTATCATGGATCCTATTTGAGGACATCCTTGGGAATATGGTACTTGAAGTCCTAAGAAGATTAAACACAGTGACATTGATTTAATCTTTCTTTGCAATGGGACAGTGGTGATCTCTCTCGGATCAGCTTCACCAGAATTACCCTACAATAATTTATGTGCTTTTGTGCTCTATTCAATTTGTTGACTTAGTTTCCAAATGCATGAATTTCTAAAACAATCAAACTTTTGGCCACAAATTAATGTCATGAGCAATTGTTTGATAGACGTTGGTTCTGATATCGTGGCAAATGTCAACTGTAAATTTCCAGGTGAAAACTGATGGAGTATTACCTACACCACATAAGGTTCCCGGTATTTTTGATTCAACAGGGCTTACACAAGGTGTAGCAAAGAGGGAAAAGAAGCCGGTGGCCATATCTCATGAAGATTTAGGTACATTATCATGGTGCCAGGAGGACCTTGTGTAATATCACGTGCTCGGCATGTGAGTGGAAGGGAGGAAGGAGACTCCCGATTGGAGTCTTCTTCCTCTCCCAAGTCCGACGAAATCGAGGGATAGAGACTCAACGTGGACCAAAGTAGGTCAAAAAAAAACCTAAGAAACCCCATCTATAAGAAGGCCTCCTCTCCTCCATTGAGTTCCATCCTTGATTCCTCGAGAAATAGCCACTAATCTCCTAAGTTTTCCCTTCAAATCTTCATTTGAGTTTTGCCGGAAAGGTTGCCGGATCTCTTTTGTTGGGTATCGTCAGACTAAGGTAACCCCTCTACTCTTCTCTCCCTTTCTTTTTCCGGCCCCGTAATCATTGCCGATGCATGATTTTGGACTGGCAAGCCACCGGTTTGAGCATGAATAGGAGTCCACTATTTTAAGCCCCGCATTCCCTTATTTGGCTTCATCGGATTCCATTAGTAGTAGCTGCCAACTAGACCTTCTCCTTACCATCCCGAGTGCCGTCGTGAATCACTAGCCTCAAGACTTTCGTGGCCGTGGTTGGGAGAAAAAAGGGAACAGGAGGACACCCCTATTTTCAAGAAGATGAGAGGAAGAAAGAGTTCATCCTTCTCTCTCTTTGTTCCTTTCTCTCTCTTCCTTAGCTTTTTTTTCTTTCTTTTTTCCTCTCTACCTTTCTCTCTTGTCTCAATTATTGGGTTAAGGTGTTAGCTGAAAAAGGATCATGGGATTGGTGGGTAGACCCTTGACCAATTTCAACTAAGGGTTCTATGCACATGAATTTTACCTTTTGAATTTTATTTTAAATATTAAATTTGATTATGTAGGAGAACAAACTTTTGAATTGGAGAATATCAAGCACGATTCTTGATAGTCAGATCATAAATTTAGTGAGTTTAATTTGACGGTAGTATATGTAAGAATTTCTAGACATAGATCATCTATTTATATAAAAAAATTTTAAATTATTTTGTGCATCAGTGGTTTTGATCTATGTGTTTTTGATAGTGACATGTTATATACTTAACTATTAAGTATATATTTATGATTTGTTTGATGTTATATATTATATATCACTGATCTTGACTTGGGTATCTTTCGATAATCATGTGCATCGAATTTGATAAAAGAATGCGATCTTGAATTACAATACTTAACAAGCATGCAATTAAATTGTATGATTGAATATGAGGTTGTGGTGCTTTGGGCTAGCCACTTTGTTGGTGCCCTATCATGAGCTTGAAATGTAGCCATAGTAGTTTAAAGTTAAATATTTATGGTCCTTTGAACTAGTCACTTTATTAGTGCGACACCACGAGCTTGAGACGTGGTTGTGGTAGTTCAGAATTGAGCACCTGTGATCTTTTGGACTAGCTACTTTCTTGGTGCAACACCATAGGCTTGAAATGTGGTTGTGGTAGTCTACAGGACTAGCCACTTTGTTATCCTATCATAGATGGTTGTGGTAGTCCACAGGACTATCCACTTTTGTTGCCCTATCATGGGCTGAAATGTAGTATGGTTGTCACGCCCCGACCCAATAACTCAAGCCGGGCACCCAACAGACGGCCACACTATTAGGGTTTAATCCTTTCAAGTATGTAAGGCCTGCCTTTTACTAATTAATTATTGCAGTTCAACTCAGGCAATGGTAAAAGCAAATCCCTCTAATATCAAATGAAAGTAAAACCAATAATAATGTCTCCAACACTATTAACAAACCAAATAAAAATTCAAATAATAACTATAAAGAAATTCAATCTAGAAGAAAACAAACTAAAAATCTGCCTAAATCCTAAGCTTCTTACGGATCGGTTCCCAGCCCAACAAGATCTTCTGGATCTGAAAAAAATAGAAATAGTAAGCGAGCTTTACGGCTCAGTAAGTTACCAGGCATCTCTGAGGGATCAAGCATAAGTATTTTTCAAATATAATAATTAAGCAATAAATAATGATAATTTTCTTTCAAATACATGTCATGCACAATAGTAAAATCAAAAATCCTCTCTCAATCTTCGTTGACTACGGCCACGATTAGCCCCGTAATAAGATCCAAGAGAGACTAGTCCCTGGACGAAGAACATCCGAACCGTCGGTATGCTACCAGTGATCAGCCCCACTGGCTAGGCTCACAAGAAAAATTAGCTCTAATTCACACAACCACGATTCGCTCCATGACAAGGCAAAGAGATTAGTCCTAAACGAAGAACATCCGATCCACTGGCTAGGCCCATAAGGACTAACTCTGCCAACGATCAATCCCGACTGGCTAGACCCAAGAGAAACATGTTTTTGACATGTGGCCAACAATCAGTCCTATTGGCTAGACCCAAATCATAATCTAACTAGAGAGTTTTTCTTATGCTTTATCAAAATCATTTTTTCATGAAAGACTTGCTTCATAACAATATCAATTTAATTTTTACATATTTCAAAAGAGCAATAAAAATAATTTTCATTCAAAATTCCTTGCATCAATGGATAAATATAATTTTTTTTTTAAATACCATGCAATTTTTAAGAAAACATTCTCTTTCAAAATTATAACATGTAATAGTGACATCATGCATGATCTAATTTTTCTCAAACATTTTTCATAAATAAATTCATAATTTTCAAAATTTAATAATTTTTAAATATTTTATATACCAGAATCTAATTTTTAAATATATATACATAAGAATAAACACAGAGATCAAAGGAAACTTACCTACTGATCAGATCCAAAATTTCTACAATCGTCTCGGACTGATCTCTAGATCCAATGTTCTTCATGCATTGAAGGCTCTAGCAAATTAAATAATTTAATTAATTTTTAATTTCGAAAGAAATTTAATGACTAGAAAAATTCTTTTAATCTAGCCCGAACCCAGTCCAGATCGATTCCTAAATTGGATTCATATGATTTGGTTTGATCTAGATCTAAATCAATTGGGTTCAAACCATCCAAAACTAATTAAACCCATTCTCTCTCTCTCTCTCTCTCTCTCTCTCTCTCTCTCTCTCTTCCTTTCTCTTTCTCTTCACTGTTTTCTTTCTTCCCTTGTTTCCACCCAAGACTGAACCCATAGTCTCCTCTCAGGTGTCACACGGGTAGCCAGAGAAGGAAAGGGGACCAGTGGCCAATCGTGGTGCGGAGATGGAGGAAGACGGTGGTTGGCTGAGAGCTCCACCAAAACTGTACCCTAGGGCCGGTAAAGGAGAAAGAAGAGAAGGAAAGGGGAAATACCGGCGACGGTGGTGGCAACGGCAGCAACTGGTGGCCAAAATTCCTGTTCTTCCGCCCGAAATATCACGCCACAGGTGAGTTTGAAATTGGGGCTTTTGGGCTTCTAAGAAGGGATCTAGGGTTCTTCGTGAGGGTATTAGGGAGAGATTTAGGGTTTTTAATAGAGGGATGAGGCCTCGCCGACGTATTTCCCTCAAATACTACTTATGGCACGGATCTACTCGGAATAGGATTCCCTATTCCAATCAATCCCGACTTTTTTTTTCTTTCGAATGAAGTCGGCATTAGATGCCAGCTTCAATACTGGTTTTCACAATGGTAGTCCAGAGTCAAGTACCTAAATATTATCTAATCCGATATTTGGTATGTTCAAATTCTTATATGACATGATATACCGCATTAAGTGATGTAAGGCTATACACGACTATAGTACTTTTTCGGCATTAAGATTATTTAAATAAAAATTTTTGTGATAACTTCTCATTCATTATTACTATATTAGTGTGAATATGTTGGAATTCTTACTAGGCTGGAAAGCTCATACTCTATATTGCATTTTTTTTTTTAGAGGCACAAGATGCTTAGTTCGGATGGATTGGGTGAGCGGTTTAAGTACCAGAGTTTCTAGATCATTAGTTTGAATTTCTGATACCGTGGATATTTGAATAATTGTAATTGAAGAAGCATTTTTTGTTCGTGCTGAATTCATTTAATTGACATATTTGTCATTTATTATCTTACATAAATTCTGGTTTATTTGGAGCTTTTACATATTTTATAGGTTTTACATGATCTTTGGGGTATCGCTTAGGATTCATGTGGCCGTGTCATGTGGTCAACCCAGATGATGGGTTTGGGGCGTGACACCGTGCTTCCATCTTGTAGAGAAGTACAATTCTCAAGGAGGAATTGGTGGCCCAATAAATAATCAATAACCATTACATGATAGAATCACTTGAAGCACTTCAAATCATCAATGTAAGCTTGAATATGCAGATGAAAACATGATTCTAATGTCACTGCTTCCCCCATAGCATATGGCAAGCATGTGAACAGGTAATAGCATTGCTTGCTAGGAAAAATAAGGAAATCTGATGTTTGAAATTTGTAGAACTTCCTTCAAAATGGTGACAGAAGCAATGGAATGTTTGGTTGTGGAGTTTACTTGGCAATGGAGTCAGATGGCTGAGTATCACCAAGTTGACTATGAGGACTTGTCTCAATATAATTATGGTGTCAACACTTGGGAAGGTAGCTAAAAGCATTTGCTTTCACTATCAAGCATTTATTTAGACCGAGGAGAATCTTGCAGATATGAAGAAAAAATTTAGTTCTTGCACAAATATTCACAATATATTGGGACTTATAACATTCACATGGTTGACTTGGGACAACTTACAGGTGGTGCATCGAGGAAGGCATGCAAAGAAAATGTGGAGAAGTTAAACAGAGTTCAGAGAAGAACAAAGATTCCAAACTTATCTCTTATTGATTTTGAGTAATCAACAACTCTATATAATGCTTGCATGCTATAAAACTTAGTGACAGCCTATGCTTCGTAAAATGTAAGGTACTGAAATAGATAGTCCGTACAAGTTTCTAAGATTAAGAAGTCTTGAAATACAGGTCCTTTTTAAGGCTTTGTAACACATGCCCAAACTGATGAATACTTGGAGTGTTACTGTAGATTTGGAAAGTCCTGTCCAATTGCAGTCCGGTTCTAATCTAGAAATTGAAGGGCATCCTCACTTGCATTGCCCTCCTCTACAGTTGGCAACCCTACTAGGGGTGAAAAACTTTATTTCTCTTTCTTATTTAATTTCTCTTTTGTCTTCTAGTTTTGCATGCATGAGTGAACTATTTCTGCAAAGATCTTATTTCATAACATATTGTTTGTGATAACCCGAAAAAAGAAAGAAAAGAAAGAAACAAAGAAGACTCCCAGTGGGAGTCTTCTTTCACGCGATTTCATTGGAGAGGAAACCGAACCCAGGGAGGATTCAGCCTCCCCTCCATCCTATAAATCTTTCTCTCCTTCCTCCAAAGCCACTCACACAACACCAGCCCTTCTTTCCTCCTCTTTCTCTCTTTTCTTTCGCTGAGCTACGGACATCCTCATCGTGCCCGACCCAAGTTCTCATCGAAGAAGCCACCGGAGCCTGAGGTAAGCCCTGGACCATCTTTCTCTCTTTCTTCCCTTTCTTCTTATGTCCCTGCGCACGGCCGCCGGTCATCGGGTTAGTCGGAAAAAGCTCCATGAGCAAAGACCTTATTTCTCCTGTTTCAACCAAGCTATGTTTCCCTTTTTCCCAACCACTGGCACCGCCGCCCGCGGTAGCCTCCCCCCCCACTAGATTGTGACTGCCACCTACCAGTTACCTTCTCAGAGGGTTTTGGTCATCGGTGATCGGCCGAAAATCGGAAAAATTTGAAGACAAGGATGGGTCCCTCGTTTTCTGAATTTCTATTGTTTTCGTTTGGATGGCTAGCCACTTGTTGCCAACCATCCCATGCCCCGCCACCATCACCCACCATCGGCCATGTGTGCCCTGCCGTCCACCGCCGGTCTTCCAGCCAAGAACCACTGCCCTAATATTCTTCCCTGTTCAGCCAAGAAAAAGAAAAGAAAAGAAAGAAGAATAAAAGAAGAAAAAAAAGAGAACAAATGAGAGAAGAATTTTCTCTCCTTTTAACTGTAGAAATTCTCTCCAATCACTCTCTTTCTTTCTCTCTATCTAATCTATGAATCCCAGTGTAAACATGAGATGAAAACTAGAAGACCGAAAATAACTCTGAAATCCATGCAGTAGGTCAGATTCTAGTCCAGCTCTTGTCAAAAATTTATAGCATCCGATCATAGTTAACCCATATTGAGTCATCCTGAAATGACCATAATCTCGATCATAATTTGCCTCTTCTGAAGGATACGAGAATTTTCTCTCCACTTTCTCTCTCCTCACCTATTTTCTCTCTCTAATAAGTTCTATGAATCCTGTACTAAGTCATCCTTTCCTCTTCTAGGGACTCATCTTGACTCCTATGAAATGTTCCGAAGCCACTTTGAAATCCGTGCCATACGTCAACCTCACTTCAACCATGTCTAGTATCTTAAGAACCCATCATTGATGAATCCTGTTGATCGACCTTGGTTTTGATTCGGTTCTTCATGATTTCTTGATCAAGTTGCTTAGACTAGCCCTCAACTAGGAGATCCTAAATTCTTCGATGTACGGACGATCCACCACATCCGATCAACAGTTCTCTTATGATATAATCTTATTGAATTCATTAGATAGAAAATTGACTATATTTTTGATATTTTAAATAGGATTATCTGTGAAGTCTGAAGATCTAGGATGAACAAAGTAAGTAGAATCTTACGCTCCTTATTTATTTTTAAATTATCATGTTTTCCATGCAAATAAACTATTGTTGATGAATTCATGTTTTTCACAAAATAAAGATCAGCATATGAGATATGAAAATCATTTTTTATTATGATCATTGATTCTATGAATATATTTTATGAAAATAGTATGTTTATGAATCATGAATTTTAATATTTTTCCATCTAAATATATGTATATTTTTAAGAAAAAGATATAAGAATTTCAAAGGCTCTCAGATAGCTATAAATGAATTTCTTTTAGGAAAGTCGACACCTAGAGCTAATATCCATAAAAAAATATAGCCCCGCCAACGGGTACCAAGTTGGCACAAAAAACAAAAATCCTGTTGATTAAGAGACATGGCCCTATCACGGGTACAATTAGTGACTTTAGCATGAATATCTGTGAGCAAGATTTTGAAATATAACATGAATATATGATCAAGAATGATTTACGAATCATATTTATAAAATTTCATGATTTATGCATGTATGATTGGTTTATGGCTTGTTTTATATTATACTTTATGAAATGCTTTATTTGCTATATTTATTACTTTATAAATATGGCATTGTCATGAAAAAATTTATGCTTGATCTGATAAGAAAGTATTGATTTTATTTACTGGGCTAGTGTAGCTCATATCTTTTTTATTTTTTTTCTTTTACAAAGGAATAAGATTAAGAACTATGAAGGATCCAGGCTTAGGGGTCTACATAGCAAGCTTGGGGATTTTTATGGATGAACTTAGTTGATCAAATGATTATGGATTTATAGTCAATTATTTTATAAATTTTGAGATACAGTTTTGGTATTTGATTTTGGGTTTAGATGCTCTGAACCAAGGTTTATAGACTTGATACCGCTATCCGTGCCGGTAGCTGGCCGATACGATACCATACCGTACCATCCTATACCGCTAATAAAAAAATAAAAAAAAATCCCACCTAATGGCCAAAAAAGAAGAAAAAAATTATCTTGTATCGATATTGTACCGCTCCATACCGATACCGTACCACCCCATACCGAACCAAACCATCCGATACTGGCCCATACCGTACCATATCGATTAGTTCGGTCCGGTTCACGCTATTTTTTGAAAAATCGGCCTGAACCGTTCCGGTTCCCTACCGATATGGTACGATACGGGATGTACCAACCGATTCGGACCGGTATGGAATACCATGCTCTGAACCAATCTTGGTTTATTTTCTTGAGAAATAATGGAACTGAATCTCTTATTATATTTTATTTATGATGAATTTTGACTGATTATGATTGATTGGATTCATGTTATCGAGGGCCGTACCCCTCGGTAGCATGACCATGTTATGTCCAGATTTGGGACGTGATATTGTTTCCTAGCTTCCTCCATAGTTTAATCATTTTTAAAAAGTTCCCCACGTCCGTCACAAAAAACTTGCATTTCTATCTCTAGAGTTGATAAACAGTAAGTCTCCAAGCTTCGCCAATCATGTTGAGCATTCGGATTGCAGCAGTAATCAGTTAGCGTTCAAGGCTGTGGCTACTATTGGAGCTTGAGCTGTTAAAACTTAAAAGTAGTCTTCTTTCTCTGTGCTGCAATGGCAATTCTCCTTCCCAAAAGAGAATGGCAATTTTCTATCATACTGACAAGCCATATAATCTACATGAGTCCATGACACTATGCAATAAGCATGCTTCCCTAGAATACTTGCAACAATTGTTAAGCTGAATGATGTATGAACCATGAGAAGTGCTTATCATTGTGATTAATTATGAAAAACCTCCTCTTCACAGGTCAATCAATTAACTGTGCCAATACATGATAAAAATCTAGAAGATTTTTCCAAAAATCTGTCCAAGATAAAAATAGCACTGTTGCATCTACATCTAAAGCTCGTCTTAAAAATAGAAAAATCTGACAAAATTGAGTCTTTTCATCACATATTCCTTTGTTTAAAGAAACATCATGCAACTGATTTCTTTAATAATTCTGAACTTTTAAATCAAAGGCAGTTTGTAGAGAAATGGTACATATATCAACTTACGTTGCAAGGACTTTTGAATCTCAGACAAAGTGAGATTAAAGGTATAAATTCCAGGAGTCCTCTTAATATCCGGGATAATAGAAGTACGGGAACTGAAAGGTGATCTTGTTACCGTAGTATCACTCAGAAGGTCATTTGAGTTCATGCATATGAGAATTCCATCCCCTGTTACTTGAACAGGGCAATCAATTACATCTGCACCATCTTTAACTGCATTCTGATAAGCCAGATCAGTGCAGTCTGGGTAGTCTCCACTAGCTCCATTATGTGAGATAATGAGAGGACTTCCTGAAGCACGTAAGAATGAAAAGATTAGAAAAGTTGAGCTTTCATTAGTAACACAAGCGTCAAGACAAATAGAGGCAAGTCAAAGAACAATAGAAAAGGCCAAATACCATGATCCATGCTGCTCTTGTTTACATGAGAAAAGCAAGCTGCAATAATATAGAGAAACATGTCAATGTTTTCTTTCCATTCAAATAAACATATAGAAATTACAGTTCTGGTCAATCAGAATATAATTAGTAAAATGAAAAATTGATATAAACTGAATACAAATGAAGGTAAAATCTTGCAAGAAGTTCATAGCACTTACCTGTTTGTTTCCTGATTTACATATCATATTAGGGCTAAGTTGCCAGAAAATAAGTTCTTGATGTCATAAATTTTACACAGGAAGAAAATACTCAACTATGAATTGGCTACAAAGAGAATAAATGAATAATTTTTCAAGCACCAGAACAATTAAATGATAATGATATAAAAAGCTTTCACAAATTATGGTTTGGTGAGAAACCATGCTCACACATGGTGTCTAAAAACAGTTCTTTTATCCCATGTCTACTTGTGACATTACTCTTTGCCAAGCAGAACCAATACATAGAAACATGAACATTCACGTGCTGAGATTTAGTAACCAAATAAGTGTGCTTGGAATTCATAATGGAATAGCAAAACATTTCTTTTAATGATCTATCCTTGGGTGAAGACAATGATGTTCTTTGTTGAAAACAATGATAATGTAAATCTTCATATGTTCTCTTACATAATAAGTGGGGTTAAGTTCTTTAGTTCATGCTATGTTACCAAACACAATTATGAACACATACACGTCTATTTTGATGGTAGAAATATAATCCCCTACAAGATCTCTGTTTACAAGATCTCTGTCAATGGATATGACCTCAGGGAAAAGAAGAGATAAAATTATGAATGAAATGATGATATGCAAGAATGAACAGCTCCTGACTCCATGAACGATGCATCAGCAAATGGATGTGATGGTTTTACAGCAAAAAACATAGACTGATATTAAAGAACTTCATATTCTAGATAAAAGTAACTGCATGTGAAGAGAAATCTGGTGATATTTCCCAACTCTCCAGAGAAGGAAGGGGAGATTTTTTTTTTTTTAATCCACTTCAGATATTTTAATTATTCTCCTATATTGCTCAATTGGCCAACCTACTTGATATCAAGGTGGGCCAAATCATCCAAGTTTGCTCACTTCATCATAACATGGTCTGCACACATCCAGAGTTTCCGGTAATGCTGGAGTTATTTAGTTATTAACCAACATTAATAGACCATCATTTGTAGGACAATCCTCATTATATATAATATTAAAAAAAAAAAGGAACAGCCAAATTAAGTTCTAGCATAATGTGATAGATGAAGGATAATAGATAATTTATCGATAGAAGGTCCATTCTGTTAAGTATCAATTTCTATTATTGAGTTTGAACCCATTTATCTCATGAAACTCAAATGAAATAATACTATATAAAGACAACATAACCCATTTATTGCACAAGAAGTAGGGTGCGATATAAAACTCAAATGGGAGGCAATTCATGAGAGGTTGGATAGATGATGATAAATAGCAACCGAGTTGATGATAACCCTCTTGCATATGACCCTTTATATATGGTGGTATTTTTCTAGAGGGAAGTAAAATCTCATGCGATTAAAATTTGATGGGGTTGACAACAAAATTTTAATATTGAAAAGAAGAGAAAATTACCGATAGCCTCTGATGGAGTTATAGGGTAGTCTGTCAGCACACCATCAACAGAGAAGAACCCATTGTCAATGAAATAAAGATATTCAGATAAAGGATCATAACTGTAATTGTAGCTAATAATATTGTCATTTGCAAAGTCTGCTGCAAAGATTTCCAACCCTGCTTTATGGGCATCCATGATGATGGAAGTGTACGGTCGTAGATAATTATCAGATGTCACCGGCCAAATGTAATGTTTGGGGACAAGAATTCCAGAGGCAAAGGTCTTGATATATGTAAGATTTTTCAACAGCAAACCATACGTTTGATTTGTAGAAGGTTCGGCAATGTCTTCATCAAGAAAGCGAAAAACAAGCTTTGTTTTGCTTTTTCTAAATCTTGCCTCTATACTTCTGAGAAAATCCACCTCTGGTGTGGAGATATAGTTGACAATAACACGCCTTGACACAGAAAACACATAGCTTCTCATGCTCAAATTGTGCTGCTTGTAGAAAATATCATGCTGCATGCACAAGAAAATTTTGAAGAAGTTAGTTGGAAGTAACTGAGTAAAAAATTATACATAGAGAAACAGCGCCAAAGAATGTAGGTGAAACCAATGTGGGTCCATAGTCATACCTGTATATTCAACCAAAGACCAGGTGGTCCAAATTGTGTTACCACATCATCAACAGCAAGGATAGGAAACATGCCATCAAATTGATAGGGCCGAGAATAAATTGCTTGTGTTACTGCTAAAGTTGTAAAGGACGGTGAGTATATTACCATACATGTAATACAATTGCAGAAAGCAGTAATTCACAAAAATAATTAGGGTTCTAGTTTTGCTATCATTGTAATTTAATAATCACAATCAACCAAAATATAATCTAAACAACATGAAAAGAAAATATAGGCAGACTTTTTTTTTCCAATTTGCTTTTGTATCAATAACATACAAAAAAACCATTGATTTGGGCCAGCTACATGAATCATTCTTTATTCGTGGGTCACACCAAAGCTAAGTCCTTCAATGTTCTGATCCATAGTTAGTATAGTAGCCCACCATGGACTGCAGACTATTTTATTAACTCCTTGAAAAAAAAACTTAACAATTCAAAGTTCAAGCATTGGATGGCCTACCATTACTGCCAATCTTCCTAAAAAAAGAAAAACTAGATGGCCTTGTTATTGTTTTTTTCCAACATTTTGGTTTGCTATTATTAGGCTCTGATTTCTTAATGGCATGGTTTCTATCTCAACATAAAGATGCTATACCTAAGTAATTCAAGAGGGTGCCAATTGTCAACTGGTTGAGTAGCACTTAGCGTGGACACAAGAAACCTGGGTTTGATCTTGCCCCCACCCTGATTTTCAGCTAAGCTTCCACCCATCCTAGTTCTCAGAAAATATAATCACATGGAGTCTGCGTATCATCAAGCATACTCCTAGATTATCATGTGGAATCAACTGTAGTAGGCCATGAATTATCTAGTTGTATTAAGCATCGTGATTTTTTCTTTGGCAGGAAGTTGGGTTGGGGGTGCACAGATTTTGAGCAATAAGAGTGTTGACCCATTGTGATGTAAAACGCACATGGATAATCTCATAAGCTGTCCCTGAACTCAAACATGATCTTCTATAACTTGTCTATGTATATAAATTGCAGTCAATATAGAACATGATATTATGCTCAATTAGGTGTAAGTCCTGTAATCATATATTGATTTCACATCCTAACTAAAAGTAGCTCTCATACTTACACTTGCTCCTCAAGTTGTATCAGGATAAAATGATTCTATATCATTTCTTATAACTTCCATCCAGGTCCTCCTTGGTTTCTTCATCTTTCTAAATGACTGCTCATTTGACCTAAATTCAACAACATCCTTTTTACAAAGGATATCTATTCTGTAAGTTGTAAATGTCCAAACTTCAAGTCAGTAAATTGATATCCATCAAGACAATCTCCATAGTTGCTTTTCCGAATCTTCTAGCGAAGTATTCCTTTCTATCCCTATCCCTTTAATCTTACCCTTGTGATGTGGCATCAAATAAGCATGGCGATGTGGTGCGACCAATTTTGACCACCTCACCACCAACATGGCAGCCCCGACACCTTCTCGACATGATCAGAGCAAGTCAAATCCTGCTGAACAAATGGTCGAGCCAAGACAACCACTTGGCTCAGCACCAAGCTAACTAGGGCCCTCTCACCTCAGACAAAGGCCCAAAGATGCGAGTTACAACAAGCGCCCACTCACCGGGTGGTTACAACACGTGCTGCCACAATTATGGCACAATCCTAGGCCGTTACCGCGTGATCTCAGGTGGTTACTAAAGCTCATGTGGCTACAACAGAATCTCCAATAGTTACAGCATGACTCCAAGCTGCTAGAACGCAATCTACAGGGATTCCATATCCCTTGACTACAAATAAACCCAAAGACCCTTCATGAAATGTAACTACTAAATCTCAATTAAAATGACATTCTATCTCCCTGGTTCCTCGTTAATTCCCATGCAAACACCCTCTCTAACTTAAGCATCAGAGGGCCCAGCAGGGTTTTACTCCAACGAGTTCTTTGACTCCATTGATCTCGATGGAAGCAGCACACATTTAGTGATCCGGAGATCGGCAGCAACAGATTGGCACCATTTGTGAGAACCAAATGGAAAACTATGCCACCCAGAAGAAGGGAACTAGTCTGATATATCCCCTATCAAATCTCAAGATTCCTCGAGAGAGGTCACTCTGCGAGAATCCAATCTCCCTCAATTGCGATTGTCAACTCCACCGCTGCAACCATCTTCCAGAGCGCTAGCGAGCACAAAGCAATTCAACCGGATCCAACAATAGGTCCAGACCCTGACTAAATTAGTTAGGAGGCTAGTCCCAAAGAGAAAGGACAGGCCGACAGAGCAATCCCAAGACCGGTCAGATCAATGACGAGGACCTAGCCAGAGAAATGACTGGTCTCAGCATCACCGTTCCCTAGAGAAAACCAAAGAAAGCTCCTACTAGGAGAACAAATCAAGGGAGCCCAAGGAAGGGCGCAAGACTTGCTCGCTGATGGAAGGGGGCGACAATCCTAAGAAGGGGTCTGACTACCAACCATGCTTCTCCCCAATTGTGCCATGTCAATCGGAGCCTGCAAGATATATGCAAGATACAAAAGGAACATACCCCTGTATGCACATGTTCATGCACACCGATTGCAGGTGGCAAGAACCAGCAATGCAGATTGAGACCTGCTAACATTTCAATCCGAGCCTGGAACAAGGTTGGGCATGTGACCAGCATGGAACAGCAAAGCACACACACCACAGAATAGCTACAATATATGGTAGTTCGCTCCTTTCTATCTTATAAAACTTCCATAACATTAGCATTCACCCCTTTGACTCCCCATTAACTACATCATCAATGGGTAACATGCATGACCAGACCTACTTGTGAATTCAGATTATCATTGCATGTATAATAAATATATAAAGGCAAAGATTAACATGGGACAAAATTAATGATGAATCTGTATGGAATTAAATAGAGAATACTGATCGATATGTTGATAAGAGAAATTCCTATGTACCAAGAAAAGAAACAAATTTAACTCAGATAATTATTATAACATTTTAACAACAGAAAATGTCACAAGCCATCTGAAATACTTAATCCTCTTAATGTTTCTAAGCAGTAAGAATTGCAGTCATGCCTATGAAGAAGAAGTGTTGCATGATTCAAAAAGTTGTGCAAGGAAAATTTTCATTTTTAGATGTTCGTTTTTATCATCATCACTGCTATTCAATGGTCAATTCCATTTTAAACAATCAGGAGTATGTATATGTGCTTTTGCCAAATGGCTTTCTCAATTTCTGGAAGTTCAAATATGTGATTTTGTGAAATTGGTGAAGTGTCAACATAGTTGAACAAAACCAAGATAGAAATATTGTAATTTGACACCTTTAAGTTAAAATGGATAATGACAGTGTAAGAAGCTAAAAGCAACTCTGCTTCTTCACTTACATGCAACCGACTGATTTAGCTGCGTCCATGTATAGTCAACAGAGAACCAGCCTGGTGTACGCACGCCATTAACATCATAAACCTTCTTCCGGCCAGCATAAACAGTTGCAATGTTAGTGCAGTTGTCTAATTTTATATCCGGTACACAAATCCCAACATTATCCTTTGTTAATTGCACATCACACCAAAGAATTGTATCACTTGAGCTAATAGCAAGTGCAAACTGGAAGGCAAATGCACTGGAATCAGGAAAAAGTCCTGAAAAGCCTCCCTTAGCTATGATTGCAGGGGCATTACCTGATACATGGAAAACTGTTTGTTAGTTTTCAAGAAAGCACAAAGAAACCAAAAATAAATTAATAAATAAATAAAACAAAAAAATAAATTTAAATGCTTTTTCCATCAAAAGCAGATAGATATATAATTGACAAGACTATGAATTACATCGTTATCAGGAAAAAGGCAGTAACGTTATATCTCCAAGAAACAATCTCAAGGCTACAAGCCATTGTTTTCGGGGAAGAATCCTGATCTCTAGTCGGTTAAAAACTTCTGATTAGCCAATTTTGATGGAAAGGAATGCAAAAAGTTCAAATTAAGGCTTCTATTAGTAGGACATGCCGAAAAATACTTTTATTCTCTCATATCAACCTAATCTCTCCCTTCAATTCCCTCAAACAACCTCACAAAAGCTCTTCTAAAAGTTTAAAAAAAATCCCAAAACTAAAACCCCCAAACTATCTTCACTACGAATGACTGAGTTTCCCCATCACTTCTCTGGAACATCGCGGAGAATGAAACCCACAAAAAAAAAAAAAAAAAAAAAAAAAAAAAAAAAAAGGAATAAGAAGAAGAAGAAGTTGATATTCAAATATATCCACATAGAATCCCTTCATGGAATCCTATGTAAAGTAAGTCAGACATCCATATTCGGAAAAAGCACAACAAATTTATCAACTTCTGAAATTTTTTTTTCTCTTTAAGCCCATTGAAACAAAGTAGCGCGAAAGATTCACATAAAAAATCCATAAAATTTTCGAAGTTAAAAAAAGAAAGAAAGAAAGCAGCAAAATTCCAGCAAAAAGAACAGGAAGGAGAAAAAGAAAAAAGAAAAGAACTTCCTTCAGCTCCACTAGCCTAAATTAATCCCACCAAAGAACCAAACTTCCAGAAAAATAAATAAATAAAGGGCAGGGGGTTGAAGGAGGAGTTTGTGTGTACCGCTTAAGGTTCGCCAACGTGAGGAATTGGTCCCCTTGGCGGTGACCAGATCCAGGTGCTGTACTGCCAGGAAGAATGCCACAAGGAAGGAGACCTCCCAGCCTGAGCGCCTCCCCCTCATTGCCAACACCACAGCACAGAGAGAGGGGGGGGGGGGGGGTTCTTTCTCTGCAACTGAAGCTCCAAGATTAGTATATAACCAGAGGAGAGTGACGATAGGGTCCCTTTTTTTTTTTTCTAACCAGGTTCGGGATGTTTGTATTTTTATACAAGCCTTGAAGATTCATTTCCAACGTTCTTCTTCTAAACTGCTGTTTTCTTTATTATATTTTTATTGTTTCTTTTCTTTTCTTTTTAAGAGAAAGGAGATGCTGACCGCTGAGGATGGGAAATTAATTTTTGGATAGAATAGACTAGTTTTTATTTCGTCATCGGCGTCTGGCGGCTGGAGCCGAGCCGCGGGGTTGGGGAGGGCTTTTGAGAACTTTTGACCGTTGTATCGAAGCTTAGGGTGTGATCATCCGCGACGCGTCGGGCCACCGTCCGGTCTGGTTTGATGAATGACGTGCGAACGGTGGAGACTAGAGAGATGGTTTGCAAGTCACCTTTCCGTTTTACTGTTGGTTTGGTAATTTTACCATGGTGACTTGATTGGTGAAAATTCATGGCAAAATGTAGTTTTGTTAATGCAGACCCCACGTCAGTTATACTCTCTGCAGCTTAACTTTATTCACTGTAATTATTTACAGCTGTACAAAGGTGAGTTGTAGAAAGAGAAGCTGTATGCATGAGAATATATTTTAAATTTTTTATATATCATCTTCGACATGTAGCTTTCCATCGTTACATTAATCTTTTCCCTACTGACACTCTTGTGGGGTTACAATGTGTCCATAAGAAAGCGCAGTTTATGCACAGAAGGTTCATTGCTCATGTTTATTTGTCATAAAATAACAATACATATCTCATATGATAAGTTAATAATTCTCCTTGTATATTTTAGCACTTGTCTTTCTTTGAAAAACAAATATATAAGCTTGTGATTCAAGTTAGAACCAATCCAGTGGGCATGGCTCGTTATCCTATTTTGTCTTGTTACGCAACAATAAAGACAAATGTTAGCATCAAAATATAGTACATCCTTTAGCTCATTGTGATGAGAAATGAGGGAAATCCAGACTTAATATTTGGTATAACTTTGAGAAGTTTCATGTCAAATAACAGAATGTTATCAAATAATAACATATACTTGCTCTATTTTTTGAAAGTATTTTTATTTTACTAAATCTATACTTACATAAATTTATTTATCAAAAAAATAATTACATAAATTTATATTTGATTATAAATATAAATATTTTTGTTTATTCTAAATGATGAAATGCATGATGATAAGTATACTAATTTTTAAATATTTTATCAAATCTCTTTCTTTCTTTCTTTTTATTTATTTAAATAGTATAATTAAATAATTTTGAAATAGATACAATCTATAGCATTAGCATGAAGAATATCTCATAATTAAAATATAACTTGCTAGATTGAACTCTGTACTATAAAATATGAATGGTTAATTATATAAGAGACCATTCAATCAGCCATTCTATTTATTTTTTTATAAGTACGAATGGCTTCAAAATATTTTAGCATAAAAATGTTTCGTCCAAAAATAGGATGAGATAAAATTAAATCAAATGGCATCAGTCAACCAATGACAGCCCTTAAATTTTTCTTTACGATGATATCAATGGCTCTTGAGATTAAACCCTTCCAAACACCTACCATCTTGACCGGTGGAACAGTAATTTTATAAAGATGAACTCTTTCAGCCGTCACCGACGAAGGCCCCTGAATAAGAATCATTTTTCCTCTGGATGAAAATTTTTTCAAATGAATTTGTCAAGAAAATTTACACAAATTCGCTGGGTTGCAGAGATTTCTGCATCCACTAACTGATGCATCACCCACACCCTCAAAGTTTGTGTAGCCCTTTGTCCGTTTATACTGCCTATGATACTACAAGACATCAAATGATACATGGCCATGTCATTATTATTTTGTCTCTATTTTCCAGAAAAGTACAATATGGGATGGGAAAGGAGGACCGCGCAAGCCTATCATCAGCCACTGGATTTTGGTATTCACATGAATAAATATGAATAAGACGACAAAAAAAAAATGCAGAAGGTCACGGGATTCACTTTCGCCTTGCCAGTTGCAAAACCTGAAGGCGTACGCAATCGACCAGTCCAGTCCTCCACGCATTTGAATATATATTAAATTGGTGCAGCGAATTGGAGGATGCGCGCTTCCTTTACATGGCCAGCCTCGTGTTACCCAAAAAAAAATTTTTTTTTTAAAAAAGGGCCAGCCTCTGTGGGCTGCAAGTTCACCATATGGTGGCGGAACCATGGACTCTCGCTGTATAATGCACCCCACACTAAGCTTCCACGCGGAGTCTGAGCCTAGCCGATCCGTGGAAGGTAGTCGGCCGGTCCACACTTCCCTCCGACGTAGCGACAATCCGAGACAGCAAATAGCCGCCACGCGTCGGAAAGGATGATGAAGAAGGCCAGTGAGACGCCGGATGCTTGAGCAGTGGGCCCAGTTTTCGGTCTCATCATGAAGGGCGCACGAGGGGGAGGCCTTTAGGCGGCGCGGACGGCCCATGGTGACAGCCTGAACAGGTAGGGCCCCTTGCCCACCAAAAAGGCACCCCTTTCTTTCGGAATTTTTAAGCTCCACATGCCACCATTTTCACTATATTCTTTTTTTTTTTTTTTGCTAGATCATTTTTAAACTCATGATATGGACGAATGATGGGGGCTGGATTTATTTGTGCAATTATCCTTTGATTTAATAAGCGTGATAAATCTCATTATTGGCTTCTTCTTTCCGTGACACATCCAAGATATTTAAGTTCTACTTCCACATAAATAGTCTTTTTAAATAGTATAAAAGTACTAGTGCTACTCCTACCGCATGTTGATGCTGATTGATCATACTTTTAGCCTGTATATACCATTTTTTTTTTTTTGGGGGGTAGAACTTTAGCTTGTATATACTGGCATCAACCTGTGTCCAAAACAACCGTTGGCTGAGCCTGGTCAACCTCTAGGCAATTTCCAAAGAATGACTCCCGCTCAATCAAAACAAAGCATGACTCCTGTGCGGAGTCCTCCCAAAATGTGACATCGATGGTCCATGTTCTGCCAAATCTATGTTCTTTAATCATAATTTTTTTAAAAAAATAAATAAACCCGCAGAACGGAGGATGGTGGGCCCCATATGGTAGGTCCCGCAGTCGCGTCGTCCACGTTGGTTCTTCCGTGTGGAGCCCATCTCCAAGTGGAACCCGCGGTGCACGCCCTTCATGGGTGCGGAGGGAAAGCTGGACCGCACCAACAGCCGCGTCGAGGGTTGGATGGGAGCTCAAGAAGGAGACACCACATGATGGTGACAAAGGGAGAGGACATCCAACGATCAGTTCTAGATTTTTAATAGTAAGGGATTAAAGAAAAAAAATGTAGGAATTAGAAGGAGAGCATACCAGACATTCTCATTCTCAATAATAAATTAATGATATATTAACAACTATTGGGTCGGTCACGACAGAGCGTGGAACTTTCGCTCATACAATTGTTAAAATATTTAGTCAATTGGATCCAAACATTTCACCAAATACGTTACCGCGTGATCGTTGGTAAGGCGCTGGAAACATTTATAGCGACGCCATTTGTAGCCCCTTACTTGGCCTAGTTTTTTTTTTTTTTACTTTTTTTTTAAATTAAAAAAAAAAAGCGACACCCATCAATACTTCATCTACTCCCAGTGATTCAAAAAAATCTTGTAAGTCCACAATAATATCATTTTTATTATATAAATTTTACTAACGAATATTCTAAAAATATTTATTAAGAAGTGTTGGAGATAAACTCCACTCCTGCCAAAGTCTAGTTCGATGCTCAGCCTAATGCAACCAGTAGCCACAGAAGAGCTTCAACGGACGGATCTTAGATGAACTCTTAGGGCCGATCGAATTGCTCAGCGGTCGGATCTTAGCCGAACTCCTCAGCAGCTGTCATTTCAGTCGATCGAGCTCCTTTGGACTTCCAACGGTTGAACTCCTCAGCGATCGTCCATCGATCGAACTCCTCAGCGACCATACCTTCAGCCGGCCAAGCTCCTTAGCGGTCGTCCATCGGCCGAACTCCTCAGCAACCCTCCCTTCAGCCAGCCGAACTCCTCAGTAGTCGTCCCTCATCGAACTTCTTAGCGAACTCTTCGTACAATACACAGAAAATAAACAAAAAATAAAAAAAGAAAAAAGAAAATATAGAACCCAAAATTTAAAATACAAATTCTCATATGGTGCCACTTTCACGCAAAAAGTTCCGTGGGCTCACATGGCTCTAACATGGCACATTATTATTTTATTGGACCCTCATGACTTGCATCAGCCACCTAGAATCACCACAATGCCCTCTACCACATGACAAGGAACATCGACCCAAAGCATTACTCTTTAAAATTAAGTAAGAACTTCAGGCAAATATGCAAGACCAGATTACAAAAGCAAGATGCAAAACAAAATAAACTGAAAAAACTGAATATAAAGAAAAAATAAAAGAAGAAAAATTAAAAAAAAAAAACACAAAACTGAAGTTGTGAAAGAGAAAGCAAATAGAAGCAAAGTGGTAGGTCCAATTACATAACTGAATTTTTAAAACGAAAATGTGATGAAGTGCCACTCTGTCTCACAAAAAAATTCCCCTAGCTAATGTGGCACCAGCAGGTATAACATTATTTGATTGATCCATTTTGAATTGTATCAGCTCCCATGAAATACAGACTGATCCCCTCTGACTCATAGGAGAACAAATTTCGTGTAACGAAGCTGCCATCTGTAGCATTTCGCTTTCAAAAAGATAAAAAAAAAGAAAGAAAGAAAAAAAATCTCAACAAACATATGAAAGCAGATTATAAAACTAGAAAACAAAAATAAACTGAAAGCTATGAGCATGAACAGATAATAAAACAAAAACTAAAGATTGGCAAAAGAACAGAAAAATGCCACACCAAGTTTTTAAAGTGAAAAGCAAAAAATAAGTAGGAAACAAACGGAATAAAAAAGAAAATGCAAAACCAAATTTCAAAAGAGAAATACGATGTGGCACCAACATGTCGCACAAAAAGTTCCCTATAACAACATGGCACGGTCTGGGGCTCATAATTTGGCCAACTATTCATGAATCATGCTAGCCCCCACAAATCGCACCAATCCCCTCTATATATGGCAAGAGTAACCTTTTTGTGTTATTAATCCGGTCCCCACAGCATTACTCCTTCATAAAATAAGATAAAATGAAATGCTAGAAAAATAAACAAGTTCAGATTACAGAACTAGATAATATTAAAAATCGGAACTGCACACAGAAACAAATAATGAAAATAAAAGAAAAAATAATCCGAACCTAAGAAAGTGAAAAACAAAGATGAAAGATAAACAGAAGATACAAGTAAAATCAGATAAAAAGAGCATATAAAATCATGGTCTCAAAAAGAGGCATCCTATATGCACCACTCTATCACTAAAAACGTTCACTTGTGCCAACATGTTATGTCAACCTGTCAAAAATTGCACCAGCCTCTCTGAATTACCAAATCCCCTCTAACATGTGGCATAAGGTACTTTTTCAACGACCGAGCAGCACTAAAGCACTCTCTAGAAAATATGTTCAAATCTTTACAAATTTAAAAAATAAAATAATAAAACAAAATAAAGCAATGAATATATGAGAAAAAAAAAGAAAATGAAAAATAAAATGAATAGAAAGAATAAAACAAAATTATAAAACTAGATTTTTGAAGGGATAATAAAGAAGAAAATAAATGAAATGGAAACAAAATATAATTAAAAAAAATGAATTTTCAAAATGAGATATGCTGCATGGTACCAATTCGTCACACAATGCTCCCCATGCCAACATCATGCCAGCTGTGGCAAGTATTCATTTGAATAAATCCACAAAAATCAAACCAATCCCTTCTGTCATGTGAGCCACGTAACTTTTTGCACGACTAAGAGGTACCAATATAGCATTACTCTTTATAATAATAAAATGAATTCCAAGCAAGCATAAAAGCCAAACTCGGCAAAACACCAATTTTCAAAAACCTAAAAAAAAAAAAATTAAAAACGAACCAAACAAAAATTGAACACAAAAAAAACAGTAATGAGAATACAAGAAAACAAACTAAAAGACCAAAAAAACGAATATATAGAAAAATAAATAATCCAAAAGTAGGAGAAACACAAGCTTCAATGACAATTTGACATATGGAAATCAGACAATTGTAGAAACTAAACAAATATAGAATGAGATAAAAAATAAAGTTAGCAATACAAACACAATGCAAATTCGAAATACAGATTCATGCACCCATCTTGCTACCCATCTTTCTACTGTTCTTCCATCCCTAATCCTAAAACACGTCACTAACAGAAGAATAAGGAATGGAATTACTCCAGGATTGACGATTCAAACAAAGATCACTTTGTTCTAATTAACAAATCACTTCTACTGGCAGATAAACAACATCGAAAACAGATTAAGATGATTAAGAAACGACTGATAATTAGAGTACATCTGAAAGACAGCATATGATCAAATATTGGCTAATATCCCCAAACAAACATCCGATGGTAGAAAGCACAAAATTCCCAGGTAAAATATCCTTGTAGGTTACATCAACATATTATACCACCCAAGTCAATCCCCAGGTTCATCCTTTTGGTTTAACAAGAATCAAATCAAGGTTTTCCATTAAAAAGACACCGTCATGATTGCATCTTTCAAGGTACTAGTATGTTAACTTGAATATCTGGAAAAAAAAAAAAAAACAACGAAACAAGAGATATAAAAGAAAGCTAACAATATTAGAATCGAGGGAACTCTTTTTAGATTGCAAGACACAAATCAAGATGCCTAGGACCTAACAAGAATCTATAATTCCAAACACTTACCTTCATCATGACCTGAGGATGAGCTACCCATCGGATGGCTGGGTAAAAATGGCTGAAACCCCGCAATCTTAGAATCCAAGCATCTAAAAACTATCATAAAAACAAGTCGATAAACTCACCAAGAAGTGGTTTCCCCGATCCTTCCCCACATATTGCCGATCCCTAAAAGATTGTGCCCAAGAACCCGTGAAGAACACGAATAGGCAAGAATCAAGAATCGGAAAGAGAGAGAGAGAGAGAGAGAGAGAGAGAGAGAGAGAGAGAGAGAGATCTGATAGGGTTTACTTCGTGCTTGTGGTACTTGGGATCTGCGCTTAAGGTGAAAGGCGGAGGAGAGACGAGATCTTGTGGTGGCGCCAGCGAGACGGAGAGGAAGATCGCCGAAACTGGCAGTAATGGCAGCGGAGGAGAAGGTAGTGGACGTTGTCCAGGGTTTTGGCCGCCGAAAATTGCCCAACTTCTCCTCTTTTTCTCCCATCCTCCTCCTCTTCTCTCCTCCACCACCTCTTCAAGATCCGCCGGTGCCAAACCGTCTCCTCTTCTCCTTCTCCCATCCTCCTCTTCGAGATCTGTTACCATATTCTTGGCTTCCATCTCTGCTACTCCAGCTTCTCCGCCCATGTAAGACGAACAGAGGAGGAAAAAAAATTATTTCCCTGCTATGTTTTTCCCAGCACCGAGCCTCCCTTCTCTTCTTCCCTCTCCGCGCCCTCTCTCTCTCGTGTTCTCTCTTTTCACGCCCATCGCTCTCCTTTCTTCCCAGCTTTCTCTTCGGGTGCATTCTCCCTTTCCTTTCCCCTCGTCTCCTTATCCTCCACCAGTCTTCCTCTTTCCCTCTCTCTCTTTTCATCTTCTTCTTCATTTTTTTTATTCTAAATCCTCCTTGCCTTTAATTGATTTAACCTATAAATTAATTATTAGATGGTAGGGAGGCAAGAGAGGCAAGAATAGAATGCATAAAACGTTGGGACGGAAAAGAATTCGAAGGGTGCAAGATCGGTAAAGGCAGAGAAAATATTAAGAAAAGTAAGAATATTAAAAAAAAAATATTAAGAGAAAAAAATATTTAGAAATTTTTAAAAATTAGTTTAAAATATTATTATAGTTTTTAATATATTTTATAATTTTAGATTATCATATTTCAAAAAATCTAAACTTATCAAATTATTTAATTATGGACATCTTTGATGTAAGTAATCTTATATTTTATAGCAATTAATCAAAATTAAATCAAAATTATCTTATTCCTTTGATTATCCCTTTGAAATGGTATAAATTATCGGGATTATATTTGATTTAATTATGCATGAAATTTTATTTAAAATTTTTATAATTATGAATAATTGATTAGTGATTTAAATTTTATAAGTTAGGATGAATAATATTATATGCTATGATCGGATCAGGTTTATAAAATTTTGATTATTACCTATTAAATCACATGTATTGTAGCTGTATCATAATTGTATTAAAGTTGTATCATAACCATATCGAAGATGTATCAAAGCTGTACTAAAATTATATCGAAAAGATATATATATATATATATATATATATATATATATATATATATATATATATATATATTCATGTCTTTGTGTGTATTATTTAACTCTCAGTCCTACTATATTAGATATCATACTTGAGATCTCCATCATAGGAGCAATTATGGTGATATTAAGATCTCCACCATGGAGATAATCATGGTGATACCTGAGTAATAAAGATATAAATATGCCATAGTAGGAGATATAAAGCTAAAGAACCCATGTTTGATTATAGTACTACAAAATTGAATATATAATAAACTTTCATATTATCTATTGATTCCATGTTATAGAAAAGTTGGTATATGATTATGTTTTGAATACATTAATGGTATGATTTTGATATGGAATAGATTGGAATCTTATATTATATGATGTAATTGGGTTGCATGTTAACATGATTTGACTTAGTTTTATAAATTTATTTATTACTTATTAATTAGTGAAGCTCATAAATCTTCACATGATGTCTTCAGATTTAAGGACCTAATTTTGGGATCAAGCATTAGCATTTTGGGTTCGTACATAGAGGCGAGGCCAATTTGTAGAAGGCAAGTAGTTTCTTGGATTAGTAAATATATAACGATGGTTTGTATAAAAATGATATGGAAGACCGTAAAGATTAAAGTTGAAAATATTAAATATAATAGTAGTTATTTTGATAATACCACCGTCTGTGTGAAGAATATGTTATCTTTTATATTTTATGAAAGTGCTTGCCAGGTCAAATACCTTGCATGCTTATAGAGATAGTTCTTTATATGTATGCAGTGGCCATACATGTTCTAATATTTAAATTTGAGGTCGAGGCCATGACGGTATTTTAGAATTTTAAAAGGCACCAAAGAAAAAGAGAAAGAGAATAAGAGATTAAAGAAAAGTCATGCGAGTATCGGCATTCTATGAGTAGTTGCCAGACCGCTACCACTAATGGTAGCAAAAAGGTATTGGTTGAACCAAGTCCATTATATTATTTTTGGACCAATTCAACTAATAACTAATAGAAATAAAAATATTAACAGAGATGGAAAAAATTATGGTTTATTTTATTATGGTGAATTTTTTTTAGATTCGATTCATCTCCTCTCCTCTCCCACACACCGCCCCCTCCAATACCTATCGATATGGAAGCATGGCACCAACCTCCACGTCAAGACCTTCCCTACTGACTTTGATGGCCTTTGTGTCTATCGTACCAATCAAATCTTTCTCTTTCTTAGCTCTAGTGGTAGAGGTGCCACCTCTTTTTTTAACTCTTGGCTCCTTCTTGATCACGTCAATTATTAGTTGAATCAGATCCATCACAATATTTTGAAGCAGTTCGAGCTCGACATTCCCCCTCACTCATTCTTTCCATCTTTGCTCCCATTCTTGATCTTCTCTAGCTCTTCTCCAGTTTTGTTTGGAGATAAGAAATCTAAAGAAAAGCAAATTGTTGCCGAAGTTTTAAAAGTTCAAAAAACCAAAACTCTCAACTCAAAATAATTAAAAATCTAATTAAATAAATGGAGAAAATCATTAACTACATAAAAGATTATAATTTTTTTTTTTTGATAAGATGGTACATTCATACAATCCTAATATGAACGCATCCAAAAAGATCAGAAATAAAATATCATGAAGGCTAGAAGGCATGAAGGTCATCTCAGTCCAAATCATATCTCTAGAGTGCTCATCACAAAGGAGGCAACCCAGTCTGCTACAGTATTAGCCTTTCAATAGACATACTTGATGCATATGGAAGAGCCCCCCCCCAATAGAGTAAAATACCCCTCAAAAGTGGATGAGCACCATCCTTCCTGTCCCGCATTTGAATCCAACTCACCCCAATCAGCTACAAGGATAAACCTCGCATAGGCAATACCTGCCCAATTAGCCTGCAGCTCCATCCTCGGGACCATAGTATCTAATCGGCTCCTACCCGCCGCCATCAACCTCGAATCCAAACCCCAAATCATGAATCCCACTCCACCACCCCGACAGACACGCTACCATCAAAATTGACCTTGAGGAATGTTGGGGGTGGGGGCTCCAAGAGAAAAAAAATTCTAGAAGTCACTCAACAAGCCAAATGGGAGTTCTAGAAGTCTGCCATCCTCATGGTTGAATAGGGCAGTGATAGGTGAAAAACCTCCATTGCCTGGACTAGAGCTCTTTCCATAGCAAAAGCCATAGATGATCATCTCAACTCGAACGCCAAAATGCTCCTAGACAACCATATGTGATATGGCACATGAGCAATGCGAATCCCATTAAACCTAGCTGAATTCGAGGCCGATCTCCACTAGAGAAACTCCACAAAAGATTGAGTCTGGTTCCTTGTCAAGACAACGTCACAAGCAAGCTTGTCAACTGCCAAATATGGAAAGCTCTTGGGCACTCGAATAGCACATGCCCCATAATCTCCTCCACCTCATAGCAAGGACAATTAGGAGAGAGGGCCGAGCCCCTATCTCTCAAGACCACCCTCGAAGGGAGACAGCCTCAGACAACCTTCTAGATAAGCAGGCAAACTCTCAGGTGGACACCCAGCCTCCAAACATCTATATGTTGGGCAGGCACCCTTCGAAACATATTAGATAAACTTGCATCGTAACTCTTGGTCTACAAGAAGACCTCCATACTCGAACATCCAAAGTATGGTGGACGGGGATCGCAATCAAGAGTACCTTCTCTACCAAGTCAACCCTAAAAATCTAGACCATAGCCTCAAGACTCTTATGTTGGAAAATATATTCTAAAACCAATCATTTATGTTATAGATGGTTGAGCTAAATATAATTATACTTAAATTATTAATAAATAAAATTATTATTTTGACATTCATCACTTTTGTGCATCTTTCTATAATGATCTCTTATATGATAAAGTCCTTATGACTATTTAGACTCGACAAAAGAGGATTTATTATTTAGTCCATAAAACTAGTTAATAATTAAATGATTCATTGTTATCCAGGATGACAACGTATCGAGTATAGATCATTGTGTGCCATAAGTATTGGTTATTCTCTTAACCAAGAAGTATGAAGATACTATTATGGCATGCAGGTAAAGCATAGGGATACATTTCACTAAACATGATCCAACTGCGAAGCTCTTTACTGTCAAGAGTTGCTTGCAAAGGATATGGATATAAATATACCTTAGACCTAAGATCACCATGATGACTTACAAGCAACTCACTACACTTAGATATCGGACTACCTGAATTTTTAATTCAGTGATAGAAGGCTACTGGGTACAGTCAAGTACTTATGAAGTTGATGCATGAGTCAAGATGGGATTGACCCCTCCAAGTGTTGGAGCAAGTGCATCACTGTATTTTAATTTAGCAAATCCTCGATCAGGATGGTTCATGTGATGGATACTAAATTTTGAAAAATACTGTTGACGTAGAAACTGATCATCGCCGAAATCCGCTGGAGTGGAGGTCGATGAGGTCACCATCGGGGACCTACAAAATAAAGTTTCATCTGGAGTCGGTGGGGGGGTGGCTCCGACAGGATCCTCCGACGATCAAATCAGCTCTGGCCAATAGGAATGGAGTGCTCGAAAATGAGTTCTGCTGAGCTTAGAGAAGAAGAGGAGAGCTTAGAGCCTAGAGTTAGCGTATCTGAAGGATCCTTTATAGGCGGAGCTTTATTGATGGTAGCAGCCATACCGTCTGGTAGCGAGCCGTTGGGACCGCATGGAGTTCGGTACGGAGAAGAAGGCATCGTCAGATGGATAGTGACAGCCATACTGGTAGGTCATGGACCGTGTGGGACTGGTTACGAAGAGAGTGGTGTCGCCAGTATTGGCAGCCATGTCGTCCGATCTTGTCGCCTGTTGTAGATTGATGGCGATAGTTCATCCAAAGGAGTTTGAACTTGTAGGAGAGTTCGATCGAAGGGAAAGCTCAGGAGGAGCTCGACTGCAGAGGAGTTCGATCAGCTAAAGAGGATGTCTGAGAGAAGTCCGGCTCCTGAAGAAATTCGACTGAAGGAGATGTCTGGAGGGAGTTCGGCTCTTGCATGCATTTGGCTGGAAGGGCGTGGAGAGAGTTCATCACTCATGGGAGTCCGACTGAAGCTCACCGCTGAGGGGTTCAGCTAAGATTCGGTCACTGAAAGTCCGAAGGAGCTCAGCCGCTAAGCAGTTCGAAGAAGCTCAGTCGCTAAGAGTTTGGCCGACTGTAAGAGTTCGGCCAAGACCCATCCACTGAAGCTTTTCCGTGGCTACTGGTTGCATCAAATAGGGCACCGAACTTGACTCGATAAAAGTAGGGTTTATCCCCAACAATAGTCCCCCCCACTCTCGAGTTCGAAACTCGAAAAAAGGGAGTGTAGAAAAGGCGACTGCCGAAGTCCTCTTCTGGGCTTCGTGCTGGTTCAAGTCAAAGCTCAAAGAGGAGATTTCATCTTCAGCCAAAGTTGATGTCGAAGTTGAGACCCAGGGGAGATCTCATCTTCAATCGAGGTTGAGGTAGGCCTCGTCCGTTGCGATCGAGGTCGAAGGTTGAGCTCCTCGGAGGCGATATTGTCTCCAGCAGCCGAGATTAATACGAGCGCTCGGGAGAGATCTAATCTCAGGACGAGATTATCTCCGATCTTATCTCTAGTCGAGGTTGACTCTATCGCTCGGAAGAGATCTTACCTCTGATCGAGGTTGTCAATGGTCGCTCGGAAGATATCTTATCTCTAGTCGAGATTATCAATGGTCGCTCGAGAGAGACCTTATCTCTAGCCAAGGTTGTTGCTCGCGTTAGGACGAGGTTCTCTTCCTGTTCCTAACGGAATGTAGGGGCACGTAAGGGCCATTATCAGGATCTCTCCCTCCATCTCGTCCTTTGTGAACAAAGCCTTCGCTCGAAAGAGATCTTTTCTCTGGTCGAGGTTGACTCTATCGCTTGGAAGAGATCTTATCTCTGGCTGAGGTTGTCAACGGTCGCTCGAAAGAGATTTTATCTCTAGCCGAGGTTAACTCGATCGCTCGAAAGAGATCTTATCTCTAGCCGAGATTATCAACGGTCACTCGAAAGAGATCTTATCTCTAGTCGAGGTTGACTCAATCGCTCGGAAGAGATCTTATCTCTAGCCGAGATTGTCAACGATCGCTCGAAAGAGATCTTATCTCTAGCCGAGGTTGTTGCTCGCGTTAGGATGAGGTTCTCCTCCTATTCCTAACGGACTGTGGGGGCACGTAAGGACCGCTGTCAGGGCCTCTCCCTCCATCTTGTTCTTTGTGAATGAGGCCTTCGTCAATGGTCACTCGAAAGAGATCTCATCTCTAGCCGAGGTTGACTCGATCGCTCGAAAGAGATTTTATCTCTAGCCGAGGTTGTCAACGATTGCTCGGAAGAGATCTTATCTCTAGTCGAGGTTGTTGCTCGCATTAGGATGAGATTTTTCTCCTATTTCTAATGGACTGTGGGGGCACGTAAGGGCCGCTGTCAGGGCCTCTTCCCCCATCTCGTCTTTTATGAACGAGGCCTTCGCTCGGAAGAGATCTTATCTCTGGCCGAGGTTGACTCTATCGCTCGAAAGAGATCTTATCTCTGGCCGAGATTGTCAACGGTCGCTCGGAAGAGATCTCATCTCTAGTCGAGGTTGACTCGGTCGCTTGGAAGAGATCTTATCTCTAACCGAGGTCGCTCGGAAGAGATCTTATCTCTAGCCGAGGTTGTTGCTCGCATTAGGATGAGGTTCTCTTTCTATTCCTAACGGGCTGTGGGGGCACATTCAGACCGTCGTCCATGCTTCTCCTCCCATCTCGTCCGTTGTGAATGAGGCCTTCAACTTTGCTCATGTTAGGATGAGGTTCTCCTCTTATTCCTAACATGACAACTATTGACTGCTTCCTTCCTATCATCGCATAGTCTTTGTATCTAGAAATAATATTATTGAAAGAAAAGAATTTCTGTTGAAAGGAAGTTACTGACAACGCATTTCCGAATTCCTTATGTTTCAGGATCATGGTAGCGTTATTCCTCCACATTTCTTCATGCGGATGACCTTTTCTATCTCCTGGCCTCCTCAATTTGGAGCATGCTTCTCTTGACGCTGGGAGCTGATGAATCGCTGATGTACCTAGCCTCTTCTCGGGATAATATTGATGATGCCGTGAGGCGGCCGACCTTGTCGTTTCTGATTACGGCAGCGCCCTTAGCCGATCTTCTCCTATCGAAGGAATTTACCTAGCCACTCCTTTCTGACGAGCTCCTCAATTTCATCTCGTAGCTGGATGCATTCCTCAGTGTCGTGGCCGTGGTCGCGATGGTAGAGGCAATACTTGCTTCGATCGTGCTTGTTTGGGGGAGACCGTAACTCTTCTGATCTTAGCAGCTGGTTCCTAACTTCGGTGAGAATCTAAGTTCGAGGAGCGTTAAGGGGGGCGTAGTCGCGGAACCTTTCGAGAGGAGGACTTCTTTGCACCCCTCTATCGGGGCTTCCTCGGTGGCGAGCTTGAAAAGTTCAAGCCCGCCTACTTTCGAAGGGAGTCCATGAGCGCAGCCAAACTTCGCTCGACTCTCCATCATCTGCCAGCCGCTCTCTTAAGGCTTCTTCTTCCTTCAACTTGAAGGCTTCTTCCGCACGGACATATCTCTTGGCTCGAGCCAGCAGATCGACGAAGTCCTTGGGATACTTTTTTTTCAGGAAGAACAGCAAGTCATTTTTTCGAAGGCCACCCTTGAGTGCGGCCATCGCAATAGACTGGTCCAAGTTTCGGACCTCCAATGCCGCGGCGTTGAACCGGGTGACGTAAGTCCGGATGAATTTTCTCCGCTTCTGCTTGACATTCATCAGAGAATCCGAACCTCGACGTGGACGTCGACTGCTGATGAAGTGAGCCATGAACTGACTGCTCATCTGATCAAAAGAGAAGATCGTACTCAGCTTCAATATTGAGTACCAATTTTTAGCTACTCCCTTTAAGGTGAATGAAAAAGTTCGGCATAGTATGGCGTCTGAAGCACTGTGGAGTAGCATCATGGCATGGAAGGCCTCCAAATGATCAATCGGATCAGAAGTTCCATCGTAGCTTTCAAGTTAAGAAAGCTCAAAGTTCGGTGAAATGGGTTCTTGCATAATTCGAAGAAAGAAAGGAGGTTTGGCATGGACGTCGACATGATGAGCCGAGGCGACGTGGTCGAGCTCTTCAATCCATCGATCCATCTTCCGCAGTCTGCGATCGAGGGCATCATCTTGGTTGTAGATCTTGGAGGGCTTCCGACTACAAATGGGGAAGGTTTCCCATAGAAGAGAACTATGATTCGAACATGGATTCTTGGCTCTCTGTTTTCCCTTCTTAGGGGCGGCAGGTATGTTGGCCCTGGTACTCTTCCTTGGGGCCGGTTTCTAGCATTTTGATGGTGGGTTTCCTGATGGAGTCACCATCGGGAGCTGCGGTATGGCCTGCAATGCCTCCGTAAGGCCATGGACCTATCAGATAAGCAGGTCAAACTGCTTTATATCCACCATGGATATAGGTGGAACCTGAGCTGTCGGGATTGAAGCAGAAACAGATGGATCTGAATGGGATCGGACCGCGGAGGCCGTCGAGCGTCGAGTCGAAGCTCTCCTGGGAGGCATTTTCTCTTCGAAAGAGAAAAGGAAGATCTCCGAAGAGGAAAGAGAAAAATCATCGTCGAGCACTCCTTTAAGAATAAGAGAACCTCGGAGGTTTGGGGTGGCTATTTCTCTAGCACCAATCTGTTGATGCAGAAATTGGTCATCACTGAAATCCGCTGGAGTGGAGGCTGATGAGGTCACCGTCGGGGACCTGCAAAATAAAGTTCCATCCGAAGTCGGTGGGGGGGTGGCTCCGATAGAACCCTCCGACGATCAGGTTAGCTCTGACCAACAGGAATGGAGTGCTCGAAAATGAGTTTCACTAAGCTTAGAGAAGAAGAGGAGAGCTTAGAGCTTAGAATTAGCGTATCTAGAGGGTCCTTTATAGACGGAGCTTCATTGATGGTGGTGGCCATATCGTCTGATAGCGAGCCGTTGGGACCGCATGGAGTTCGGTACGGAGAAGAAGGCATCGTCAGGTGGATAGTGACAGCCATACTGGCAGGTCATGGGCCGCGTGGGACTGATTACGGAGAGAGTGGTATCGTCAGTAGTGGCAGCCATGTCGCCCGATCTTGTCGCCTATTGCAGATTGATGGTGATAGTTCGTCCAAAGAAGTTTGGACTTGTAGGAGAGTTCGATCGAAGGAAAAGCTCGGGAGGAGCTCGACTGCAGAGGAGTTCGACCAGCTAAAGGGGATGTCTGGGAGAAGTCCGGCTCCTGAAGAAATTCGATCGAAGGAGATGTCTGGAGGGAGTTCGGCTCTTGCACGCGTCTGGCTGGAAGGGCGTGGAGAGAGTTCGTCGGTCGTGGGAGTCCGACTGAAGCTCGCCACTGAGGGGTTTGGCTAAGACCCGGCCACTGAGAGTCCGAAGGAGCTCGGCCACTAAGCAGTTCGAAGAAGCTCGACCGCTAAGAGTTCGACGGACTGTAAGAGTTCGATCAAGATCCATCCACTGAAGCTCTTCCGTGGCTACTGACCGCATTAGGCTGGACACCGAACTTGACTTTGGTAGGAGCGGAGTTTATCTTCAATAAATACTATGGATGAATTTTAGGATTGGCAGCAAATTCTAGATCGTCCTTTGAGCATCGAGGTCAAGAGGATGAATTATACGATAATCATATGCCACATATTCATCATTATTGCATTACAATTTTTTGATCTATCCGAATATCGGGTACCATTGCTAGATGGTCATATCGATTAGTGTAAAAAATTAATTCCTATGCTATCGACTTAGGATTCGAATCTATGGGATCACATACATAAGGAGTTTCTATCTGATCTAATGGCTAATCATGAGTCCTGATGACCTAGGACTTTATAGTCAAGAGTCCCACCAGACTAAAACTTTATGATCAGGAGTTCCACTGGACTGAAACTCAGAGTCCTACTTATCTGAAATTCTCTAATCAAAAGTTTCATTGATCTGAAACTCTATGCTCATGAGTTCTATTCGTTTGGAACACTGAGATCAAGAGTTCCACTAGATTGAAACTCTTCAGGAGTTTCATGTTAATGGGACTCTATTGTCTGAACACCCATTCGATTGGAACTCTATGATTATTTAAGGATTAAGTAGCAATTTGATTGTTGATTAGCTCAATTTAATTAAGTGATGAGGATTCGATCAAGTCTGATTGAATTTGATTCAATTGGGTTTGATTCGATCAGGTCATGAGATGACCTAATCGCTAAGAGAGATTTGATCCTGATTTGATTAGAAACTAAACCTAATTAATTTCTAACTTGATTAAAAATTAATTAATTTGGGTTAAATCTAATTTAGTTAGATTTAATCTGGTCTAATTGATTTAAATTAATTAATTTAGTTGAAGCCAATTTAGACCAAGTCAAATAAGATTTGAATTCAAACTCTTCCTAGCAACCACCATATTTGACTTTTTCACCTCAACCCATGCCCTCGAATTTTTGCATGAGATCTCTTATGCAGAAATGGTTGTTTGCCCCTCCTCTCTTCTGCCTTTGATCTGGTCAAAGGGTTGGGCTGGTTTAAATTTAAGTTGAATTTTGAATTCAACTTAGGTTGTTTTTGGTTGAAACTATTTTACCCTCTCATCCGTATCTGCTTTCCACGCCACCTAGAGATCTCATGCACATTTTTGTGCATTTCTAAGAGAGAGGGCGCGTAGAAGGAGAGTCCTTCTACATGCTTCTCATCTATGGGGGTGTAGGTTGGATGTAGGAATGGGATAAGAACCATTTGAATTCGAATTCAAATGGTTGGATGGTTAAAACCACCCTAGCCTCTCTTCTTATACTTCCCCACATGCAAACTCCATCAGATGGTCGCCCATTTAAAAAAGTTTTCTCTTAGGCATGCATGGGTTTATGTGAGAAAAGTAGAGAGGGGTGTGAGAAGGATTTCTTAGAGAGAGAAAATTAGAGTGAGGCACATCCATCTGGGGTGGAAAACTCAAATAAGAGTTTCCTTCACCATATTTCTTTTCTTATGCTTTTTCTTTTTTTTATTTCTCTTTGGATGCCCATTCATATTTTTTTGGAAGTGGGTGTATGGTAGATAGGAGTGTCCTTCTTCCATGAAAATTTGTTTCATGGGAAAATTCCAAAGAAAGAGGGCATGGAGAGTTTTCGGGCATCAGGGTTTTCGATGAGTGCAAAACCCTAGAGTTGGGACTCTAAGTTCGGATGGAGAGATCGAGTGCTATGAGCATCGGATCACCACCAAACTTTGTACACCATCTCATTATCCTCCAATATACATCATCTGATCTTCTAGAGTATCCAAGAGATCAGAAGAAATTTGATCGATTGGATTGATCGAGATCAGCCATCGAAGACCTCGACGAGGAGCTAGCACTCCGATGGAGCTGATCGAGATCAGAAGCTTCGTGTGGATCAATCATAGAGATCGAATAAGTGTGCAGCTGCAGCATGATACTATAGCTTCTTTTAGTAGATTCAGATCATGGAGATCAGCTACCTATGCACAGGTATTGAGTTCTGAACTCAAATCAATTAGCAAATTTGATTTGCTGATCGATCGCATTTAAATTTTAAATTATATACTATCATATCTAGATCTTGAGTAGGATTTATTGATATGATCAATGCATGCGTAGGTTAATTTTAGATTAATCTATTACTTTCACTGCTATAAATTTTTGAAAAAGTTTCGAAAATGCATGCTTTAACCCTGCCGATTTTCTTCATTAGTATCAGAGTAGGTTGCTTGACATGTTTTAATATATAATTAAAAAAATTAAATACCTACATATATGATATATTTTAGATCCAAATAATTTAGTAATCGAGGATGAATGAGCCACCAAGTCGTCCGATCATAAGGAACAAGTGTGGTTTAAAGATCATCTCCTTTCATTCAGTGGAAATCCCTTAAGACGGTAGGGATGTCACCATGAACTCATTAATTAAGATGAATAGTGAAAGAATTTTATTGATTGAAATTGATTCAATTAGAAAGTTAAATATGAATGTGTTTAGATTAGATCTAAAAGATAATTCATAATTTAATTTTTAGTATATATATATATATATATATTTAAAACTAGCAATAGATTGCTGTTTGAGAAATGAGCCGACCCATTTCTGAAATGAGTCGACCTATTTAGAAAATAAAAAATGAAAATCTTTCAAAATTTGAATTATTTTTGAAATGCCGAATCCCAATCCATCAGTCTAAAAATTTAATTAAAAGAATTAAGTATTATTTATAGAATCTAGAATTATGAATTAAAGATTCTAAGACAAAGTCATAAGATTATGGGTTAAAAGGGTTGGATAAATTAGGTTCATTAAATTGGATTAGACTTAAGGTTAGTTAAAGAATGGATTAATCTAGAGTAATTGATCAAATCTAATCAACTGTTGAATTAGATTAGGTTAAGAGTACTCTAGAATCAACTCCAATAGTTGTAGTTGAATGAGTCCATATCTTTAATGAGACCAAGATGGACTTGATTCATGGCTAAGCGGTCTAGTCCGAAATTGCTAAGTTGATCAGATTAAATCTAATTAATCGATTGGTGTTTAAAATAAGTTTAGCAGTCTAGACCAGTGGTTTTTAATTGGAAGCTATTCGCACTGATTCGATTTTTGACGAGTTAATGACATATCCCTTCCACTGATCTCACTTATCTGGATGACATGATCAACTAGGATTTGATTAGCTCACTTAGTAATTCGAGCTAACCCATGTCACTAGAAATCAGTTTGACTAATTTCAATTAATAAGACTGAATTAGGTGCCCATGGATCTAAATTAATCCTAATCCTAACTTGTTGACTTAGTGAAGTCAGTAGGAGGATTTGACTTGATGAAGTTAGTAGAAGAAATTGGTTCGTGTCTTCTTTTAAATCACAAGTAATCTAAATTTTCTAAATTATTAGATTTTTAAAATAACTAAGTTATGGGGATAATCGAGTCATAACCTCCTATTAAGGTGAATAGTAATGAATCCAATTTTTTGGATGGACATTGGAGGTACCTTGCACCTGGTGTTCATCTGGATATTGAAATTACTATCTATCATATGATGATTAGGTCGCACTCTCATAATGATGATCCGATTAGCCAGAGCTTTCCTCAGGCCTGGTTATCATTGGTTTGATGCACCAAAATCAATCATGTTAATGGTTGGACCTAACTAGACCTTTTCAGTAGAGGTCATAGCCTATTAAATTGACTTCTGGAGCAAAACCTAAATACTGAAAATTATTTAAAAAAATATTTGATTATAAACCTACTTATAGATGCATACGGATTAGCCAGAGCTTTCCTCGAGCCCATCTATAGTCTATATGGATTTCGGTACCCACTAAGGAGTTAGTGTAATTTTTTAAATTAGAGATAGAGACTACTAATTTGTTAAAAATAGTGGAAGAACCTTTAGATTAAAGTTCAAATCTTTAGAGTTTAAATAATTCAAGTACTAATAAGGTTACATATTTTTCTTTCAATTAAATAGAATGGCTAGTGTAAGTCCGCTTCATTCACTATTGGACAGTGGCAAACATTTAGAACTTAATTACAAGAAGTCTAGTATTGGCCCTAATTAGGCAAACTCAGAGAGAAATGGTCCTCTTGACTTGATAGGCTGAACAGGGATAACCAGCAAGATGTTGCTGGGCAAGGATGTTATATGATAATACCTTGCAATTTTACTATTTATGATACATCTACCTGGATATTAGATACCGAAAGTTCAGTTCACATATGCAATTCATTGCATGGATTTCAAATTAGTAGAAAGTTTGAAAATGATAAAATATTTCTTAATGTTGAGAATGGAAGGAATGTTTCAGTCATAGAATTGAAAACTCTTGAGCTTATTTTCAAAAATAATAATATTATTTTAAGTGACTGTCACTATTATCCATCTTTTATGATGAACATAATATCTATTAGGCTATTGGTTCAAGATGGTTATTGTTTGTCAGTAAAAAAAATTATTATGATATCATTATAAATGGTATTACAGTAATGCAAGGATAATTAAGAAATGATATTTATATTTTATCATAGCCCATTAATATAATGTACATGTCTAACAAATGCCTAAAACTAGATAATATCATCGATGCCTATCTTTGGCAATGTAGGCCCGGTCATACAAATAAGAATAGGATTAACAGGTTAGTCAAGGAGCGTATCCTTGACATTGATGATTGTGAATCATTAAATTTCTGTGAGTCCTGCCTTCTTGGTAAGATGATCAAATCATCTTTTACTGAAAAAGATGAATGGACTACTGAGCTTCTGGATCTAGTACATATTGATGTATGTGGATCTATGAACACATATGTTAGAGGTGGTTTCTACTACTTCATTACATTTACTGACGATCTATCTAGGTATGGGTATGTCTATCTTATGAAGAGTAAATCTGATTCATTTGAAATGTTCAAAGGATATCGAAATGAAGTAGAAAAATAACTTGGGAAGAGTATTAAAACTCTTCAATCTGACTGAGGAGATGAATATCTTTTCAATAAATTTTTGACATATCTAGGAGAGAATGAGATTCTCTCATAATGGACCCCTCTTGAAACACCACCGTATAATGGTGTATCTGAAAGAAGGAATCGAATCCTATTAGACATGGTTCGATCCATGATGGGATTTACAAGTCTATCAATTTCATTCTAGGGGTATGCACTCGAGACTACTTATTAAGTCTATTGCAAAAGCTCCATATGAGATATGGACTGGACGTAAGCCGACACTCTCTCACCTTAGGGTTTGGGAATGTCTGGCTTATGTAAAATATTTACAACAAAAAAAGCTTGGACCTAGGTCTGATAAATGCTTGTTCATAGGATATCCTAAGAAAATGAGGGATTATTACTTCTACCTTGCTGAAGAGCACAAGGTGTTCGTCAGTAATAGGATAGTCTTTTTGAAAAAGAAGTTCCTTATAGAAGAAACAGCTGCCTCTAATATTGAGCTTAGTGAAGTTTGATAGATGGAAGAATCGATACATTCTAGTGAACCTGCAGAACTAAATTTGATAAGATTAAACCCAGAGTCCGTTGTAGATACATCTTTGAGGAGATCTGATAGAGTACCGCATCAACAGGATAGATACTATGGTTTCTTGGTTCAGAATGACGATCCTATTGAACTCGATAAGAATAACGAGGATCTAATCATCTACATGGATGCCATGTAGAGATCTGACTCCGATAAATGACTAGAAGCCATGAAGTTCGAAATAGAATCTGTTGGGGATAAACTCCGCTCCCGCCAAAGTTCAGTCTGATGCTTAGCCTAATGCAACTGATAATCATGAAAAAGCTTCGATCGAAAATTCTTTCTCCAGCGGTCGAACCCCAGTCGAACTCCTCTAGCGATCGAAACCCAATCGAACTCCTTCAGCAATCGAGCCCTAGTCGAACTCCTTCAGCGGCTGAACACCTTCAGAAGCTGAACTTCTTTTGGACCTCTCCTTCAGTCAAATTTCTATAGGAGCCAAACTCCTTCAGCGGTTGAACTCCTGCAGAAGCTGAACTCCTTTCGGACCTCTCCTTTAATTAGATTTCTCTAGGAGCCGAACTTCTTTCAAAAATCTTCTTCAATCGGATTCCTTTAGAAACTGAACTTCTTCCGAACCTCTCCTTCAATCGGATTCTTACAGGAGTTGAGCTTCTTCCGAACCTCTCCTTCAGTCAGATTTTTCTAGAAGCCAAACTCCTTCCGAACTTCTCCTTCAATCGAATTTCTATAGAAGCCAAACTCCTTCTAGACTTCTTTTTCAATCGAATTCCGAATGCTTGCTCTCTCCGGACGGTTATAATTATCATTATCAGTCTATTACGAGCAACACCTCTCTCTATAATAAATTTCATGTGGTCCAGAGCGGTCCACTATCGGATGGTTACGATAAGCTCCGTCTATAAAAAGAGATCCTCTAGATATGTTTTCTCTAAGCTTTCTTCTTCTTTCTTAAAACTTTGTTGAATTCATATCCGAGCACTTCATTTCTGTTGGTCAGAAGAGCTGACTTGATCATCGGAGCATCTTGTTGGAGCCACCACCACCGACTCTAGATGGAACTTTATTTTGTAGATCACTGACGGTGACCTCATCTTCCCCAACTTCGAGCTTTAACTTCAACCTCGTCTAGAGATAAGATCTCCTCCAAGCGTCAATGTCAATGTCAACAGGAGATAAGATCTCCAACCTCGATTGGAGATAAGATCTCCCCCGAGCTTCTCCTTCAATCTCGATTGGAGATAAAATCTTCTCCGAGTTTCAACTTCAATGTCAACATCAATAGGAGATAAGATCTTCTTCAACCTCGGCTGGAGATAAGATCTCTCCCAAACTCTAATCCTTCAGTAAAAGATAAGATCTCCTTCAATCTCAGCTAGAGATAAGATCTTCCTCGAGCTTCAATTTCAACCTCGGTTGGAGATAAGATCTCCTCCAAGCATCAACATCAACGTCAACAGGAGATAAGATCTCCTTCAATCTCGATTGGAGATAAGATCTCTCCCGAGCTTCAACTTCAACATCAACAGAAGATAAGATCTTCTTTAACCTCGGCTGGAGATAAGATCTCCTCCGATCTTCAATCCTTCAATAGAAGATAAGATTTTCTTTAACCTCAACTAGAGATAAGATCTCCCCCGAGCTTCAACCTGAATGGATGTAGAGCTCAAAAGAAGACTTTAGTAGTCATCTTTTTTGTACTTCCTTTCTTCGAATTTCGAACTCGAGAGTGGAGGGACTATTATTAGGGATAAATCTCGCTTCCACCAAAATTCAGTCTTATGCTTAGCCTAATGCAACTGATAATTACGAAAGAGCTTCGATCGAGAATTCTTTCTCCAGCGGTCGAACTTCAATCGAACTCCTTAAGTGGCCGAACCCCAATGAACTCCTTCAGTGATCGAGCCCTAACCGAACTTCTTCAGCGGTTGAACTCCTCCAGAAGCCAAACTCCTTTCGAACCCTCCTTCAGTCGAATTTTTTTAGGAGCCAAACTTCTTTCGAACTTTTTCAGCGGTTGAACTCCTTCAAAATTTGAACTCCTTTTAGACCTCTCCTTCAGTCAGATTTTTTCAGGAGCCAAACTCCTTCCGAACATCTCCTTCAGTCGGATTCTTCTAGGAGCTAAACTTCTTTCGAACATCTTCTTCAGTTGGATTTCTACATGAGCTGAGCTCCTTCCAGACTTCTCCTTCAGTAGGATTCCTTCAGAAGCCAAACTCCTTTCAAACATCTCCTTCAGTCAAATTTCTACAGGAGTTGAACTCCTTTCGAACTTCTTCTTCAATCGAATTTCGAATGCCGCTCTCTTTGGATGGTTACGATTGTCATTATCAGTCTATTACGAGCAACACCTCTCTCCATAATAAATTTTATATGGTCCAGAGCGGCCCACGACCAGACGATTATGATAAGCTCCATCTATAAAAAGAAACCCTCTAGATACATTTTCTTTAAGCTCTCTTCTTCTTTCCGAAAACTCTACCAAATTCATACCTGAGCACTCCATTTCTATTGGCCAGAAGAGCTGACTTGATCGTTGGAGAGTCCTACCGAAGCCACCACCGACTCCGAATGAAATTTTATTTTGTAGGTCATCGATGGCAATCTCATCTTTTCCAACTCCAGCTCGATCTGGCATTAACTAGATTCTGCACCAACAGAGTTCATGAAGGTCAACAGTGTATGGACACTGCTTGATCTACCTGAAGGGGTAAAATTCATTGGATGTAAATGGATTTTCAAAAAAAATGGGATGCAAATAGGAAGATAGAGACTTATAAAGCCTATTTGGTTGCTAAGGGATATCGTCAGTATTATGGTATTGACAATGATAAAATATTTTTTTTGGTGGCAATGCTCAAGTCTATTTAGATCATACTTACGATAGCGGCATACCTAGACTATGAGATCTGATAAATGAATGTGAAGACAGCTTTTCTAAATGGAGAGCTGGACGAAGAGGTATTTATGATATAGCCTATGGGTTTTACATCCATAGATAAGTCTAAGGTGTGCAAGCTTTAAAGATCCATCTATGGATTGAAGTAGGCATTTTGAAGTTGAAACATGTATTTTGATAAGATGATCAGAATGTATGGCTTCATTAAGAACGGAGAGAAATTCTGCATTTATAAGTGGGCTAATAGTTCTATAATCGTATTTCTTATTTTGTATGTGGATGATATTCTCTTAATCGAGAATGACATCCTTACTCTATAGAGAATAAAGATTTGGCTATCATCGTAATTCTCCATGAAGAACTTGAAAGAAGCTTCCTACATTCTGGGGATGAAGATCTATAGGGATAGATCTAAAAGGTTGCTCTGATTAACCCAGTCCACGTACATCGATATCGTGCTGAAGTAGTTCAGCATGATAAATTTTAAGGACTATCTTCTAATAGGTCATGAAATTTTTCTTTCAAAGAGAGATTATTCGACAACTCCTTAAGAAAGAGAGCATATGAGTAGAATACCATATACTTTGACAGTGGATTCTATTATATACGCCATGATATGTATGAGATCAGACGTGACATACTCACTAGAGATAGTGAGTAGATATCAATCTAATTCAGATGAGAATCACTAAAAAGTTGTAAAGACAATCCTTAAGTATTTAAGAAATACTAAGGACAGGTGGCTCATCTATGAAGATACTGACTTGAAACTTATGAGATACACTAATTTCAATTTACAATCAGATCACGATGATAGTAGGAGTGTGTCAGATTATGTGTTTATCCTGAATGATGAAACGGTCTGCTGGAAGAGTTTCAAGTAGCACATTATAGTAGATTTTGTGTGCGAGGTGGAGTATGTCGCGGCATCCGATGCTGTGAAGAAAGCTATGTGGCTGCGAAAGTTCATTAATGAGTTGGAAATGGTACCCTCCTTAGATGGTCTGGTTCTGCTATACTATGATAGCACTGGAGCCATAGCTCAAGCGAAGGAGCCGAAGGTACATCAGCATACCAAGCCATTCTATGTCGCTACCATCTTGTACGAGAGATCGTGAAATGAGGTGACGTCGAGCTTCAAAAGATTGACGAAAAGTAGAACGTGGTTGACCCATTTACTAAGGCTCTCAAAATAAAAGAGTTCGACAATCATAAATAAAAAATGGACATTCGATACTATTCTAAGTGGCTTTTGTCTAAGTGAGAGTTATTGAAAAATGTATCCTAAAGTCAATCATTTAGGTTGTAGATGGTTAAGCTAAATATAATTATACTTAAATTATTAATAAATAAAATTATTATTTTGATATTTCATCACTCTTGTGCATCTTCTTATAATGAACTCTCATGTGATGAAGTCCTTAGGACTATTTAGACTCGACAAAGGAGGATTTATCATTTAGTCCTTAAAACCAGTTCATGACTAAATGATTCGTTGTTATCCAGGATGATAATATATTGAGTGTAGGTCATTATGTGCCATAAGTATTGATTGTCCTCTTAACCAAGAAGTATGAAATTACTGTTATGGCATGTAGATGAAGTATAGGGGTATATTTTACTAAACGTGATCCAACTATGGAGCTTTCTGCTGTCAAGAGTTACTCACAAAGGATATGAATATAAGTATTCCTTAAATCTGAGATCACCATGGTGACTTACGAGCAACTCACTGCACTTAGGTACCGGACTACATGAATTTCTAATTTAGTAACGGAAGGCTACCGAGTGTAGTTAAGTACTTATGAAGTCATTGCGTGAGTCAAGATGGAATTGATCCCTCTAAGTGTTGGAGCAAGTGCATCACTGTATTTTAATTTAGCAAACCCTCGATTGGGATGGTTCATGTGATGGACACTAAATTTTGAAATATACTATGGATGAATTTTAGAATTGGTAGCAAATTCTAGATCATCCTTTGAGCATCAAGATCAAGAGGATGAATTATACGATAACCATATGCCACAGATTCGTCATTGTTACATTATGACTTTTCAATCTATCCGAACGTCGGGTACCATTGCTAGATGGTCACATTGATTGGTATAAAAAATTAGTTTCTATGCTATCGACTTAGGATTCGAACGTATGGGATCACACACATAAAAAGTTTCTACCTAATCTGATGGCTGATTGTGAGTCCTGATGACCTAGGACTCTATGGTCAAGAGTCCCACTGGACTGAAGCTTTATGATCAGTTCCACTGGACTGAGACTCAGAGTTTTATTTATCTGAAACTCTCTAATCAAAAGTTTTACTGGTCTGGGATTCTATGATCGTCAGTTCTATTTGTTTGGGACATTGGGGTTAAGAGTTTCACTAGATTGAAACTCTTTAGGAGTTTTATGTTAATGGGACTCTATTGCCCGGACACCCATCCGATTGAGACTTTATGATTATTAGAGAATTAATTAGTAATTTGATTACTGATTAGCTCAATTTGATTGAGTGATGAGGATTCGATAAAATCTGATTGAATTTGATTCAATTGAATTTGATCCGATCAGGTGATGAGATGATCTAATCGCTAAGAGAGATTTGATCCTGATTTGATCAAAAACTGAATCTAATTAATTTTTAATTTAATTAAAAATTAGTTGATTTGGGTTAAGTCTAATTTAGTTAGATTTAACTTGATTTAATTAGATTAAATTAATTGATTTAGTTGAAACCAATTTAGAATAAGTCAAATAAGATTTGAATCCAAACTCCTCCTAGCGCCCACCATATTTGACTTTTCCACCTTGACCCATGCCCTCGTCAAATTTTTGCATGAGATCTCTCATGCAGAAATGGTTGTTCGTTCCTCTTCTCTTCTGTCTTTGATCTGGTCCAAGGGTTGTGCTGGTTTAAATTTAAGTTGAATTTTGAATTCAACTTAGGTTGTTTTTGGTTGAAACTATTTTACCCTCTCATCCTTATCTACTTTCCACGCCACCTAGAGATCTCACGTACATTTTTGTGCATTTTTTAGAGAGAGGGCATGCAGAAGGAGAGTCCTTCTGCGTGCTTCTCATTTATGTGGGCATAGGAATGGGATAAGAACCATTTGAATTTGAATTCAAATGGTTGGATGGTTAAAACCACCCTAGCCTCTCTTCTAATACTTTCCCACATGCAAACTCCATCGGATGGTCGCCAATTTAAAAAAGTTTTCTCTTGGGCATGCATGGGTTTACATGAGAAAAGTAGAGAGAGGTGTTAGAAGGATTTTTTAGAGAGAGAAAATCAGAGTGAGGTGCATCCATTTGGGGTGGAAAACTCAAATAGGGGTTTCCTTCGCTAGATTTCTTTTCTTATGCTTTTTATTTTTTTATTTCTCTTTGGACATTCATTCATATTTTTTTGGGAGTGGGTGTATGGTAGATAGGAGTGTCCTTCTCTCCTTTAAATTTGTTTCATGAAAAAATTCTAAAGAAAGAGGGCATGAGAGAGTTTTCGGGCGTCAGGGTTTCTGATGAGTGCAAAATCCTAGAGTTGGGACTCTAGGTTCGGATGGAGAGATCGAGTGCTGTGAGCATCGTATCGTCACCAAACTTTGTACACCATCTCATCATCCTCCAATATACATCATTTGATCTTCTGGAGTATCTAAGAGATCATAAGAAAGATGATCGATTGGATCGATCGAGATCAATCGTTGAAGGCTCCGATGAGGAGTTAGCACTCTGATGGAGCTGGTCGAGATCAGGAGCTCCATGTGGATCAATCGTAGAGGTCGAATAAGTGTGTAGCTGTAGCATGACACCATAGCTTCTTTCAGTAGATTCAAATCATGGAGATCAGTTATCCACGCACAGGTATCGAGTTCTAAATTCGAATCGATTAGCAAATTTGATTTGCTGATCGATCGCATTTGAATTTTAAATTATATATTAGCATGTCTAGATCCTGAGTAGAATTTATTGATATGATCAATGCATGCGTAGATTAATTTTAGATTAATCTATTGCTTTCGCTGCTATAAATTTTTGAAAAAGTTTCAAAAATGCATGCTTTAACCCTACCGATTTTCTTTAGTGGTATCAGAGCAGGTTGCTTGACATGTTTTAATATATAATTAGAAAAATTAAATATCTACATATATGATATATTTTAGATTCAGATAACTTAGTAATCGAGGATGAATGAGCCACCAAGCCGTCTGATCATAAGGGATAAGTATGGTTTAAAGGCCATCTCCTCCCATTCAGTGGGGATCCCTTAAGATGGTAGGGGTGCCACCGTAAACTCATTCATTAAGATGAACATTGAAAGAATTTTATTGATTGAAATTGGTTCAATTAGAAAGTTAAACATGAATGTGTTTAGATTAGATCTAAAAAATAATTCATGATTTAATTTTTAGTATATTTTATTTTCTTTTTAAAATTAGTAATAGATTGTTGTTTTAGAAATAAGCCGATCCATTTTTGAAATGAGTCGATCCATTTAAAAAATAAAAAATAAAAATCTTTTAAAATTTAAATTATTTTTGAAATGTCGAATCTCAACCCATCAGTCTAAAAATTTAATTAAAAAAATTAAGTATTATTTATATTTCACTGAACGTGATCCAACTACGGAGCTCTCTACTGTCAAGAGTTGCTCGCAAAGGATATAGATATAAGTATTCTTTAGACCTGAGATCACCATGGTGACTTACAAGCAACTCACTGCACTTAGGTACCGGACTACATGAATTTTTAATTTAGTGGCGAAAGGCTACTGAGTGTAGTCAAGTACTTATGAAGTCGTTGTGTGAGTCAAGATGGAATTGACCCCTCCAAGTGTTGGAGCAAGTGCATCACTATATTTCAATTTAGCAAACCCTCGGTCGGGATGGTTCATGTGATGGACACTAAATTTTGAAATACACTGTGGATGAATTTTAGGATTGGTAGCAAATCTTAGATCATCCTTTGAGCATCAAGGTCAAGAGGATGAATTATATGATGACCATATGCAATAGATTCGTCATTATTGCATTGCAACTTTTTGACCTATCCGGACGTCGGGTATCATTACTAGATGGTCACATTGATTGATACAGAAAATTGATTTCTATGCTATCGACTTAGAAATCAAACCTATGGGGTCACACATATAAGGAGTTCCTACTTAATCTGATGGATGATCATGAGTCCTAATGACCTAAAACTCTATGGTCAAGAGTTCCACTGGATTGAAACTCTATGATTAGGAGTTTCACTATACTGAGACTCTATCTTTATGGATCCCACTAGACTGAAACTTCAAGTTCTACTTATCTGAAACTCTCTAATCAAGAGTTTCATTGATCTGAAACTCTATAATCGTAAGTTCTATTCGTTTGGGACACTGGGGTCAAGAGTCCTACTGGATTGAAACTCTTCAGGAGTTTCATGTTAATGGGACTCTATTATCCGAACACCCATCTGATTGAGACTTTATGATTATTAGAGGATTAATTAATAATTTAATTGCTAATTAGCTTAATTTGATTGAGTGATGAGGATTCGATCAAGTTCGATTGAATTTGATTTGATTGGGTTTGATCCGATCTGATAATGAAATGACCTAATTGTTAAAAAAGATTTGACCCTGATTTAATTAGAGATTGAATCTAATTAATTTTTAATTTGATTAAAATTAATTAGTTTAGATTAAGCTTAATTTAGTTGAATTTAATCTGATCTAATTAGTTTAAATTAATTAGTTTAGTTGAAACTAATTTGGACCAAATCAAATAAAATTTGAATTCAAACTCTCCCTAGCGCCGACCATATTTGACTTTTCCACCTTGACCCATGTCCTCCTCAAATTTTTGCGTGAGATCTCTCATGCAGAAATGGTTGTTTGCCCCTCTTTTCTTCTGCTTTTAACTTGATCCAAGGATTGGGCTAGTTTAAATTTAAGTTGAATTTTGAATTCAACTTAGGTTGTTTTTGGTTGAAACTATTTTACCCTCTCATCCTTATCTGCTTTCCACGCCACCTAGAGATCTCACGCACATTTTTGTGCATTTTTGAGACAGAGGGTATGTAGAAGGAGAGTCCTTCTACGTGCTTCTCACCTATGTGGGCACAGGAATAGGATAAGAACCATTTGAATTCGAATTCAAATGGTTGGATGGTTAAAACCACCCTAGCCTCTCTTCTTATCCTTCCCCACATGCAAACTCCATCAAATGGTCACCAATTTAAAAAAGTTTTCTCTTGGGCATGCATGGGTTTACGTGAGAAAAGCAGACAGGACATGAGAAGGATTTTTTAGAGAGAGAAAATTAGAGTGGGGTGCATCCATCTAGGGTGAAAAAGTCAAACAGGGGTTTCCTTCATTAGATTTCTTTTCTTATACTTTTCCTTTTTTTGTTTCTCTTTGAATGCCCATTCATATTTTTTTGGGAGTGGGTGTATGGTAGATAGGAGTCTCCTTCTCCCATGAAAATTTATTTCATGAGAAAATTCCAAAGAGAGAGGGCGTGAGAGAGTTTTCGTGCATCAGGATTTTCGATGAATGCAAAATCCTAGAGTTGGGACTCTAGGTTCAGGTGGAGAGATCAAATGCTGTGAACATCGGATCGTCACCAAACTTTATACACTACCTTATCATCCTCCAATATACATCATCTGATCTTTTGGAGTGTCTAAGAGATTAGAAGAATGATAATTAATTGGATCGATCGAGATCAACCATCGAAGGCTCCGGCGAGGAGCTAGCACTCTGATGGAGCTGGTCGGGACCACGAGCTTCGTGTAGATCAATCGTAGAGACCAAATAAGTGTGCGGCTGCAGCAGGATACCATAGCTTCTTTCGATAGATTCAGATCATGAAGATCAGCTAATCGCTCAATGACGTACTCCGCATAATCCGCCTATATAATTTAAAAATATATTAGTTCTAATATACATATTAGATCTTGTAACAACTTAATAAATATAGTTTAAAATTTTTACCGTAATCTACCATGACCTAAAATCTAAATAATCACCAATCCTTCTAAATCGATGTATGGCCTTCCACAACTATAGTTAGCTTGGTGGATGATCTAGTTACAATATCTATAATAAGTAAATAATAAAATTAAATTAATTAAAGCATACATATAAAAATTTTTATAATTCTAGTAAAGAGTTTTGGTATAGATTTTTTAATAGTCTGTCAGTCATAACATATGTGTTGATGGAGCCACCCATGTGCCTAATTGGATCCTGTTGGACAACCTGATTCTGTCGGGCTTATTACAAGAACATAGAGTATTAGCGACAAACATTAGCGATGGCATTTTTACCATCACTAATAATGAATATTAGCGATGCAATTAGCAACGATAAAATTACCATCGCTAATAATCTTTTTTACTGATAGCTTTAACAGCAGAAATTTAGCCATCACTAATAGTTATTAACGATGGTAGTGGTGATGGCAATGCTGTCACTATAGATATTAGTGACAATATTAGTGATGACAGTTTACCATCGCTAATACTAAGTAATTTTATTTTTTAATTAAATTTTATTATTATTAACGATGGTATTTTACCATCACTAATAAAAAATAATTTTATACTTCTTAATTTGGTTGTAGGATTATTAGTGATGAAAAAAATCATTACTAATGTTAATAATTTTTAAAAATATTTTTTAAAATTATTTAAATATTTTTTAAAAAATTATTAGCGATAACAAATTAAGCCATTGCTAATAGCCATCATCAATTAATTAATTTAATTATAATTATAATTAATAATTTTTTAAAAAATTAAATTTATTAGTGATGACTTTTTCATCGTTAATAGTTAGAAATCCATCGCTAATACGTATTAGCGACGACAAAAATACCATCGCTAATTTTAAATTTTTTTATTTATTTTTAAATATATTATAATTTTAAAATTTAAAGTCCGTCTTCATTATTTATTATCTAAATAATTATCATTAGAGTATCGTCATAAAATACTGTCTTGATCTAATAGCCTTAGCTATATCGATCGATAAAATTTAATTTTGAAGGCCACGAACGATCGCTTGATGATTTAATAAATAGAGATCATTGATGGACTCAAAAACTTATAATGATGATCTCGGTGATATTTGTAGCACACTATCAAAATTTTACTTCAATCAAATCTCATTATCATGATCAATTTAGCATGAAATGATTTGAATTGTTAATAAAAAATGAATGATCAAAAGGCTAAATGGCATTCAATTATAAGATAATTTTTTAGATAAATCATCTTTATTACTACTTTAATTATTTATACGGTGGTGATCATAAAATTTAAATCATGTATATATGAATGATCCAAAACTATATGATTCTTGATACTTATTCTTGAAGTCTTTAAGTAATTATACTTGTGCTTTTATAAAATCTACTAAACATGGATGGTTCATATAAGTGTTGTTTGAATTTTAGGATCGCCACCATACTAATAATTAAAGTAGTAGCAAAGATCATTTATCTAAAAATTCATCTTAATCGAATGTTGTTTGGCCTTTTGATCACTAATTTTTTATTTAACGGTTAAAATCATCCTATGCTAAATTGACCATGATAGTGATGTCTGATTGAAGTAAAATTTTGATCGTATACTAAAAATATCATCAAGATAATTATTGCAAGTTTTCAAACTCATTGGTGGTCTCTATCTATTAGATTATTAAGCAGTCATTCATGGCCATCAAAATTAAATTTTATTGACCGACATAGCTAGGGCTATTGGATTGAGATGGTCTTTTATGATAATACTCGATAATTATTTATAGAATGAATGATGAAGATGAATTTTAAATTTTAAAATTATATCATATTTAAAAAAATTTTAAAAAATATTAATGATGGATTTTTTATCGATGGCATTAGTGGCAATAAGTTTGCCATCGCTAATAAAAAATTTAATTATCTAATAAAAATATTAGCAATGAATTTTTATTTTTAGTGATGGAGTTTCGTTGCTAATGTTTTTACTGATGGTATTAGCGATGGCAAGTTTATCGTCGCTAATAGTCTGCAACTTCAAAACAATCGAGAGGAAAAATTTTTCGCTCCCGCGCTCATTCTCTGTTGTTCTTGCCTCTCATCCTTCTCTCATCAGCATCCAAACCTCTCTCACCCCCCAACCCTCCTTTCCTTCCTCTCCATCCCATTCCTCCAGTGTCCTACGATCGAGCTCTCCCTCTCCTCCCTTCCTCCATCCCCGTGCCACTGTCGGAGCCCTCTCTCCCCTCCTTTCCTCCATCTCGACACTGTCAGAGCCCTCCCTCTCCTTCCTTCCTCCATCCCACCACACGTTGGAGCCCTCCCTTTCCTTCCTTCTTCCATCCTGACACCATCGGAGTGCTTTCTCTACTCTGTTCCGTCACTGTCGGAGCCCTCCCTCTCCTCCCTTCCTCCATTCTGGCACACCTTCCTCCATCCCGCCACCATTGGAGCCCTCCCTTCCCTCCTTTCCTCCATCCCAATACTGCCGAAGCCCTCCCTCCCATCGTCGGTCACCCCCCATGTGGTGGCTCGTGGTCCCCTCTTGGCTTCCGATCCACAGCGTGTCCCCCTTGCTCCGTTGGTCATTCCTAAGCTTTCTGAGAACTTTCCTCCCTCCGTCCGTCACCTCCTCTCCAGCAAAAAGGTAAATTCATGAATAATTTTTTTTGTTAAGCGTGTTTTGTATTTGAATTCGAGCTATTAGTTCGATTTTAATCGACTTGAACTGATCCAACCTAAAAATTGAATAAAAAAATAAAAATAAAAAATCAATCCGAATAAGAAAGGAACCAAACCAAAATTGAACCAATTTTGATTCGATTTGATTTGGGTTTTTTATTTTTTTATAATTTTATCCATTATTAATTATCTATTTTTGATAAAACATATTCAAATAATTATTATCGATTCATTAGTAGTTTGTTATATTATATTTAATTAAATTTAGGATCTGTTGAATTTATTGATTGATAATTTTTTATATTAAAAATCAATAATTGATAAGTAATGGTACATTGATAATTGATAAATCATAAGTCAATAATATTTGATTGCTAAATTATTAGCGATCAATTTTTGATTTTTAACGATTGATTTTTTGATCGCTAAAATTTTATTTTTTTATAGTAAATTTTGCTTCATCCATCTTTTTTTTTGGTTTGTTTAATCATTCATTACACTTTATATTTTTTTATTATTTTTTTAAAAAACTAACTTTTCTTTCCTTATATAGAGCTAAGATAGTATCATCATTAAAGAAAAAATGCATATCAGATAATTTAACTTTAAGCAACTTATTTTTTACTATAATAATTATTTTATTTAATTATAATATATATGTAAGTTTATAATATGGAAATATAATATTTACTTTTTGATTTTGAGTACAAGCAGAGAAAAGAGTTATGAAAAAATTGATCAATGTATAAGTTTCTAAAATAATATTATATATCATATATCAGGACCGATGGCTGTGTGACTAGTTGAGCTAGTTGTTCTAGCCATCACATCAGATAATTCTATTAATAAATTTTTTTATTTATTTTAAGTTTTTAGAAGCTTCACATGTTTAGGCTAAGCTTGAGTCGAAAAGGAGATTTATGAGCTAAAAATTCAATCTAATCATCCAACTGATGGGCCGAAGGTATCTATAGTTCCGTATCATCGAATGAAATATATAAAAATAATCTGTTCAAGAATCGAAGAAGAATATTGAAAGATACGCCTCTGTATCAAAAGATACATCTTTGTATCAAAATTTATGAATAATATTTTATTTTCTTCATTTCAGGATGCTGGGACATCCGACTCTCATCCACTAGCTACTGGAGATGAGTAGGAGGATGAGAAAAACTTCACTTAATTTTTTTATTTATATATAATTTTGATACGTCATTATTCTATATGCCCCAGTGGAGTAGCGAGGAGTACGCCAATAGGTGGTAGAGGGTCCGATAGAATCGGGCTGCCTAGTAGGATTTGATGAGGCACACGGGCGGCTCCATCGATACACATATTATGACTGATAGGTTATTAAGAAATCTATATCAAAATTCTTCACTAGAATTATAAAGAATCTTATATATATACTTTAATTAATTTAATTTTATTATTTACTTATTGTAGATACGATAATTGGATCATCCACTAAGCTAGTTGCAGTTATGAGAGGCCACACACAGGTCTAGAAGGACTGTTGATTATTTAGATTCTAGGTCATGACAGATCGTGGTAAGAATTTTAAACTATATTTATTAAGTTGTTACAGAATTTGATATATATATTAGAACTAATATATTTTTGAATTGTGTAAGCGGATTATGCGGAGTATGTTATTGCGTGGTATGGCGATGACCCATCCACTTAGTCCATCCTTGACCTTAAGGGATGGCTAGGGTCACCGGAGGGGTGAGTAGGAGTCGGGTCATAAGATTCGGCCATAGCTTTGACCCTTCAGCGATAATCTTCTTTGGCATCCTCACGGCATTGACGTTCCAGATTTGGAGCGATGCCCACGTGGAGGTAGTCGTGCAGAAGCTTCTAAGTCAGCGACCTTAAAGCATTCAGAATGCCATCCGTGATATGGTCATGGTGGATCTTTAGGATCCATGACTGAGCAACTAGCTAGGCTCATTATTTCAACCATCTCATCAGATAATTTTATTAGTAAATATTTTTATTTATTTTAAATTTTTATATTTAGAAGCTTCACATATTTAGACTAGATTTAAGTCAAAAAAGGAGATCTAAGGACTAAAAATTCAATCTAACCATTCAATTGATGAGCCGAAGGTGTCTATAGTTTCATATCATAGAATGAAACATGTAGGAATAATCTATTTAAAAATTGAAGAAAAGTATTGAAAGATACGCCTACGTATCGAAGCTTATGAATAATATTTTATTTTTTTTTATTTTAGGATGCTGGGATATCTGGCTCTCATCCACCAGCTGCTGAAGATGAGCAGGAGAACCAGGAGGATGCTACCTGATTTTTTTTATTTGTATATAATTTTGATACTTGTAAAGTAGTATCTTAATGTAAAATTATATAATTTATATTTTAATATAATATAATTAATTTTATATTTATAATTATGTAAAATAATTATTATTTTTTTAATAAATTTTAAAAATTATTATTATTTATCAGTAGGTTTTAAATTATATAATTATAATTTTTTAAAATTTAAAAATAAAAAAAATAGCAACAATATTAATGATAAAATTATCATCGCTAATAATTTTTTAAGTTTTTTATAAAAAAATTAAAAAATTATTAGCGACAATATTAGTGACAAAAATACCATTGCTAATAGATTTTTATTAATTTAATTAATAAAAATTAAAATTTTTAGTGATGACATCTTTGTTGCTAATGTTGTCGCTAATAATGATAATTAGCGATAAAAATTTTTCATATTGAATTTTATGATGGCATTAGTGATGGTGTTTAGTCATCGCTAATAGTCAGAATTCTTATAGTAGCCCTCTGTCACTTACTGGCATACTCCTCGCTGCTCCACTAGGGCACATAGAATAATAACGTATCAAAATTATATAGAAATAAAAAAAAATAATATTCTCCTCTTCCTCCTGCTCATCTCCAATAGCTAGTTGATGAGAGCCGAATGTCCCAGCATTCTGAAATGAAGAAAAATAAAATATTTTTTATAAGTTTCGATATAGAGACATATCTTTTGATACGAAGGTGTATCTTTTGATATCCTCTTTCGATTCTTAAATAGATTATTCCTACACGTTTCATTCGATGATACGAAACTATAGATACCTCTGACCCATCAATTGGATGATTAGATTGAATTTTTAGCTCATAAATTCTTTTTTTCGACTTAAGCTTAGCCTAAATATGTGAAGCTTCTAAATATGTAAACTTAAAATAAGTAAAAAAGTTTACTAATAGAATTACCTAATGTGATGGTTGGCACAACGAACCTAGCTGGTCACACAACTATGGGTCCTGATATATGATATATAATATTATTTTTGAAACTTATACATTGATTAATTTTTTCATAACTCTTTTCTTCACTTATACCAAAAATCAAAAAATAAATATTATATTTTCATGTTATAAACTTTCAGACATATCATAATTAAATAAAATAATTATTATAGTAAAAAAATAAGTTGCTTAAAATTAAATTACCTAATATGCATTTTTTTCTTCGATGATGATACTATCTCATCTCTATACAAGAAAAGAAAAGTTAATTTTTTTAAAAAAATAATGAGAAAATATGAAGTATAATAAATAATTAAACAAATAAATAAAAAAAAGATGGATGAAGTAAAATTTATTATAAAAAAAATAGTATTTTAGCGATCAAAAAATTAATCATTAAAAATCAAAAATTGATCGCTAATAATTCAGTGATTGATTTTGCGACCAAATATTATTGACTTATGATTTATCAATTACCAATATACCATTACTTATCAATTATTAATTTTTAATATAAGAAATTATCAATCAAAAAATTTAATAGATCTTGAATTTAATTAAATATAATATAACAAACTAATAATGAATCGATAATAATTATTTGAATATGTTTTATCAAAAATAGATAATTAAAAATGAATAAAATTATAAAAAAATCAAAAAATCACATCGAATCGAATCGAAATTCTCGATTTGGTTTTAGTTCGATTCCTTTCTTATTCGAGTCAATTTTTTATTTTTATTTTTTTATTATTCAATTTTTGGGTCGGGTTGAATCGAGTCGGTTAAAATCGAATGAACGGTCTAAGTCTAAATACAAAATATGCTTAATAAAAAAAATTATATATTTATCTTTCCGTTGGAGGGGGATGACAGGCTGGGAGAGAGAAGTTCTCGGATAAGCTTAGAAAAGATTGATGGAGCAAGGGGGATGCACCATGGATCAAGAGCCAGGAGGGAGCCACAAGCCACCGTGCGGGGGGTGACCGGCGATGGGAGGGAGGGCTCTAACAGTGTTGGGATGGAGGAAAGGAGGGGAGGGAGGGATTCGGTGGTGGCGAGATGGGAAAAGAAGTGCGGGATGGAGGAAGGGAGGAGAGGAGGGATCTGGCAGTGGTAGGATGGAGGAAGGAAGGAAGGCGGGACGGAGGAGAGGGAGGGCTCTGGCAGTGTTGGTGGTGGCGAGATGGAGGAGAGAGAGTGCTCTGGCTATGTTAGGATAGAGGAACGGAGGAGATGGAGGGCTTCGATGGTGGTGGGATGGAGGAGAGAGAGGGCTTCGATGGTGTCGGGATGGAGGAAAGGAGGGGAGGGAGGGCTCCAATGGTGGTGGAACAGAGGAAGGGAGGAGAGGGAGGGCTCTGGCTGTTAGACTTTGACGCCTCGAATTCGATCCATAGCAAGAAGAGAATCAGTTTTCAGCACAGTAGTCAGACCAGCTCTGATATGCAGTCGAGCCAGCTCGAACCACAGTTGAGCCAGCTATCTCAAGTAAATGACAGTAGGAGTTCGAGCGAGATGCCGTCGAGCCAGCTCGACGGAGGCGAACAGAACATGATGAAATTTTTTCTATTTGAACTCGGATTATGATTAATCCCAGGGGTCTACGAGAGTTGCACGTGGACCATAGGATCCAGCGGCCATGGAGGATTGCGGCCATGATCTGAAGGTCAGAAAATATTTCAAGACTCCATCAAGGACATGTTCGACTCATATTAGGAGAATGAGCCATGTTAGGACTCCTGTGAACTATTGAGAAGAGAATTCTTATTCTATTTAAAGGACTAAGGTGGAGCAGAAAAAGATGGCACATGTGGCGTGAGAGGCATGTAGAGAAGCTCAGGCAGCCACCGAGAGGAGCTTGGTAAAGCGTCGAGTATGTGCAACCTACGAGAGAAAGAAGCAATAGGTGCATAGCATCCAGCAAGGAGGTTGTGAGGGCAGAGCATCTTGTAGGTTCTATGGATCTTCTGAAAATTCTAAGAGAATTTTTATGAGGATGGTTTTTAGTTGAGAGAGATTTATGTACGGTGAGTTGAGAATGGGTGTTCTTCTCTTGTACCTATTTTTTTCTTTCATAGTTATCTTTGCATGCCCCATGAAGGCGAGCCTTCAGGCTGATCTACGTACTTGATTATTTTCTTATGTTATTTCTTTCTTTTTTCTACCATAATAATTTGATACTAGATCTTTAACAAGCGGTATCAAAGTAGCTGATATCCCAATAATTTGGTATCAGAGCGAGTTAATACCATAATAATTGGTATCAGAGCCAGATAGTACTGGAGCATAGATTGTAGTAGTGGATAGAGATTGAAAAATATGGAGAAGACAAGCACAATCAAGGTGGAGATCAATAGGTTTGATGAAAAGGATAATTTTTTCTTGTGGCAAGCAAGGATAAAGGATGTCCTCATCCAATATGGGTTGATCGATGCTTTCTTATATGACAAGATGCCAGCCACTATAAAGATGAAGGATTGAAAGCGGATCCAGATATAGGTGGTGAGCATGATCCACTTGTACCTAGCGGATGATGTGGTAATCCATGTACTTTGTAAGACTTTTCTGATGATGCTATGATCGAAGCTCGAGGAGTTGTACATGGCGAAGTCGCTCACCAACACACTATTTCTTTGGAGGTAGTTCTACTAACTATGGATGGACGAAGGCCAGAGTGTGCAAAAGCATCTATCCAACTTTCAGAAGATCCTCATCGATCTCCTCAGCATTGGTGAAAAAGTTGAGGAGAAGATCAGGATGTTGGTCTTGCTAGCGTCGCTCTCCCCTTCGTATGAGTCCTTGATGACTGCTCTTCTAGTGAAAAAGAGCACCATCAAGATGGATGAGGTCACTGCAGCGATACTTCAGAATGAGATTCTCAGAATAGAAAACCTAGCTTCGAGCTCAGATGGCAGCAGCTTAGCTTTGGCGATTTTTGAAGGAGCAGAAGATAGTAGACAGAGTGACAAAGGATCACGAGGAGGATGATCTAGATCTAAGATGAGAGATCCTAGCAAGATCAGATGCTATAAGTGCGACGAGTTGGGGCATCGAGTCAAGGATTGCCCACAACTCAAGAATCAGATGAGGGCTACTGTAGTGACGGTCAGTAGTGAGTCAGAGGATGATGTTCTGAAGATATCTGATGAGATATCTAGTTCTTTCTAGTAGTGAATTTTAGATTCTATATGCACATATCATGTTTGTTGCAGAAAGAAGCAGTTTGACTTCTTGAAGAGTAGTGATGGCACTGTTTATCTGCCGGATGGATCGAGCTGTGCGATTAGAGGCATCGAGATGGTTAGCTAGAAGATACATGATGGTATAGTGAGAAGATTAGGAGAGGTTCGATACTTATTCGATTTTAGGCAGAATCTTATCTCACTGAGCAGACTGGATTTAAACGGCTATAGGTGGATAACTGGTGATGGAATCCTGAAGGTCATGCATGATGATAGAATGATATTAGAGAAAAAAAAAGAAGATAAGAGGATAATACTATATGGCAGGAAGTCCAGTGCGAGGTGAAGCTTTAGGAGCCAGAGGGAGCCTAGTGCAAGGTAGAGCTCCAGGTGGAGATGGATCGGACACGAGATGGAAGACTCGAAAGGACGAGAGGCGATGTCGCAGAGTGAAGTTTCTATTGCCGTAGAAAAATTTTTCGAGTAGATCTTTGGTCAAAGTAGACATAGCCCATGATAGAGGTGGGATCGAGCGGTCTGGCTCGACTCCCATATTTTTCCATCCATGATCAGTAGGCATGCTCCAGGGCATGGGGGCGAATTGGATTATAAGCTCTCAAAGTTAGGTAGAGGTCGAATGTCTAATCGAGATAGAAATTGTTAAGATTTGATGTCTCGAATTTAATCCACAGCAAAAAGAAAATCAATTTTCAGTACAACAATCAGGTTGGCTCTGATATGCAGTCGAGTTAGCTCGAATTGAGATCGAGCCGACTCTCTCAAGCAGACGATAGTAGGAGTCTAGGTGAGATGCAGTCGAGCCAGCTTGATCCCTGACTGAGCCGATTGGACGGAGGTGAACAAAACACGATGGTATTTTTTTTGTTTGGACTCGAATTGTGATTAATCCAAGGGATCTACGGGAGTTGCACGTGGACCATAGGATCCAGCGACCATGGAGGATTGCGGTCATGATCTAAAGGTCAAAAAATATTCCAAAACTCTATCAAGGACATGTTCGACTCATATTAGGAGAATGAACCTTGTTAGGACTCCTGTGAACTACTAAGAAGAGGATTCTCATCCTATTTAAAGGACTGAGGTGTTGTGGAGTAGAAAAAGATAGCGCATGTGGCGTGAGAGGCATGTAGAGAGGCTCAGGCAGTCATCGAGAGGAGCTTGGTAGAGCATCAAGTACGTGCAGTCCATGAGAGAGAAGCAATAGGTGCATAGCATCCGGTGAGGAGGCTATGAGGGCAGAGCATCTTGTAGCTTCTGTGGATCTTCTTGAAATTCTGAGAGAGCTTTTGTGAGGGTAGCTTCTAGTTAAGAGAGATTTATATACGGTGAGTTGAGAATGGATGTTCTTTTCTGTACCTATTTTTCTCTTTCATAGTGAAGCTTTGCATGCCCTATGAAGGCGAGCCTTTAGGCTGATCTACATACTTGATTATTTTTTATTTTATTTTTTTTTTTTCTATCATAATAATTTGGTATTAGATCCTTAATAAGTGGTATCAGAATAGCTAATATTCCAATAGTTTGGTATCAGAGCGAGTTGATACCACAACACCGACGATGGTGGAATGGAGGAGAGGGAGGGCTCCGATGGTGTCAGGATGGAGGAAAAAAGGGAAGGGAGGGCTCCGATAGTGGTGGGACGGAGGAAGGGAGGAGAAGGAGGACTTTGACAGTGGCGGGACGGAGGAAGGGAGGAGAGGGAGAGCTTGGCTATGGGATGTCGGAGAAATAGGATGGGGAGGGAGGAAAGGAGGGTTGGGGGGTGAGGAGGGTTTGGACACCGATAAGAGGAGGATGAGAGGCAGGAACGAGAGAGAATGAGTATGGGAGCAAAATTTTTTTCCTTAATTATTTTGATGTTGTAAACTATTAGCGACGGTAAATTTACCGTAGGTAAAAGCATTAGTGACGGCCTCCATCGCTAAAAATAAAAATCCATTGCTAAAACTTTTATCAGATAATTAATTTTTTTCATATTTTTTATTTACGATGGCAAACTTGCCATCGATAAAAAAATTTATTATTAATATTTTTTTAATTTTTTTAAATATGATATAATTTTAAAATTTAAAGTTCATCTTTACCATTCATTATCTAAATAATTATCGTTAGAGTATCATCACAAAAGACTGCCTTGATCTGATAGTCCTAGCTATATCAATCAATAAAATTTAATTTTAACGGTCATAAATGAACGCTTGATGATCTGATAGGTAGAAATCATCGATGGATCTAAAAATTTACAACAATAATTTTGATAATATTTATAGTATACTATAAAAAATTTACTTCAATCGGACATCACTATCATGATCAATTTAGCAAAGGATGATTTTGACCGTTAAATAAAAAATGAGTGAACAAAAGGCCAAACAACGTCCGATTAAGAATATTTTATAAATAAATGATCTTTGCTACTATTTTAATCATTTGCATAGTGATGATCATAACATCCAAACTGTACATATATGAACCACCTATGTTAAGTGGATCTTATAAAAATACAAGTATATTACTTAAGGACTTTAAGAATGAGTATCATGAGATATATTTTTTAGATCGTTTATATATGCATGGTTTGAATTTTATGATCGCCATCGTACAAACGGTTAAAGTAGTAGCAAAGATCATTTATCTAAAAAATTATCTTGATTGGACGTCATTTGACCTTTTGATCACTCATTTTTTATTTAACGTCGAAATAATTTCATACTAAATTGACCATGATAAAGATGTCCTATTGAAGTAAAATTTTGATAGTATCTCATAAATATCATCAAGATTATCGTTAAAAATTTTTGAATCCATCGATGATCTTTTTCTATCCGATCATTAAGCAGTTATTTATGATCATTAAAATTAAATTTTATTGATTGACATAGCTATGGCTGTCGAATCGAGGTGGCCTTTTGCGACGATACTCTAATGATAATTATTTAGATAATGAACGGTAAAGATGAACTTTAAATTTTAAAATTATATCATATTCAGAGAAAATAAAAAAAAATTATTTTTTTTGCGACTGCAACTCCGTTGGAAATAGTGCTGTCGCTAATGATTATTAGTGATGGCTAATTCGATCACTAATACTTTTTTGTCATCACTAATAAATTTTATAAATAATTTTTTTTTTGCGATGGTAATGTTCGTTGCTAATATGTCATCACTAATGCTAATAATTATGATAAATATTTTTTTTATTATTTGCGATGGCTATTTTTATCACTAATAATGCCATCACTAAATAATATTAGCGACAATATTTATTATCTCTGATACTTCTTGTGCCATTGCTAATAAATTTAATAAATCAATTTTTTTTATTTTTACGATGAGGATTTCTATCGCTAATATCATCATTGCTAATGATCATTAGCATTGGCTTTCACCATTACTAATATTCTTTCTATCATCACTAATAATTATAATAAATAAAAAAAATATTTTTTTGATGGCTTGTTTTTCGATCGTTAATGCCATTGATAAAAAGCATTATTAGCGAGGTGAATCTGCCGTCACTAATAGTCAGCACTAAAAGTTTATTAACGATGGCCGATGCTAATAATAATTTTTCATCGCTAATAATCTTACAATCAAATTAAAAAAAAATATTTTAGTATTAGCGATAGCCTTTCGGCATTCCTAATAATAATCTATCATCGTTAATAATATTAAAACTAATATAAAAAAATTAATTTTTACTAGTGACGCATCTTGTCGTCGCTAAAAATCAAACTTGTCATCGCTAATAATTTTTTTAATTTTTGCAATGGCAGATTATTTAGTCGCTATATACCGTCGGTAAAAATATTATTAAGGATGGCAAAATGCCATTGCTAATAAGTATCTGCCATCACTAATAATAATAAAATTTAATTTAAAAAAATAAAATTATTTTTTATTAGCAATGGTAAAATGTTGTCGCTAATAATTATCTACCATCGATAATAATAATAAAATTTAATTAAAAAATAAAATTATTTAGTATTAGCGATGATAAATAGCCGTCGTTAATACTATCGCTAATAACTATAGTGACGGCATTGCCATCGCTAATAACTATTAGCGATGGTTAGACTTTCATCGCTAAAGCTATCGGTAAAAAAGGTTATTAGCGATGATAAAATTATCGTCACTAATTCTGTCGCTAATATTCATTATTAGCGACGACAAAAAATACCATTGCTAATGTCCATCATTGATACTCTATTTTTTTATAGTATATTGCTCCAGCTTCAATAAATAGGACTTTGGCATAATGATGTTGGATAGAAGAAAACTAGCATAGAGTAAACATGGGAAGAGCTCTAGCCTACCATCCCTAGGTAGCCCTCTAACGCTTTCTTCGGTCCCAAGTGCTCCCACATCTTGAAAAAATATAGAATTTTTTATAAAATAGAGAAGATAGAGGAATGCCATTTGAAAGAGATGATATCATTTCTTTCATACCAAATATGCCAAATAATTGCTCGGGTTGGAGCTTCTTCCTCCGCCAACCAACCTAGAAGGTGTGCATGTTCGTTGGCCAACCTCCCAAGTAGAGATGAGTTTTGACCGTGGTCCATATGCTTCAGATAAAAGGATATCTAAATAGGTGAGAGATAGTCTCAAGATTACAACCACATAGAAGGTGTTGTGTGTAATACTCAAACAACTGACTAAGACAAAAATACTGACTTTGATATTAAGTTGATAATCTCATTCAATGCCCAATCGAAGATATCAAAAGATGACTTGATGGTATAACTAATTACTCGATATATAGCCGACTATCTTCCAGAGTCAAGTGGAAACCGATAAGTGCATACGACTATTTACCACTAGCTACGGTACTTGGATTTAGATCTAGTAATTACCAAATATTTCTAAAATATGGATACATCCCGAAAAATGAGAACCATAATGTATGGTTTACAATATAGATATTAACTGCTCATAACTAATCGAATATAGATTCAAAGTAACAGCTCTATTATGACTAATGATCAATTTAATAACTCCTATGTTTTAATAACCGAATGGATAGAAGTTATTCTATAATGGCCAGTTCTGTCCTTATAAAAAGGCTAGTAAGTAGGGATAAAAATAAGTTTTTATCTTCAAATTAATTCTACGCTCTTATTTGGCCAAAATCTCTTTTATCTATGTCGTTAACCCTGGTTGACTTAAGCATCAAAGGGTCTTCCATCGGATAAATTCTGGCAAGCCAACTTTGTTTTGCATGTTTTTCTTTTATAGATTCTAAGGCGCACCTACTCGGCTCAAGACCGACTATCTCACTAGAGCTACAGTGACAACAAAAAGGCAATTCCTAATTCTCACTGCCCAACCTTTTTTAAGAGAATCTCATGCATATGGAGCGGTTCTTCAAAGCAAGCCATATAAAGATCTTGATTTTTTCCAGTACAGCCATTTTCTAAACAATGTTGTAGAACGAGCAAAGCAATCCATCGTTGTTGATGAATTTGCAGAAAGAATCAACCGCAAAAGAACCATTGTGAGTGACTTTCTAGTATTGAGAATCAACTACGTACGTACTCTCAATGGCCTAACACGTGAGATCAGATCCTTCAAGTTATGGAGTCGTGCCATTTGTGATTGTGAGAGGGAGCCGCACAACTTAATTTTTCATTGTAGATTACATGAAGAAGAAGATCATATAGAGAACAAAGATTACAGAAATAGAGCAAACAATAGAGAGAGATACAAGAACAAAACTCGATGGAATGAAGCCTCAATGTCAGTTAGTTGATGAGCAAGTTAAAGGCCTCTTACTGCATGAAGGAAGGAGCTAATGATGAGAGTTTGCTCTAGATTTTCCGATTTTAATGCTTTGTTCGATCCAAGTGCTCCACATCTTCCAAAAAATACAAAATTTTCTATAAAATAGAGAAGATGAGGAATGTAGCTTGAAAAAGATTCCATCATTTCTTTTATGCAAAATGTGCCAAAATATTGCTAGCTATCAGCAACTAATCCCAGGCTCTTCCTAATTCAGATTGAATTTTTTCGTCCTTCAAACAATTCAGAAGGTATGCATGTTCGTCGGGCAATCTCTCAAGTTGAGACAAGTTTTGATTGTGATCCATATACTTCGGATAAAAAGGCATCTAAGAAAGCGTGAGAGATAGTCTCTAGATTATAACGCATAGAGGATGATATTCCTCTGCAATGCCTAGCTTTTTTTTTTTTATGAGCATCTCACTCATATGGAGTCGATTCTTTAAAGCAAGCCATGTAAAGACCTCGATTTTTTTTCCTAATACGGCCATTTTCCAAACAATCTTGTAGAATAAGCAAAGAAATCCATCATTGTTGATGAATTTGTAGAAAGAATTGACCATGAAAGAGCAATTGTGAGGGAGTTTCCAATATGAAAAATATTCAACCATCTTCGATGGCCTAATATGTAAGATAAGATCCATCAAGTTGTGGAGTTGTGCCATTTGTGATTGTGAAAGGGGGCGCACAACTTAATCCATCCAAGAGACCTCCAATTCCATTGTGATGCAATATACACATAATTAGATTTGTATGTGTCTTCCTAAAATCTGATGTTCCTTCGATTTCCAAGCTTGAAGGATGTGCAATTCCAAAAGACATTCAAATTTTTACTATAATATCCTTCTAGATTGGAGAATAAATTAAGCACGGCAATACATTTTTTTAACATTTATATCAAATCTTCTTTTGAGATGGTAGAGCTTTTGATTTGATTTGTCCAAGTAGCCTGTGTATCATACAAGAATTTTCATGCCCATACCGCCAACAGAGCTAAGTTCATATTTATCATATTTTTGATTCCAAGGCCTCCTTCCTCTTTAGATTTGTAAATATTAACAGTGGGAACCAATAACATTCCCTTTTCCTTTCCATAAAAGATCTCTTCTCATCTGATCAATCCTATAAATAGTTACTTTGGAAGCTCAAAGATGGACATGAAGTAAAAACATAGGGTTATGAGTATTGCATGAATCAAAATCAAGTGAAAGCTTTTTGTAATGTAGTGGATGACGAGATCCATAAAAAGTAATAATGATAGGCATTTACGCTTTCATCACCCACGGTAGTTCTTAGAAAACATAAAAAGTAATAATGATCGGCATTCCCGACGGATCAAAATCTGCTGTGCACCATATTTGATATGGTGTATCCATCGTGTGTGATGGATGGCTACACGTGACCATGCGCCATTGGCATTAATCCACGTGCGATGAATGGTGCGGTGCACAGCAAGGGATCCGCGCGGATCATAAAGGCCATTGGATCCCATCTAGACCCATATATATATATATATATATATATATAGTGGATACCAGTACGTACGTACAAACACAGGTACATATACTTTACCGGCTACGTAAAGGAGCCTATTTAAGATTGTCGAGCCAGTTTTAAATTGGGCCTCCATGGCCCCATCTTCATTTATTCATGCTTCTCGTCGCACCACAAGCCCCTTACATCGATCTAGCTAAACAGATTCTAAAGAACAGTAACATCCAAATTTATAGCCATTCATCAACACGGATACATTTATAGCAGTCTGCAGAACATCTACTCCTCACTCTTTTCGGCTGCAGCTTCCTTGTTCTCTTCCTCCACAACTGGCTTCTCCTCCAATCCTTCCTTCTTTTCCTCCTCCTCGGCAGGAGCCACAGGTGCCTCCTCAGTGGCCTTGGTCTCCACGGGCTCCTCCGTGGGAACCTCCGCTGTCACCTCTTGGGCGGGCTCCTCAGTCTTCTCTGCTGCAGCTGCTGCTGGCTCGGCCTCGGCCACCACCTCCTCAGCCTTCACCTCCACAGGAGCCTGAACTTCTCCGGTTGCAGCATCGGTCGCTGCCTCCTCCTTCGGTTCCTCGACCGCTGCCGGGGGTGTGACAACTTCCTCCTTGGGTGCTTCCTGGCTCTCGGTTGGTTGCTGCTTCTCTACGTTCTCATCAGGCAATGCAGTAGTTGCTGTTTGGACCTACAGGATGTATACCATCACTAGGTTTGAACATGAGTAGATTATTGACTGATTTCTTTCTTCGATCTGTATATCTGGCTAGAAGTACCATTGGTTTAGAAAATTCGATCGACGCTTAAATTAAAACAACTTCTCTTTTATATATCAAAAACATAGGAATTAAGAGCTCTTATATAAGATCAGGTAGGAATGACTCTTTAAGGGTCATATTATAGAATATTAATCGATGCTCTTAACATGCATGAATTAACTCATATAAAAGCATCCATCGTGGACTTTCTAGACGAATTATACATATCAAAAACTTTTGATAAAGCTTGACATGAATGAATCCTTGTTAACAAATCCAAGCATTTCTATACGAACTTTTGTACGACGACATTTAGTAGTAGAATTTTTTTTCGTCTAACGCACAGAAAGCTGGACCTACGTTAATATATATAATTATTGCAGACCATTAGAAAGAAAAGAATGGAGAACGGTGGAGATAGCTATAGCTACCTCAACAGTGGCCATGGGGATCAAGCGGAATTGATGCTAGCTAGCTAGTATCGAGAGAAAAGAAGAGAGGAAAGGTGGTGGTGTGAAGGAAGGGTTGTGGGATGGGGCTATTTATAGAGGTTTGGAGGGCTTAACTGGGGAGAAAAGAAGAGAGGAATGGTTGGCATGGATGTATGCATCAATTGATTGATGAAGAATCTTGAAATTGGGTCACATCTCATGACACTGGAATCAAGAGACATGGGCCGTGCTGCCAAGGAATGCAAAAAGAGAGTCCAGGAGAGGAAGGATGATGTTGTTTATTATTATAGGCTGGAGGTTTACAAGGAACGGCCGAATGAGTGGAGGCCACCATCACAGTTCATCCACCATCCATCTGCCCATAAGTAATTACCCCTTGTGGTAGGACGTATATTGTGCTTTGTGCGGTAGGGTTCAAAGGCGACCTATCGATTGCCCATGCACGTTCTAGGGTCCTTGGGGTGCCAACTTTTCCTTCAGCTGGGCCACTTTTTGATTTGTACCCTTGTTTTGGTGAAAATATCCAAAAATAATTCATAAGGACGTGTACGTTTGTTTGATTGGTTAATATATCTGTTTTAAGAGTATCGAATTTTGTTCGGCAATATGTTCAAGAATCCATAAATTATGTAGAAGTGAATTATCAAATGGCTACAGTTCTCTTTGTTTGAACAAAGATCATATGCTTGCATGTGAGGATGACACCAAACTAGCATCAAAAGGACGATGAATTTGTCAGAAGATAGGTATCCAATTTGCGTACGTCGAGTAAAATGTCTCAAGTAGAAAGGCCACTAATTAATAATTATGGCACAAATTGACAGGTTATAAAAGTTTGAGACTACTTATATATATATATATGGTATAATGATGAGGCATATATACATTTTGTTCATTCAGAAAAAGATCATTAAAATATGGATTAAAATGTTGCTATAATTGAAAAGCCAATCATATAAGATAAATTGGATGTGGACTGAAGCAATGCTATATCCTCATCGTCAACATGACATCTTCAAATACTGGACATAACGATTGAATCGATGATAACCGGAGCAAGAAGATGGACCCAATTGTCAGACTCAAAGAGGCTTTCACTAATTGTTCCCACTTTTGTTGTCCATCTCCCTCACAATGAGAATATTGTTGGATTTTTCAAGCACAAACTCCAAATGTATGGATCTTAGGTTTCAATCTGAGCTCATATTCCTAGAGGTTTATATGGGTATAACTCTAAAACTTAAAACATTGCATTTGATTAGATCAGGGTGTATCTTTCACACGAAAGAAGGATTCACCATTCTTCCCATAAATTCATCTTGGATCGTCCACTGCACAAATCTCAAAGAACCCTAAGCTCCTCCGTTCATCCATCAAGGCAACCAATGAATGTTCTAACAATGGATTCATGTGAAGGAAGATGAATCGTTCATTCGCACGAGAGATCACAACTCCGACCCTTCGTTATCATATGCATGGCGCATGATGAGAAATCAAAATATACCAGCTAGCAACACGACGCATGGCAAATATTTGAATAATATTAGGTCGTTGTTTTCCATGATAAGATGGCAACATGCGCCTTGCCCGGGATGCACATAATAGATTATTTTCAGAAAGTTTTGAATCCTAGCTGCTAGATCCACCTAAGAACACCATACACTAATGACCGAGGGAAAGATGGGAAATCACGCAAGGTTTGGTGGCGTTCGCCGTCCGTGTCCTTTTCCTTCTTTTTTAGACCCACGCGATCATGGACTCGCACCAAACGACCAACATTGGCAGAGGAGTCGGATTTTGATTCGACCTTACGGAGGGCGGTGGGTATTGTGGGCTCCCGCATCCTTTTCCCCACATCATTAGCGTCCAAGACTCGGAAGTGGATGCTGACCTGGCCATGGCCGTTTTACCCCGCGACGGGGACGACGGCATTGGGCGGTGCGACTGGGGCCCACAGATAGTCCTCCAACTGTTTGGCTTCATCCCCGTGACCTGCGATCATCTGCCGACTTATCATGGCATGCTTTCAATCATGACGTGTCTGCACGTGGTCCAGCAATGATCCACGTTAGCATAAGGTACTGAGTTGGTCTCCTGCAGCATGGAGGCTGCTTTGCAATAGAAATCCGTAGGGTGAACGTCACGTGAATAATATTCGTTCCAATTTATTTTTATATTTTAATTAATTTTTTATAAATAAAAATTTAAAAATTTATATTTATATTTATGTTTATTAAAAAAATAAATATAAATATAAATAGATAACCGTTAAATATCCAAATTCATCTATAATTCTATATAATTTTATATAATATTTATTAATTTTTAAATATATATATATATAATCATATAAATATGTTATTAATTTGATGTATTATTTATTTAGTAATATTTTTAATTTATAATTATTAAATTTAATTATTCAACTTATATCTATAATTATATTTATATTTTTAATATTTAAATTATATCTATATCTATTTAAAATAATATAAATCTAAATTTTTATATTTAAATAATATTTATATTTATATTTATATTTATCAAATAAAATAAATATAGATATGAATATGTTAATATTTGATCTAGATCCGATTTTAATTCTGAAGATTTGTTTACCATTGCAAGATCTCTTGAGTTATTGATTAAATTTAATGACAACTAGTAATCGACCAAGAGAGAGCTCTGATGTAATAATAAGATTAATTTATTATAATTTAAAATAATTAATTTAAAATATAAAAATAATTTTTTTTATATATTCAACTGCATACGTACGATTTTTTTTTTTTTTTTTTTTTTTTTGATCCTTCTTTGATGTTGTAGCGACGAGAGCCTGGTACAATAGGACATCCTTTCATAGGGGCCAACGGGCCAACACATATTATCAGAATCATCAGATGCTCAGTTCATGGAAGCCTGCAAAGTAAATTGCATCTCCTGAAAGGAAAAGAGAGCATCAGGGTTGGTGTGCGATATATTTTTTATCCTTAAATGGTGAGAGCTAGTAGTCATATAATCGAGCAGATTGGTTAGGTTAAAGGTCAATTTTAGATTCAATTCAACCGTTAAATGATTCAACCCGAATCCTACCCGACCCGATAATGAATCCAACCATTTGAACGAGAACCAAACCCACATTCAAAACCTTCAACCCCAATATGGTTTGGAATGAGTTGGGTTATATTTGGTCTGGTTGGATTCGGTCAAATTGAACATGATTTTAAGTCAAGTGGGATTCAGCTAGGTTTTCTATTTTACAAACATAGATTACAATCAAGTGCGTGAGGTTGGATGCTGGATTCTAGAAATTATGATTAAGTTTGAATTGGGTGGTGTTGTAGGTTAGTTATAGCTTATTCTCGACCAAATGTTCATTGGCCTTAGCCAACTTATTATACTAAGCCATCCAAAGATGATTGACCATCGCCCACCTATCCCCGACCAACTTTTCTTCTACAATAGGCTACTTGCACAGTAGCGATTTACCGTAGGTCCTACCCGACCAATCAATCTTCGAGAGCGATTATGTTAAAGGTCGGATATTATAGACCTACTATAGCTCATCATTGGATGAGCTATTTTTCAAGATAGTCTTCCTCGAATTGCTTGGTGAGAAGCTGTCACAACCGACCTACATACCATAGCTAATAAACTGTCGATCAATCCCAGACGATCTATTATAGGTCGTATGTAACCGATCAATATCGGACAACCAATATTGGGCGCTCGTCGGGTCCTGAATGTCGAATTCGAACAACTTGTTATAGGTCGTCCTATACTGATTTACTTATTTTTCTCTTCTCTCAAAATTTGAAAAGTCCAAATAAAGGAGTCACTCGCGACCCCATCTCTCTAAAAAAAAAGAATATCTTCTGAATCAATATGGAGCCATAAATTCGAAATGTCGTTAGAATCCAAGATAGACACGACTCTAATTTCTCTTCTATAAGTAAAGAGGCTCTGAGATCCTCTAGGTACGCATTCAATTCGATGCTTTCTCCTCTCGTTATTTTTCAGTCTTCTAACTTGAGCGTCGGAGGGTCTTCACTGAAGAACACTCTGGTAAAGACTTTTTTGCAGGAGTTCAGGCGAAGCTCTAGCAGCAGTCCTTCCTTGGCTATAAATTTCTCGGTGGCCGACCTTAGATGGGGAGATTCAGGAGCAACACTTGGTGCTAGAGGAAGGGCCCTTGATTGATTTTGAGATTTAATTTTGAGAGAAAAAATCTCATCGTCGAACATCCTGAAGACTCGGAGGGGAGCATCAAATGTGTCTTAGCATTCCGATGGCCGATGAACTAACAATGCTCAGTCGGTCAATGCACCACCATCGTTGATTTAGGAAAATCCACTAGTGGCACTAGTGATTTCGCAAGAACAATACAACACTTTAGTTCAACAAGTGCACGCACTCTTGACCATGGTAAAGGGGATACAGCAAGTCAGCAAACCTTGTCCGATCGATGAAAACATGAGGCTGGTTCGAAGAAGGTTGAAGAACGGCATCCTATAAGCCCGAGGGCCGAAGCTAGTCATCACAACCGACCAATTAGTCCTTGGGTGATTGTCTACCTTCATCTCCAGAAGGAATTCAACCTCGAGCCATGTAACTCCTCAGCATTGAGCTATTCATGAAGATAGCATGAAGAAAAGGCTCCAAGAAATGCAACAGTGGATAGATGCATTGCAGGCACCTAAGCAGTGAGGGGATGATCTAGGGTTCAACATTGACGCTCCGTTCATCCAGAAGATCATGAATGAGCCTCTACCACCTCGATTTAAAATACCACAGACGGAGCCTTATGATGGAATTACTGATCTCGTAGATCATCTGGATAACTTTCGAACTCTCATGCACCTGCAAGAAGCTAGTGATGCAGTTCTATGCCGAGCTTTTTCTTCAACCTTGAGGAAGGTAGCTCGGTAGTGATATTTGAATTTACAGTCGAGCTCTGTGGATTTCTTTTATCAGTTAAGTTGCTTGTTCGTCGTCCACTTTGTTAACAATCATCGACAATGCCAAATCTTGAATTTTTTCGTAAGTATTAAGCAGAGAAAAAATGAATCTCTCCGAGAATACATTAACCAATTTAATGCAGTAATTCTGGAGGTCCGAAATTTAGATCAGTTGGTTGCTATGATGGCATTGAAGGCTAAACTCCTCCAAAATGATCTTTTTCTCTCTCTTAATTTGGACTATCCAAAGAACTTCATCGAGATGTCGGAGCAGACGGAAAGCTATGCCCAAGCCGAGAAAGCTTGGGATCAGTAAGAAGGCAACCTTAGTAGTGGATCGTGGTCGGCCTAAAAATAGGAGAAGAAGAAGGATTATCGACGTGTGCAACCTGGCGCGAAGAGCCACATCCTTGTCGCTCTCAAACTCCACCTTGGGGCACCTGACCTACATCTCCCATAGCACAACGCCAGTCAAGGACTCCACCTCAGAGATTCCATTACTACACTCTTCTTAATACTCCTCGAGCTCAAATTTTAGTGGAGAATGAACGGCACGAGAAAATACTACGACCAAAGAAGATGGTGACCCCCACTCAAGCGAGAAATTTAAGAAAATGCTATAGATATCATTGTGATCATGGATACGACACTGAGGAATGCTGGTAGCTTAAAGAAGAGATAGAGGCATTGATTAGGCGAGGATGACTTTGACAATACATTGATGAGCAAAGAATCCTGTCGAACCCACGTCGTGGACAATCTAGACAAGAAGATCCTCATAGAGAGCAGCCGACAATGGGGAAAATCAGAATGATTGCTGGGGGGCATCTCACTGAAAATACCTTAGAGCAAAATCGACCTAAGGAGGAAGGATAGAAGAAAAGAAGGATCGATGATGAAATCACCTTCACCGAGGATGACCTACAAGAAATAAATCAGCCACATGACGATCCTGTAGTTGTTATTTTAAATATTTTAAATTATGATGTACATCAAGTTCTTATTGATAATAGAAATTCAGTAGATGTCTTATTTTACGATGCCTTTGTTCGGATGAACTTGAATCCTAGACAGTTGATGAAGAGGAATGTACCTCTAGTTGGATTCTATGGTAGTATGGTTCCAATAGAAAGAATTATCTCATTAACAATAAAAGCCAGACAAGCCCCAAAACAAGCTACAGTTGAAATAACTTATTTCATAGTAAACAGTCCATCTGCCTATAATGTCATTTTAGGTCAACCGAGATTGAATGCTCTCCGAGCAATAGTGTTGACTTATCACTTAAACGTGAAGTTCATGACTCCTGGTGGGATTGGTGAGCTCCAAGAAAATCAGTCAGTCGTGAAGGAATGTTACATGGCAACACTGCGAGGAGTAACGCCTGAAGAATAATCCATGAATGAGTTGGATGTATGAGATGAGCAGACTGAGCAGAGAGATTATCCAGTGAAAGAATTGATCCCAATACTGATCAAAGATGATCCAAATAGTTGTAAAGATCAGTTCAAATTTATGTGAAGAGGATCGTCAATACCCCATCTCATTCTTATAAGCCAATGACGATGTATTTGCTTGGTCGACATCCGACATGCCCGGCATCAACTCATAGGTCATGGTTCACCAACTTAATGTGGACATGAACTACCATCCAATCAAGCAGAAGAAACAAAGCTTTGCTTCCGAACGTCAAAAGGCAATACAGGAAGAGGTTGACAAACTCCTAAAGGCCAGTTTCATTCAAGAAGTCTACTACCTGGAGTGGCTAGCTAATGTTATTCTCGTCGGGAAGGCAAGTGGGAAGTGGCACATATGTATAGATTATACATATCTCAACAAAGCATGTCCGAAGGACAGCTATCCTCTGCCCTACATAGATCAACTGGTGCATGCGATTTTGGAATATCAACTTTTATCATTTATGGATGCGTTCTTGGGATATAATCAGATCTGAATGGCATCCGAGGATGAGAAAAAAAATCTCTTTTATAACTGATAAAGATCTTTTTTGTTATAGGATCATGCCATTTGGTCTGAAAAATGTAGGGGCAACTTATCAAAGATTTATGAACAAGCTCTTCAAAAAATAAATCGACAAAAATATGGAGGTATATGTAGATGATATGCTCATCAAGAGTAGGACTGTCGACCATCATATCACTAACTTAGAAGAAACATTCTTCACACTCCGACATTTTTAGATGAAGCTCAATCCGGATAAATGCGGATTTGGAGTCACCTCTAAAAAATTTCTCGGCTTCATGGTGTTGCAGCATGGGATCGAGGCCAATCCAAAAAAGATTCAAACTCTTTAAGAGATGAAACCTCCGAGAATAATTAAGAAAGTGCAGTAGCTCACTGGAAGAATCATGGCTCTAAATAAGTTCTTATCAAGGTCAGTGGAGAATAGCCTTCTATTTTTCAAAGCTCTTAAGCAGCCGAAGAATTTTCAATGGTCGGATGAATGCCAGATAGCTTTCGATGATCTAAAAAAATACCTCAGCTCTCCTCTCCTTTTAAGCAAACCAGAACCTGCAGAGGTATTATATTTGTATTTGACTATTTCTTCTTTGGCAATTAGCTCGGTTCTCATTCGACAAAAAGCCAAGGTACAAAAGCCAATCTATTATGTAAGCCAGGTATTTCTTGATGTTGAGACTAGTTATATGAAGTTGGAAAATGTTATTTATGCCCTTCTAATATCCACGAAGAAGCTACGTCCATACTTTCAAGTACACACCATCGTTGTTCTTATTGACCAATCTATCAGGTCGATGCTATAGGGCGATTAGCCAAGTGGACTATTGAGTTAGGAAAATTTGACATTAAATATTTACCAAAGCCATCCATTAAAACTTAGGCATTGGCAGATTTTATCTTGGAGTGTACAATTTTGGATGAGGAGCCAAGTGATGTAGTAGCTTCTACAACCGATGAATGCTAGGTTCTATATGTTGATGAGTCTTCGAGTACTATGGGTGCAGGAGATGGGTTGATCTTAACTAGCCCAAAGAGAGTGGTAGTAGAGTATGCCCTGCATTTTGATTTTTTGGCCTCCAACAATAAAGCTGAGTATGAAGCACTAATAGTAGGTCTCAGGATGGTGAAAGAAATAAAAATTCGGCATCTCAAAGTTCATAGCGACTCATAGCTGATCATCGATCAGGTTCAAGGAGAATACGAGGCTCGAGAACCAAACATGATTAAATATCTATAGAAGGTCAAGGATTTAGCTTCCAACTTCTCAGCGGTAGATGTTCAGCAAGTATCCAAGATAGAGAATATATGAGCCAATCTTTTATCTAAGCTTGCAATCCTTGGTGCGATAGACTTAAAAAGAAGCTCATACGTAAAAGTTTTGAAGAAGTCGAGCATCGAAGAGGCTCTGATAATGCAAGCAGATCCAAAGTTGAGCTGGATAGATCCCATCCTACGCTACTTACAAGATGGCAGTCTACCAGCAAATCAGGATAAAGCCAAGTTGAGACATCTTGCTCCATAGTATATGATCTATGAAGGAAAGCTGTATAAAAGGTCTTTTACCTTATCATTGCTTAGATGCCTTCACCTCTCCGAAGCCAACTATGTCCTATGAGAAGTTCACAAAGGAATCTACAACAATCACCTAGAGGGCAAAGCTCTTGCCCATAAGATACTGAGACAAGGGTATTTCTAGCTGATCATGCAAAAAGATACTGCTGGCTTGGTAAATAGATGCGATCAATGTCAAAGAACTTCCAATATTTAGCATCGACCTTCGACTTTGTTAGCACCAATTACCACACCTTGGCCTTTTGCTCAATGGAGAATGGATATCCTCAGACTATTTCCTATCGTTGTAGCACAGAAAAAGTTTTTGCTCATCGCCATCAACTATTTAACCAAATGGATGGAGGCTGAGACTCTGGCAACTATTATCGAGGCAAAAGTTCAAGATTTTGTTTGAAAATCAATTATTTGCCGATTTGATTTGCCTCAAGCTATCATTATAGATAATGAGAGAAAGTTCGACAACCCAAGGTTCACAGGATTCTGCAACAACTTGGGAATTTCACACAGGCTAATATCGGTAGGTCATCCTCAAAGCAATGGTGAAGCTAAAGTGACGAATAGGATTTTGTTGCAAGATCTAAAAGCTCATCTTGGCCAGACCAAGAGATAGTGGATTGTACAACTATATCATATCCTTTGGGCCTACCGCACGATCCCACGAGTTTCGATTGGAGAAACATCTTTTATCCTGGCCTTTGGGATGGAAGCCGTAATATCTTTAGAAATTGGTCTGCCCATACTTTTAGTTGAGAAATTCGATAAGGACAGCAACTCATTTGGAATGAGGGCAAATTTAGATCTGCTAGAAGAAACTCGAGAATGAGCTAGAATCCAGATGGCTAATTATCAACAAAGAGTAGCTTGGTACTATAATTTTTGAGTTAAAAAAAAATCATTTCTGATCGGATAACTAGTTCTTTATCGAGCTGAGGTTTCTCATCTAACCGTATGGTCGAAGTGATCGCCCAATTGGGAAGGTTCATATGGAGTGGCCGAGATAGTTCGGTTGGGCGTTTATCGTCTTTGTCAACTGGATGGAACTCCAATCCCGAGGATATGGAATACCGACAATCTATGCAGATATTATCCTTAAATTATAATTTTTGTCTTGATTTCACTTTTGATAATAAATAATAATTTTTTGCAATCTCAATCTCCAATCGTCTACAAGTCTCTGACTTTCACTAACGTGTACTCCTCAACTATGGCCGAGAAACGGAACACATCTCCAATATTCGCTAATGCGCATTTCTCGGCTACGATCGAGGAACGGAATGTATCTCTAATCATCTCCAACATAGTCAAGAAATGGAACACGTCTCTCATCATCTCCAACGTGCTTCTCGGCTATGGCCAAAAAATGAAATACATCTCCAATCATTTCTAACATTCACCAACACGCGTTCCTTGACTACGATCGAGGAATGGAACACGTCTCCAATCATCTCTAATGTGCATTCCTCGACTATGATCGAGGAACAGAATGCATCTCCAATCATCTTCAATGTGCGCTTCTCGGCTATGGCTAAGGAATGAAATGTATCTCCAACATTCTCCAACACGCATTCCTCGACTACGGTCGAGGAACGGAATGCATTACCAATCATCTCCAACGTGCACTTCTTGGCTACGATCAAAAAATGGAATGCATCTCCAATAGTCTCCAATGCGCATTCCTCGGCTATGATCTAGGAATGGAATGCATCTCCAATCATCTCCAATGATGCTCCTTGACTATGACCGAGGAACGAAATGCATCTCCAACATTCGTCAATGCGCATTTCTTGGCTACGATCGAGAAATGGAATGCATCTCTAATGTGCGCTCCTCGGCTACAGTCGAGGAGCGGAACACATCTTCGACTTTCATCAACGCGTGCTCTTTGGCTACGGCCGAGGAATGCAATGCATCTCCAGAAATCATCAACACACGTTCCTTGGTTACGGTCGAGGAATGGAACATTCCTAATTATTTTCGACCTAGGTTTCTCGACAACGATCGAGGAGGAACGTAACTTGTCTTAAAATGAATCACTCACGTGTTTCTCGACAGCGGGTGATGGACAAGATCAAACAATTCGACTTTCCCCAGACATTATCAAGGAAAGAGACGAAGCCATAAGATTCCCGACTATGAAATTCATCAACTTCAAACAACATACGTTCCTACACTGCTCATCCTAGAATTCTATCAATCTATGTCCTTAGGGCAGCCATAAGGCCTAACAAAAGGAATTGACGATACTCATTCAAAGTAACCAACCTCAATGACTTAAAAGAGAAAAATATGCATTCATTCAAGAAAAAAATATTTACAAAATTTGGTCAGTCCCTTACAAAAATACGTCGATAGGAACCAAGATTTGGTAAAATAGGCCGACCAATAAGAAAGCTCGGACATGCTCGAGCAAATTTACATTAAGCTCCATCTAGAGCTCCAGATTCACCGACCTCTGCCTGATCGGGGAGGACGATAACTGCTGGAGGTGGAGCTGATGCCGCATCCTCGACCATGTGATCCTTGTGGGCGGGGCTGAAAAGGTCTTCCATCCGAACTTTTCTATCTTCGGCCTCCTCAACCTCTTCCTCGTCTAATTCTAAGAGGCCCAAGTTTAGGTCGGGGAAGTTCTTTCTTATCTTCTCGTTGAGGTCCTCACCTTCCTATAGATATAAAGCTGAGGCAAATTCTGCCTTGATGTCATGGAATTTAGCCAAAGAATAGAATGCCTCGCTGCGACCTTGGCGGCCTCGATCTGCTCCTTGCTGGCTTCTTTCTCTGCCAGCAATCGAGCCTCAGCATCGAGCCAAGCTTTAGCTAGCTCGGACTCCAGCCACTTCACCTCCTCCTTCAAGGACCTATTCTCATCCTCAGCCTTCAACCTAGATAAATGGTTGTCATCCGCCCTTTGGGTGGCCTGAGCAGCCTTCTTCTCGGTGTCCTTCGATAGACGTCGAACTTCTCTGATTACTTTGGCAAAATGGTTCACATGATGGACGAGCTACAAAAAAAATTATTAAATTAAAAATTATTAAACTACATAAGAATAAAAGATGGCTGACGATCAGTACTTATCTGAAGAAGAAAATCGTATGAATCTTGGATGTGAAATGCACCCCCAACCTTCTCAAAGTTCTAGACATCGGCTGGTAGAATGATTGATTTTAATAGAGATCAGGCAATGCGGTATTCGTCGATGCCCTTCTCCTATCCTCGATGTCTGAGGCAACCTCCATAGGAAAAGTGTCCACTGGTACATTGGGCCCATGGATGGACATTCAAATGGAGATTTTGGGCCCACCTGAACTTCTTTTCGAAGAGGAGGCCGAAGCTCGAGGGGCATGCTCCACTGGAGCAACAAATTATAGCGGTGCTACAAATTTCATCGATGCCGAGCTTTTTTTCCTGAGGATACTGATCAGCCCCGAGGAACCCCCAACTGTGGGTTGGGTGAGGACGGCCTCTGATCGGCCGCATTTGGGAGTAGAGGCTGCACTGGCCTTTCTTTTCTTTGCTGCTTGACGAACGGCTTTGAGGTCGACTGGGTTTATTGCTGCATGAAAAGACAAGTTCAGTAAGCACTGATGATAACAATGGAGAGAACGAGCTAAATAAGATGGCACAAAAAAATTACTTATTTTTCGGGTCGGTTGGAATCAACCCAACCTTGAATAAATTCTCCTCGATGAGGAGTTTGGACAATGGAGGGGGGACAGAATAGAAAAGCCGAGTTGTTATCTCCTCCTCAACATTGGACAATGATGGAGCTCTGACCACTGACTTGTGGGGTTGACTCCAAAGCATGTTGAAGCTCCAAGATTGCTTGGTCGAGACGAAAAAGAAGCGCTCCTTTCAGTTATGCGTCGAGGAAGGAGCACTTTGGAAGAGACAACGTTTCTTCCGAGGAGAGGCATATCACCACCCACCTCCGTAGAATGCTCTTTCAATGTAAAGCAACCTCAAAAAAGTCAAGGAGTAGGTTCGACTCCAAGGAGAAGACAATAGGTAAAAAAATTCTAAAATTTGATGTCAGGAATTTGGCGCCAAGCTATAAGGGCTTATCCTAAAAAGATTCAAAAATTTGACGACTAGAAAATGAAAGGATAGTTTCAGGCTAGCCTTCAAGGATTCTTTGTAAACACCTACCTGACCAGAACGAGGAAGAGCTATTCATTCTCCGGGGTTGGCGGCCTCTAACCTAAAGTCGGTCGGAACTTGATACTTTAATCTAATAAAATCTAAGTCCTCGGTGGTGAGGACAGAGTTAACTCTAAAAGGACCGTAGTCTGGGATTTCTTGTTCTTCAGATCTATCTGAAGAATCAGCTACCTCGAACTTATGGTCCTCGCTTTTTGGATGGTCACTCATGCTCCAGGTGGTAGGGGACAAGCTCGGTTCGCTCATTTTAGGTGAAGAAGAACTAACCTATGGAAGTGTTGTGGCCGAACAATAGAGGAATAGGGACGAGATTGATGAAAGATTGATTTCGATCGAGCAACCACTTCACAGACGCAAAGTGCTGGAGCTCTCCTAATCATAGCAACAATAGTAAAAAACTGAAATGACAGCGATCCCTATTTATAGAAGATCTGGATGGCTCTAATCTATTGTCGGTTCACCAAATTCCCTGGATCTTTGCCAAGTGGCGAGTGCCTATTGGACAGAATAGATGGCCCCGGATCAGGCTGATGGATGGTTAGATTTGGAGACTGATGGTCTCCCACAATTCTCCTCAAGGTGCCGATCTCCGACATGTGGCAATACGACCTTATTTTAAAGATTGGCACCGGCTTCGAAAAGGTACTCACGTCGATCGAGCAATAAAAGCTCGGCCTCGCAAGTTGGGGGCAATTATTGTGGGTTAGTTATAGCTCATCCTCGGCCAAATGTTCATTGACCTTAGCCAACCTGTACTAAGCCATCCAAAGATGATCGATCGTCGCCCATCTATCCCCAACCAACCTTTCTTCTACAATAGGCTACTTTCACAGTGGCGATTTGCCATAGGTCCTACCCGGTCGATCAATCTTCGAGAGCGATTGTGTTAAAGATCAGATATTGCAGACCTACTATAGCTCATCATTGGATGAGCTATTTTCCAAAATAGTCTTCCTCAAATTGACTGGTGAGAAGCTATTCACAACCAACCTACCTACCATAGCTCATATATTGTCGACCAATCCCAGAGGATTTATTATAGGTCGTATATAACCAACCAATATTGGATGACCAATGTTGGGTGCTCGTCGGGCCCTGAGTGTCGGATTCAAACAATCTGTTATAGGTCATCCTTTACCGATCTACTTATTTTTCTCTCCTCTCAAAATTTGAAAAGTCTGGATAAAGAAGGAGTCCCTCATGATCCCATCTCTCTAAAAAAAAAAAAATCTTCTGAATCAATTCAGAGCGATAAATTCGGAAGGTTGTTAGAATTCGAAACGGATACGACTCCAATTTTTCTCCTATAAATAAAGAAGTTCTAGGATCCTCTAGGTACGCACTCAATTCGACGCTTTCTCCTTTCGTTGTTCTTCAATCTCTTAACTTGAGCGTCGGAGGGTCTTCATCGAAGGACACCCCGGTAAGAATTTTTTTGCAGGAGTTCGAGCAAACCTCTAGCGACAGTCTTTCCTTGGCCACAAGTTCCTCAATGGCTGATCTCAAGCGGAGAGATTCAGGAGCAACATGTGGATTTATGTTATTAATACAATTCTAGTACAATAAGAAATTGTGTGGACATTTTCCGACCTAAGCCTAGGCGAAGTTAAGAACATTTGGTGGAAACCAACCCAAATAGCAAGCTTGATCTTTTTCCCCCCTTGCAAGTTACAAGCTCCTTGCCAACCAGATGAGTAGAAAATCCAGAGTAACAATCACCAACAAACCAAGCCAACATAGAAATGTTCCAACTCAATCCTAAACTTAAACCTATGGAGGAGGTTTTCACCGATGGAAATAACCCCAAACCACGCGCCAATCAGAAATAAACTGGGAACCCAATGTAGGTGGACCAAATCTAACAATAAAAACCTCAGCCACCTCTATTGGGGCTCAAAGCATTCTCCCAAAATGAGACCCAACTAATTTGGTTCATGCAAAGGTCAAGGGGTATCCACACCGAGCCTTGACACAAGGATGTTTACCATCAAGATGGATAAGGAACCTCACCTTGCCAAGGATACATGGGAAGCATTGCTTTCATCTCGTACTATCCTTTTCTTTGCTTCAAAATCTAACAACATTAGTTCTATTCTCTTAACATCTATTAACTCCCTCCCACATCCAACCAAATCCTCTGTGGAGCAGATCATACCAAACACTTCCAAATCATGTCAATACTCTCCACGACAGTGCCGCTCCAAAGAAGCAAAATTCTAAGTAATACGCACATAAATCATCATCTTGCACATCCTAAATCCTTGAATTCTAATCCGCTGAAGAGGAGCATCTCCATAAAGAAGCCAGATCATTGGCCGGTGCCGCATGGAACCAAGACCTCATCAGGTCAAGGAGGCCAAGATTTTGGCAAACCAGAAAGGGTCCATAGATTACACTCTGCTATTAAGAATCGAAGCATCAAAGAATGTTTGGACTTGGCTGGTGAAGAATGCCGAGACTACTACAGTTTTCTTCAGGCCGTTGATCCTTTTGAGTTGAGCAAGGTAAGAACCAATCTCGCACGACCGCGTTGCTGATATAATTCTTTATTGTGAGCTAAGATATTTTCAAAATGATAAGATTTTGACGTTTTATTTATTATTTTTTTTACAACCAGCCAACCGTTTCGGTGGCGCTTTTTCAAAAGAGCGTGAGTTAAAAATTCAGATAAATTACTTTATAATTTTAAAATTCAAAATACCATCATATTTCTTATGTATTTTTGTGAAAAGAAGTGTCCGCCTGTCATATTTGAGAAGGAGAGCGTTCATTGTGACGCATCCGATGGAAGATGCATACTTCTTGAGAGAACGAATGTTCTCGCTTCCCTTCAGAAAAGAAAGCACCTATTCTAATAATTACGGACTTCTCTATAAATAATTAATTGCATCAATACACAACAACACAGGTAGCATAGCCCCATCAGATCAACTTCATCTCGTAGACACTAGTGAATACTTATTGATTTGACCCGTTAGTGCTACACATGATCAAATATTATGTTTCATTGCATCCTAAAAGCTTATCACATATTCTCCAATGAGAATGAATAGAGTCTTAAGAAAAATGGCAGTGCTATATGTGTTAAAGCTATGCTTCTTTCCAAGTTCTCCATTTTATTCATCTTTTGTAGCAATATTAATAACAGCTGAATCGTTTGATGTAGAAAGTGCTTGGAATGTTCCATGCTTTCTTAGTGGCAAACCGGGTACAGTTTGTGATCAAGCCAACTAAGGATGAGGGAGTTGATTTGGGCATGAAATGGCGTCTAGGTTTGTTTAAGCTTTATATCTCGTGCTAACGACACTTATATTTTGCATCATACTGTAATTCTAATGTAGGAGAAATAATTTTGTCTTACAGAATGGAAAGAGAATCACTTGCCATTAGGACTTGGTCGTAGCCTCCGCATGTCTCATGTCTACGAAGGAATGGTGACCATAAGGTGAGGAAAGGTTAAATTAACATCTTATTGATCATTATGATAAGTTTCTCAGACTAATGCTTACTGCATGAAAAAAATAACAGGAAAGCAAAGAATATTATAGAGCCATTGCTACACATGGGAGCCCTTGGACTGGTAAACATCAAGAGCCTACTTTCTGCTATGATCAGTAAAGATTACAGAAACAAGATAAAATCTAAAAATATGTGGAGAAAAACCCTATAACTAATGGCAATTGATGGTGCTTTTTTTTTTTTTTTTTTGGTTGCAGAAGCTGGAAAAAATCTTTTTGCCTATGATAGATAGGATTGTACCCACAGGCATTCTTGAAGGGAAGAGAAGGGTTGCCTCCATGTACTGCTTGCTTAGTCTTATATTCCTGATTCTATTTCTTGTCTCATTGAAGAACACATTTGTTTCATATGAAGAAAAATAATGTACACATTTACTCGTGACTCCTCTTGGGTGCACGCTGACATAAACAATACTTTTAGACGGTAGCATGGCAATTGGCCAGTCATGTCCAACAACATATGGATAGGGTCAGATGCAATATACATCAAAAATCTATCCATCCGAATCTTATTTATTTGTTAAATGAGTCAAATTGTCTTATGTACCGATCATTTTATTAAACAAATAATCTAATCCGATCTACCAACAGTTGAAATAAGTTAAACAGGCTAGATAGTTAAGGATTGCCACCCTTACTAGAGGGGTACTTCGAATTCAAAGACAGCTTAATGGTTTTTAACACAAAATAGATGAAAACCATACATGCTTGCGAGAATGACATCAATCATTGATAATAATAATAATAATTTTTTTAGAAAAGAATGAAAAGATCATATTTAAATCAAGCCTTCTTAAACCATCTTTATAATAGTCTCAAATCTAAAACAAGAAATCTTTTTATTTTATTTTATTTTATTTTAAAAGATCGTGTGGGCGATGCTTTTTCTCTCTTTCTTTGGCTATTAGTAATAAAAAAATAAATTGCATAGTGTTATTAAAATGGTGTCTGGTTAGGTGGAGAAGGGGCTGGTGATCCTCTGGTATGAAAGGTGTTGGAGTTCGCGGAAATGGGTGTTACACGAGCGGAGAGGCTGTGAACGCCAGAGAATGGAAGAGAGAGAGAGAAGAGAAGAGGAGAAGAAGAAGAAGAAGGAGGAGGAGGAGAGAGAGAGAGAGAGAGAGAGAGAGAGAGAGAGAGTAAAAGAAAGGAGGGATTGTGGCCCAAGAGTTTCTCTTGTATAATTCTCACGAAACTATGTCTACTATAAATAAATAAAACAGTTGCAGAAAGTAGTGTGGATTTTCTAATCCTTACAAACCACAGAATGGAATAAATGATTTACTGCATTTTGTGTAAAGCTAAATCACTTCAATGTCTTCTACTATCTCAAGGTTGACAAAAAAAAAAATTAAAGCATGTCATTTTCATGCCCATTCTTAATAAACAATGTAAAAAAATATGTGTGTGTGTGACTCAGAATTATAAACCAGCCATTCCATTTGGAGTGGATGTCAAACAAAAGTTACACCTGAAGTCAAAAATCTCTGTAATATTCTAACAAGACAATCTCTGTAATGTTCATGGAACCAAAATATGGCTCCCTTCAGCGCTGACCGAGGGATGCAGTGATTGTGCCACGGGCGTGAGCATACAAGCTCGCTTCCAAATTTCCTATTAAAATTTAAGGAAAAATAATTTTCAAGGAAAAAATATTTAAATAATTTGAGAAAGAATCCAAGAGACTGATTTTATACAACTAGAAAAGAGCATTGAAGCTATACATATTTGAAATAATAATATTGAAAGAGAGAGCCATACAAGAGCATTATAAGAAAGTAATATTTACGACTTGAAGAAAAGTAAGAAAGGTTGTAATGACAAAAAGAACCACTACATCTTACCATCCACAGCAACAAAAATAATCGTCTCAACCGGCACATTATTTTGTGAAAAACACATCATCTAAATGATTTGAGAAAAACATCCAAGGACCCAATCTTATAAAAAATTGAGGGGGAAAAAAACTTTTTGAAAGGAAAACATATCATTTAAATTTGAGGAGAAAACCAGAAACTCTATCAGAAAAGAGCATTTGAAGCTAAATATCAAGCAAAAGTAATGAAATGGAGAATGCTGCAATAGTATTGGTACAAGGTAATTATTTCGGTCTAAAGAAAAGTAAAACTTCTGTGGTAATGATTAAAAGAACAACAAGAACTTATCATCCAAAACAAACACAATTATTTCAGCTAGCATATTCGAGACATAGATATTTATAAAAACAGCATTTAACTTGACATTAGAAAAATCCAAGAACTGACCTTTTGAAAACTGTAACATTTAATGATTTGTGGAAAACACCCAAGTTCTGAAAATTTTTTGAAGGAAATTTCTTTTTTATGAATGACACAATTTAAATGATTGGAGAAAAACATTGAGAATCTAATTTTATATGAATAGGAAAGATCATTTTAACTTAAATATGTTTGGAATAAAAGAAATGAAAAGGAGAACTTTGCAAAAGTATTGCTAGAAAGTAATTGTTTAAATTTAAAGAAAAGTAAAAAGAACAATGGTAATGATAAAAACATAAACTAGAATTTATAAACCCAAACAACAAAAGTAATTACCTTGTTTTTAATAAAAACACAGAATTTGAACCAGGAGATTGGAATGTGCAAATAACAACAGAAATTCTTATAAGATTGGAAGAGAAGGATTCCATCAGAAAATCAAAAGTTAATCATCCAACACAATATCTGTGTTCAGGGAAAAGCTACATTTTTCAGGAAAAACACATTTAAAGAGTTGAACATGGTAATATTTTAACATAAAGTGAAAATGAAGCAACAAACATATACATTTGTTAAAAGAAGAATACCTGTAGCAAAAGATAGAAAGAACTATTTTTAACAAAAAGTCCAGACAATTTCTTGTTTGTAATAGAAACTAAAACAAACTCAGGTGCATATGATGAAATTTCCAGAAAAGCAAGAAGGTACAACCACAAAAATGCAACAGGATTTTAATATTTTCAAAACAAAAAAAAAGGATAAAACTTCACAAGAATCGCAGAAAAAAGTAACTACTCCAATCCAAGGAGAATAAAAAGCTATTTACAACAAAAAGAACAATCAAACAGGATTAAGTGACAAAATCTTTACAGTTCATTCGCTGCCTTAATTGCTGATATTTAAATCAGCGATGCAGTGTATCAGAAATTATTTTGCATAATGAAAAGCACACAGTTGCATATGTGAAATGCAACCTCCAATGATTATTATTTACAGGAGAAAAATACTTGGAATCATAACCAGTGGGCAGTATGCAGTATTCTAGCACTCATAAATGCAGCCTTGATGGACAAATTAAATAAACCAGAGGAGCAGGACATGCACATACACATGTATTTATGCACCTACATACATCTCATGATGATAACGGGATAGAATAGTCAGCTGTATAGCTTCTTTATTAGCCATTTGTTAACAACTAAATCTTCCAAAATAAGCTTCATGAACATCACCTCCATGCGATGACACCACCATATCATGTGTTGTTATTTGAGGAGCTCAGCCACAGTGAGGACTGCCTTGCTTGTAGAGGCAAAGAAACACTATGAGCAGCAAGAGAGGATGATCAGAATTGTGCTACCTACATCACTCTCATATAAAAAGCATGATGCTCAGGTGTTCTTGATAATACATCAGAGTGCAACTAGAACATTTGCAAACAGAGCTGATCATTCCCAAAAGTAGGTAATCATTTTTCCATTTCTTTTTCCTTCACATAACAACAGAAGCTAGAGACTGATAATATTCAACAAGACTAGAATGGGATACTACGACATCAACCATCGTCATTTTCTTACCACTACTGAAAAAGTAAACTACATCTTGCCATAAACAAACAATTTGTTAAACATAATAAAATACAACCAATCAAAATACATTAAACAAAATGATCTTTTTTCATCAGTATCTGTCACATTGTTAGATCACCTAGATGCCACTGAACTTGCTCATCTGCACATAAAAGATGGAAGAATGCCTGTTATTTCTTTTATTTTCCAATATGCCAACCACACCAGTTGAAATTATTGAAGAAGAATCTAACACATGCATCATATCAACTAGGTGAAACTCAACTATACAATACAGACAAGAATGAAGCTAGTCAGCCACGAAAGTTAAAAACTTTAAAGCATTAATTTTAGAAAGAACAGACTTCTGCAATTGCACTTTCTATCACAAGCACATTGAATGATGAAAAATCCTAAGAATCAGTCATTTCAATGAAGGTAACGTATATGAAATAGAGCTCCAAGGAGAATGCAATCGTATTGTGGGGTTGTTCTCACAAATTAACCGATTTGAGCAATTATATAAAGATTGATTCTGAAAAAGATGAATGCCAAACTTGCTGATTTTTCAAGACCAATAAAGGTGTTAAAAGACAAGGGAAAAGACAGACAAAAGGAATAAACTACAGAGATAAACATGCAGAACTTGATCGCTTATTCTTGGTGGCTGATATTATGGTTCTTGGGTCTAACTTTAGCCTCCAAATTAATGAATTAGAAGCAAAATTGGTGCAACATAAAGGACAGTGAACCAAGTGGCAACTCTAAGCCCCCACTTTATCAAGGAAAAATAAGAATGCTGTCACTTCATAATGCAATCAATATATCAAAGTTTCCACAATCCACAATAAGTTCAAGAAAACCAAGTCATGGATATTATAGCCTATTATTGACATCAATGCTATGATAGGAAAATACTTACATCATCTATATTGGAGATCACAATGTGCTTTTTGTTCAAACATGATATTTCCATAGTTTATAATTTATATGCATATAAATTGTTTAGTTTACATGATGCAAGCTATCATTTGGTATGATTTTCTCTCTCAATCTGTGACAGTGCAAAGAAATTTCTCAGTTGATTTTTCAGAACATGTTCCATGAAAGCAGATTATGTCTGGAAATAATCTAGACTCTGTGAAAAATTATAAAATCTGACTCAGCTGCATAGACTATCAAGTTTCTAAACATAATCTGATGTAGTCTGAAGTTCATATGATGGTTTCAATTAAACATTTGTTTGGATATTTATTTTCACTTTACTTTTCTCTTTTTTATTTATTATATGCATTGTTTTAGTACCTTATGTCTGCTGCTCTTCTGGAAAAATAACTGAGAGGATGCATTTTCCATCAATGCTAAAATTGTGCTCACAATTCTGCAGATCTAGTTCTACACTGCTTTGTGCATTAAAGAAAATAAGATTAGCTTGATCAGATTAAGGGTCTAAACTTGATTCTTGTTTCTTGAGGTTTAAATCACTTAAACAATAAAAGGAGAGAAGTCAACCGATGATTTAGATATTATGGTGAAACTTTGTGAAAAAACAATTTGTAATCCCTATTACCTCTCATTGTATTTTATCTTCTCATTATTTTCCCTCTTACTCTAGTTTGTTTTTCTCTTTCACTTTAGAAACTGATCCAAGCTCGCTATTAAAACCATCAAAAGTGTTGATTTCATGACAGTTTCTCAGGAATTTAAGAATTCTAAGGAAAATAATCTAATCCAATATACATTTTTTAGAAATTGCTGAATTATAATTCCATCAAAAGAAAGTCCCCAACTGCAATGGCTTTTCTCCTATTTGAAACAAGTAAATTGACCGCTTTGATGTTCTGAAAGCATTTCAGGTACCCAGAATCAAGATTCAAGAGTCAAACAGAAGTAGACTGAAAAAAATTTATCTTATCACTATTTTCAACACATAAACTAGTGCATGGTGCCAAGACAGAAAGCATTTAGCAAATCAAAATTTGGAGAAAATATGTGCAAACGGAGTAAGGATTATCTAACCAGTTAATGGCATGTGTTAGGATCGCTTGAACAAATGGTGCGACAACATCTCTGATAATCCCAAGGCAGATAGGCTTTCGCATTCAAAAAGTTGTTGAAGTTTGGAGTCACATAAAATTATCATTGTGTTCATGGGTTCCTGATAAAAATTACATTAAACAAACAAACAATTGAAATTAAACCAGGAGTTACTGAATCCAGCTGGAGATCAAAAAGGAAAGGCAAAGACAAATTTCTCAAAAGAAAAGACAAACCTCCAGCTGGTTATTTTTTATGTAATCCCAAACACGCCTCAAAGCCTCCGATTGAAGCATCTCCCTTTCTCCAGTTCCAAAAAAATTAGCCAGTGCATCAGATACAACAACAGGATATTGATCAGCATCAGGTTCTGTTGCAGAAACCACTTCTGTAGCGGTAGTCTTTAACTTTTTAGAGTCTGGACCAGGATCTCCTGCAAAAGTTTAAACAGATTTTAGTATTATTCACCTGTGACATATTTGTACAACACTAACAAAAAGAAAAAACCTTACTTGTAGATTCAAGTGGTATTATATGCTTAGCTAACAACTTATTCATCTTGAACATGTCAGTACAATCAGTCTCAAAAACCATACGGAGTTCATCATTGCATATGATCTTCCTCTTGTTATTAGGATCTTGGAGATTATTCTTACGAATATATGCCCACAGCTGCTTCACAATCTGAAACAAGATACACGTGCACCTTTGATATCCTTAAACAAGTCCAAATATTGAGTATGGGTTTTCAAAAAATGAGCTTCGAAAAAGACAAACTTTTCAAAAGAAAATGTTCGGTCAGGAGAAAGAGGAACCTGAGTCCTTGCCATAGTTGGCTCACCAACAATGGCCTGCAGTTGAGGTGAAACACCGCAAACTTTACTCAACCCCCCTGGTCCACCTCTTCTTTTAACTCCAGCAGGAGCACTGAAACATGAATCACAAGTGTGAGCTAACACATCAACATCAGACAACCAAGTAATGCCATTGATATCTTCATGAAAGCCCTGTACTACAAGTGCATATTGGGTAAAGGGTATGGCTTTTGGTTGTTAGTAAATGAGTAGCCCTTCACCCATCTAACACCTTTAGCCTTTTTGGGTACGAACAAGAGATTGAGACCGATTAATTATAAACCATTATCCTTTTAATAAGAGTTCTTTTTTGATCAGCTTGCTTAGGTATCTGTATTCATAGATTTCCATTTTTTTGACAAATTTGATTTCGGGGATTACCACTAGGGTACCTGGGACTTGCATAAATGAATTACTAAGCCACATCTAGATTTTTCTTACACACCATATTTGTTTTCTTTATCAATTCTTGTTTTTTCACCCTCCTTTTTAGAAGCAGGAAGACAATGTAGTCGAATAAAATTATAAATGAAAGGTCTACCCAGGACAGAGGGAGAGGCAAATGCAAGATGAAAACAAGCTCTTCTTTCAAGGCTCCTCAAACCAACATTTCCCATCCAAATAAAAGAATGTATCAACAAAAGCATAATACTTTCACTGCTGAGCTTGAAATTGTTAAAACACTTTAGATTTACAAAATACTTTTCTCTGGTGGAAAAAAATATCTTCCTTAAAAGCATCCCATCAGTGGCAGAAAAATCAGTGTGCATGCTCTACATGGAAGTTAAAACTGATGCAGAAATCTAGGACATTAAATTCAATACACAGAGGTAACTAGCATGAAACATCCAGTCACCTATACGAAAATCATATTTAAAAGAAAAATAGAAGTCTGAACAGTCAGAGATTGACCCCACCATCCTACAGATTTTGCAGCCATGGCTGTAACCCCGCAGCACAAAATTGCTTCTAAATAGTTTTAGAGTGCTTATGAACTTCGTAGTTGGTCAAATGCATTAACATGCCCCTCAACCATTCACATCCTAATAAGAAACTTTAATGATACTTCACCCACAAGACAGGTCTTTCACCCTGATTCACACCATCAGTAGGGAGTCTCTGGAGGCCAATAACCCAATCAACATATTGCTTAAACACATCAGTTGCATGACAACAGATTGGAGCGATGGCAAGGAAAAACTTGTTTTCAAAAGATCATCATAAGATATTGATCCAACTCTTTCTCTTTAAATCTTCATTTTAAGCATCTACACACACACACACACACAAAAAAAAAAAAAAAAAAAAAAATGTGGTGGAGGTGTAAATAATTATAATCATGACCCTACTCTTTACTTATAGAGAATTAACATTAGATGCTTTGTTTAATTTTAGACCACTAAAATTTTCCTTGTTAGAGACATGACATGCAAAATGCATAACTATTGTGGACCTGTAGGTTGTTCAATGATAAGTATGATATTTGCTATAAGGGGAAGACATATAGGCTTTAGATGGCATAAATCTTCGCAAATAGAAGAAGGACAAGGACATTTTTATGCATGTTTCTTGAATTGTTCAGCAAGAAGAGAACTTACACTTTTTTTTGTCAATTGCTGATCTCAACAAGACTTGTTAGTTTGTTTAAGTCAATTTTGAAATTCCTTTTAGCTTAGAATTTCTGTCAGTCTAAAAGATTTGCCCAACCATTTTCTTGGTTTACCATCCTAAAGCTTCTACCCTGATTTTTTTGGCCATCCATTCTATTCTCCAATCCCTCAACACAATATGATCCCACCTTTTGAAGCCCTCTAATTTCTGTTGCATGTATTATACCAGTCATCCAGTTTAATATTACCTAATTCTCTTGCAATGAAACTCATAAGCTTCTCTGAATGTATGAAGTTTAATTTTGTTCATGCTAATTTTAGCACACTTCTCCTACTCACTTTCCAACAACTCAATTTACAAATATGTCCCCATTTTGTCATATAACATCTACATGGACAGGCCAATTGATATCCTATTCAGTTTGTTGACTTAAGAGATTTACCTTTAAGTTTCAGTTGCATATAATAACTTCAAAAGTACCAACCACTTCATCCACCTTGCCTCAAATCAATTTTACGGATAGAAGTGGATCGACATGTCCCTTTTGCTCAATCATCAGTGATACCAGGTCTAAATTTTTAAAATCTTGTTTGTGTCTTTACCAAACTCCCAGTGCATTTTATTCCCCACCTAACACAGTAGGGTAACTCAAAGCCACTGCAACTCCACTAGGAAAAACCAGCTTCCAATGGCTATAATAGTCATCTGAAAATTAGTATCGCACACGATCTTCCATCTCATTTTAGCAATTTATGTTATCAAAACGCTTTAATTTTCAAATAATCCTCTCTCACGCATCTTTCATTTATTGACAAACCACCCTCTCCACCATCCAGTTTCTTCTCACACTTCAAATTCTAAAAGGAGGATAAAGCGTCACATAATCAAATTGTTCATACAACAAGAAGGAACTCCCAAAAATCGAACTCTCTATTTTCCATATATTACACAACTCCAAGGGTGCCAAATTTTAAGATGCAGTAAAATTCCTTTTTCTTCAACCAAACATGTGCATAAGCACTAGTCCATAAATAATGAAGAAGAAGCATTTAATTATTCACCGAAAATCAAAATTTGTAGTTCAACCCAACAAATATTATTTTAGATACAAAAATCCAAAATTTTACAACCACCAAATCTATCCATTTTAACTATCTCCAGGTTGCGCAATTCCAAATGCAAAAAAGTATCCCTTTTCAAAACACAAAATATCAATCTTCCATAATTCCACCTTCCCCGCCCAAACCTCGCATACCCCCACTCCAGCTTAAAAACCTACTTCCCTCTCATCATCCGCATATAACATACATTGTTTTTATTCAAAAAAAAAAAAGGACGCAACTTTACTTTAGTCATTAAAAAGCACGCAACTTTCACACCAACCAAAACCCTAATTTCAAAATTGGGCGAGAAAGAAGCAAAAAGGAGTCACCTTTCTTTCTGGAAAGGCGCGGCATCCGTGGCTGCCGGCGCCGGCAGCGGCGGAGGCTGGTGCTGCTGCTGCTGCTGCTGCTGTTGCTGGAGCTGTTGATGATGCTGCTGGGCCACCGCCGAGGCTGGGAGGGGCGGCGGGGGGTAGCGGAAGGAGAGCTCTTGGTGGTGGAGGAGGTGGGTGAAGGGGGAGGAGGAGGCCGGGGGGAGGGTCTGGAATTGGGGGCGGGGGTGGTGGAGGGGTTGGGCCTGGGGGTGGAATTGGTGGTGGGTTTGGAGGGCAAAACGGTCCTTGGGGGGGCCGAGGAGGAGGACGATCTGGTCGCGGATGAAGCCGACCTTGTGGGAGAGGTCGAGGCCGAGTTTGGCCTCCAACTCCCGGACGACGCCGTTAACGGACGCGATGGCGTAGGGGCCCGACTGCCGGAGGAGAGACTCCACGCAGCTCGCTATCTCCTGGTCCGACACCATCGCCACCAACTAGCATCTAACGGAGATTTAACGGCGAAAAAAAAGAGAGGGGGGGGAAAAAAAATCAAATCCTTCGCCCTTCTCCTGCTCCCTCCGTCTCTCTGTCCCCCCGCCCCCACTCCCGTGTGTCTGACTTTGTCTCTGTCGGAAATGCCCTCGACGGGTGTGGGCAACTACGAGGGGACGTAACTGCAATTCCGTCCTAGGGCCACCATGATCCGGCTACTCTACCGTGAGATTATCTCAGCGTCTAAACCGAGAAGCTTATGGAATTTATATTTTACTGGAGAATAAAAACCGGTCCTTGTTTGACTATAGGCATAAAAAAAAAAAAAAAAAAAAAAAAAGAGGAAATAAAACAAATTTAATGTCATGGAAGGATATCATTTTGGATTAGTAAAATCAGACTATAAAATAAAATTTTAAAAAATAAATTATGCATCATTCATGTAACCTCTATCATGCATGTATGGTTATTTATTGCTCTACATGATACTTAATATATCTAAATGATCATACATGGTTAAACATTATGGAAGTAATTTAGATATGACTAAATTCTATTTAATTTAAAATCATTCCTCATTTAGTTATTCAATTATAATCATCCTTATTAGTATGTTCAAACTATCAAAGCAGGTTGTTAAGCATAACTAAGAATGTATTGCAACAGCATCTTATTATCTGTTCTATCAATTTAAGAATTAAATAGAATTTTAAATTTAAACTTTTTGATAATAATAAATAAATAAATAGATATGTGTAGACTAAACGAAGCAGATTTATCATAACAAATAGATCATAATTTTTTAAAAAATAAAAAACATAGTTGGTTAGAAAGTTCTGAACAATTATGCATAATGAAATGCCTTTAGTATTACACTTTCATATTTTTAACTTGAAAAATTTAGATATTTTATTAAATAAAAGCTGGTTTAATTAATAAGTACCATTAAAAATACTTAGAAAAGAATTCATAAAAGATCCCAGTCATCAAAAATAATTAATAAGATCCATCTATAGGGTAATGTAATTCATGCTAGTCTATATCAAGAGTTCTATTGTTTGTTTGGACTATATTAGCTGATTATTTTTTAGCTAACCTTTTTTTTTCCATATGTGATAAAATGTGGCTTGAAGGCAATTACAACAACCATGCCTTCATAAAGTGTTTGCTCGGGAAGATGAGAAAAAAAAAAAAATCTATTAAAGCACATATATTTAATCACCGGGCGGTGAGCAAACTCGAGAGGTTTTAGCACGAGGTGGATGAGGGGTTGGATGCCCGGCAGTTTTACGTAAAAGGATGTCCCTTTCTGTCCGATTTGTCGTTTCTGATCTTGCTTTCCCTTTCTCGGTAAGGAGGTCCCATGCTCCGTCCCCTAAGCTACTCCGCCGACGTGGAAGACTTCCGAAGCCTTCTTCGTAACTCCGGTTTGAGGTCTCCATTCATATCCTGGACCTGCGAGTACTCTCTACGCGCATGGGCCCTTCATGCGAGGTTTCCCGTACAACTCAACCTAAAATGGCGATGACGACGATGGGTGTAATGGGTGCAAAACGTGATTATGACTCTTCTAGGTTGTCTCTTGGATTAACAACAACTGCAGCCATTCGTCTCGCCTGATGCCTTTTGTTTCTTTTATTTTTTTTAAGGAAACCAATGCCTTTCCTTGTCATGAGATGCGTGGAACATCGATGGCTCTCTAGAATTCTAACTACAATTTAGAACATATGGCATGCTCATCATTAATTCCAGAGAGCAGAGAGAGTAAAATACTAAAATAGGATGCTTTGATCCTTTTGTTAGTTCTTAACCAGTCTCGGCGGTGGCGGCGCGGGAACCAGTTCAAAGTTAACAAGATGACTTGCAATACTTTTATTCCAGGGGAGTCCCATGTAAAAATGCTCATGTCAATTTTGAAGTAGACTGATCACACCAGTTGCCGAGACTGGTTGAAGAGCTGAGACAAGGGGTTTTACATAGAACAGCCTATAAAACGTCAATATCACTAAATTTTCGCATGACCAGGTGCTGGTGCTCATCAACTCCCACCAGGTGCACGGGGGAAGCCTTCATCTCCACCCTTCTACTTTTGTTTGTTTTGGATCATAAATTTTCTCAAATTTGTCTTGTTGTTGGAAGAATGTTTTTGAGTTGGAACTTACTCGACCAAGCATCGTGCACCTGATAAAGCAATTCACGAGTTAGAAACACTTGTTTTCCAGGCCTTGGAGTTCAAATACGCTTTGTTATTGCTTGTAAGGATTTCAACACCCGACAGAGGCAAAATTTGCAGTATGTGGTCATGATGGAAATGGTGGCCATGATTTACCTAATTCAGGTGGAATAGAAATCATTATAGCTTCTAGTGCTCCTGAATCTCTCGGCTTGAGGTTGGTCGATGAGGATGAAGGAGTTCGACCATCGAGGAATATGAGGCCGATGATGAATTTTGCTGGAGCTTCATCCGTTCATCTGCAATAAAGTTTCTACCGGAGTATTCTCCGATAATGACCCTCCGATGCTCAAATTAGAATATTGGAGAACAATGAGAAGAGAAAGTGTCGAATTGAATGGCATACCTGGAGGGTCCCGGAGTCCCGTTATTTATAGGAGAGGAATTTGAGTCGCTTTCATTTCGGACTCTAACGACTTTCCAAGTTTATCGCCCTCGATTGATTCGAAAGATTTTTTTCCTTTTTGGAAGATGGGATTGCGAAAAATTATTTCTTCATTCAAGTTTTTCAATTCAAAGAAGATGCAGTTTCAACAAGAATGATTGTAGGTCGGTCATTGACGGGCTATGATAGGTCATCATGTTCATATAGCTTGGCAATCAATCTGGACCCAACGAGGATGAGGTATAAAGACCTACATCATTTTGCTAGGAAGCGATCTTCAGTAGATCGACCAAAATTGTAGGTCGGCTTAGGCCGACCTCAGCTAATCGCGGGCAAAGTATCACATCGTTCCGTCCAGACGATTCATTGGAGTAGGTCAGTGGCCGATCCTAAACGGGCTGAGGCCGCATCAACCCCATTGCACAATAATTTGCCTCCTACTTATGAGGTCGATCTACCTCTGAGCGGTCGATGTAAGTACCCTATCGAAGTCGAGGCCGAACTTCAAATCGTGTCTGCATTGCAGCGTTGGAGATCGATAGCATGATGAGATTGAAAGAAGTCTAACAGCCATGAAATCTAACCGTCCGTTGCTTTGATCCAGATCTGCCCATCTCGGTCCATTGGTATCTGACACCTGACGAAGATCCAGAAGGATAGATGAAATGGGAGTAGATCGGAGCTATCCATGCCTCTTATAAATAGGATTAGCGTTACTTTTTTTGACTGATACTGTTGCTTAAAGGGTGAACTCTGATACTTTACGCAAGAAATAGCTCGGACTCAACCGAGCTACTATCGATCCCGCCTTAACTTCCCTTGTTGCTCGACCTCCTCGCCCCTTAGGTTAGTCTCTTCCGCACTTATGAGTCAATCTAGTTTGTCCCAATCTTCTTGAGGCTCGGATAGCCCTTCTGGTGAGGATCGCAGTTCCGGGGTAATAGGTTCTCCGGACAAATCCGAAGAACGTGAGGTTTCGGATTATGGTCCTTTTAGAATAGATTCTATCCTCTCCTTAGAGGATCTGAAAGTCATCAAGATAAAATACCATGTTTTCGATGATTTTAAGCTAGAGGTCGCTGATCCCGAGGAGCGTATAGCTCTTCCTCAGTCTGAACAGGTCGATGTTTACGAGAAATCGCTAAAGGCTGGCCTCAGGTTGTCTTTTCATTTTTTAATCGTCGAGCTTCTGAACCTGTATAGAATTAGCTTTTGTTGTTTGGTGCCGAACTTCTGACGATCGATTTTAAGCTTCTTCATCCACTACCTCCTCCTCGGGATCGAGTCTACCTCCCATCTTTTTCGAGCATGCTTCACTTTAAAGGAGCATCCGATGGAGGTTGGATGATGGTATGCCTCTCCTCGAAGAGGATGCTGTCTTTTTCGAGGTGCTCCTTCCTCGGTGCATAACTGGAAGGAGCGCTTTTTTTTTGTTTCGATCGAGCAACCATAGGGTTTCAACACATCATGGGAGCGACCTCATAGGTCGGCCGTCAGACCTCCAACGCTATCCGACATCGAGGAGGAGGCCTTGAGTCAGATCTTTAGTCTCGCTCTTCCTCCATTGTTCAGGTTTCTTATCGAGGAGAACTTATTTAAGATCGGACTGATTCCAACTGATCCGAGGAGTAAGTGTTCTTATGCGATTTTGTTTGGATCATTTTTTCTTTCCTCATCATTATCATTGATCGAATCTTATGTTTTCTATCTAGCGATGAATCTGTCCGACCTTGAAACTCTCCGATGGATGGCGAAGAAGAGAAAGACAAGCACGGTTGTGGCTCCCAAATGCGCTCGGACCGAGGCTGTCCTGGCGCAGCCCACGATGGGAGGTTCTTCGAGAGCGGCGAACGCCCCGAGGAAGGAGAAGTTGGCACCGATGAAGGCTATGATGCCGATTCGATTTGCTACTCCAGCGGAGTCCATCCCTCGACCTTCTACATCTTCTTCCAAAAGAAGCTCGGGTGGGCCGAAGATCTCCATCCGGATGTCCGACCATGGATCTGATGTTCCAGAGAGTGTTTCTCTAATGAAAGTTTTCTCAGATATCGAGGATAAAAGAAAGAGCATTGGTGACTACCGTGTCGTCCGTTCCTTGTTGAAGTCGGTCATCTTACCAACCAATATCCAAACCTTTGAGGAGGCGAAGGGTGCCTTTCACATCCAGGACTCCTACGATTCTCTCCTTTGGGTATGTGTCGACTTTTTTATCGACCTTTGTTTTAGATCTTCCATTCATTCCTCGGCTCAGCTTCTTTTTTTTTTTCTTTTTTTTTAAGCTCGTCCATCATGTGGACTATTTTGTCGAAGTAATCAGAGAGGTTCGACGCCTCTTTAAGGAAGTTGAGGAGAAAGCCATCCAAGCCAATCGAAGGGAGGATGATGCTCAGTTATCTCGACTGAAGGTCGAGGATGAGACCAGGTCCCTCAGGGAGAGGGTGAAGCAGTTGGACTCCGAGTTGGTTAAGGTTGAAGCTCAGATGCTGGGGGAGAGGGAGCCCAGAAAGGCACGGGCAGAGGCTGCTAGGGTAGAGGCGGTCGAGGCCTTCCGTGCCTTGGAAGAATTTTGCAACATTAAGGCAGATTTTGCATTGCTCTCCTACCTGCAAGGCGATATAGATCTGAAAGAAAAGATCTGGAGGATCTTCCCCGATTTGGATTTGGACCTCTTGGAGTTGGACGACGAGAAGGCCGAGGAAGTTGAGGGTCGAAAAATTCAAAGAAAAGATATCTTCAGCCCCGTGCGTGACGATCCGACTGTCGAGGATATAGCATCGGTACCACCCCCAGCCGTCATCACCCTACCGAACCAAGCAAAAGTCGATGAATCTAGAGCTCTGAATGGAGTTTAATGTACCATTTTGATCGGGCATGTCCGATCTTTATTTAGATCAGCCTTTTTTATTTATCTCCGATTTTTATCGAGGTATCTTTGTATAGGTCGACCATCACTTGTAAATACTCAACTTTAATACAAAGTCTTCTTTTGCCAAGTTGTTGAGTTCATATGTTCTTTATCAAATTTTTTTTTTTCGAGACGTAGATCAGCATAGATCTTAAGCGGTGTGATTGAAAAGTTATGATGAACGATTCATGTCGGCGTGCTACGATCCTCGGCCACAGTCGAGGAGCACATTTTGATGAATTTCGTGGGACATGCCCTGATCCTAAACCATGGTTGAGGATCGACCATTGGCGATTTGTATTGAAGATGCGTACCGCCTCTCGTCCATAATCGAGGAGCGTGTATTGGCGAAATCTGATGGAGATGCATCCCACTCCTCAATCGTGGTCGAGGAGCGTAGGTTGGCGAGATTCGTTGGAGAAGCATTCCACTCCTCGATCGTGATCGAGGAGCACGTGTTGGTGAAATCCGATGGAGACGCGTTCTGCTTCTCGGCCATAGCCGAGAGGGCCGAGGGGCATACGTTGGTGAGATCCGATGGAGATGCATTCCGTTCCTCGACCATGGCTGAGGAGCGTGCATTGACAAAATTTGATGAAGACGTATTCTACTCCTCGATCGTGGTCGAGGAGCGTGCATTGGTGAGATTCGATGGAGATACATTCCGCTCCTCAGCCATGGTCGAGGAGCACACGTTGGCGAGATCCGATGGAGATGCATTTTGCTCCTCGACCATGGTCAAGGAGCGCACGTTGGCGAGATCTGATGGAGATGCGTTCCGCTCCTTGATCATAGTCGAGGAGCGCGCGTTGGCGAGATCCGATGGAGATGCATTCCACTTCTCGATCATAATCGAGGAGTGCGCATTGGCGAGATCCGATGGAGACGCATTCTGCTCCTCGATCATGGTCAAGGAGCATGCATTGGTGAAAATAAAATCCATGAGAAGTTATTATTCATTATCAAAGAAAAGTTCAAGATGAAAATTACATTCTAAGAATAATATCTCCAAAGATTGTTGGTGTTCCAGATCCTTGGGATCGGAGTTTCATCCAGTCGACAGAGATGGTAAGTTTCAAGCCGAACTACTTCAGCCACGCGATAAGGACCTTCCCAGTTTGACGATAATTTTGACCATTCGGATGGACGAAAAATCTCAGCTTGACGAAGAACTAATTATCCTATCAGAAAAGATTTGCTCTTTACTCGAGAATTATAGTACCGGATAACTTTCTGTTGATAGCTGGCCATTCAAACTCGAGCTCATTCTCGAATTTCTTCCAGAAGATCTAGATTCGCTTTCATTCTAAAGGAATTGCTATCTTCATCAAACTCTTTCACTCGAAGCATGGGTAACCCAATCTCTAGGGGTATCACAGCTTCCGTACCAAGGCCAACTGAAAAGTGTCTCTCCAGTTGGAACACGTTGCATCATGCGATATGTCCAAAGGACATTATACAACTCTTCGACCCATGAGCCTTTTGCCTGGCTTATGCGAGCTTTCAACCCCTGCAATAATGTCCTATTTGTCACCTCGACCTCACCATTAGTCTGTGGATGACCTACTGACATCAATCTATGAGAAATTTTATAGTCGTTATAGAATTCTATAAACCTTGGGTTATTGAATTATTATCCATTATCGGTTATGATGGTGTGGGATAAACCATACCGACATATGATAGACTTTCAGACAAAATCTAAACTCTGACTTCGGTAATCATAGCTACTGTCTCTGCTTTCATCCATTTAGTAAAATAGTCAATCACGATAATCAAGAATTTTTTCTATGCCACGGTGATGGAAAATGGTCCAAGGATATCCATTTTCCATTGAGCAAAGGGCTAAGGGGTCATGATCGGGGCCAATGGGGTCGATGGTTGGCGTTGAATGTTTGAGATCCTTTGGCATTGGTCACACTTGCTCACTAGATCGACCGCATCTCTTTGCATGGTTGGCCAAAAATATTCCTACCGTAATATTTTGTGGGATAGAGTCTTGCCCCTTAGGTGATTATCATAGATTTTTTCGTAAACTTTTCACAGAGCATAGTTGGCTTCCAAAGAATGGAGGCATCTGAGCAAAGGTAGGGTGAAAGATCTCTTATTGCTATTTTGAGTCCCACTACCAATGCTTCATACTCGGCTTCATTATTGAAAGTCGGAAAGTCGAAGTGCAGGACATATTCCACTACTACTCCCTCCAGATTGGTTAGGATCAACCCGACTCCAGAGCCCATGGAATTCGAAGATCCATCAACATGTAGGGCCCAACATTCATCGATTGAAGGGGCTTCAGTGTGACTAGATTCCTCATCCAAAATTGTAGATTTCAGGATGAAGTCCGCCAATGCCTGAGCTTTAATGGACGGTCTCGATAAATATTTGATATCGAATTTACCTAGCTCGATAGCCCATTTAGCCAATCATCTTGAGGTATCTGATCGGTACAATACCGATCTAATGGGTTGGTCCGTAAGGACTATGATGGTGTGTGCTTGAAAATATGGACATAATTTTTCATAGATATTAAGAGAGCATAGATGATTTTTTTCAATCTCGTATATCTGATCTTAGCATCGTGAAGTATCCGGCTCATGTAATAGATCGACTTCTGCACCTTGGCTTCCTATCAAATCAGAACAGAGCTAATTACCGAAGAAGAAATAGCTAAATATAAGTACAATACCTCCTCGAACTCTGGCTTGCTTAAAAGAGGAGGGGAGCTGAGGTATTTTTTAGCTCATCGAAGGCTATCTGGCATTCATCTATCCATTGAAAGTCTTTCGGTTGCTTAAGAGCTTTAAAAAATGAAACTCTTTTCTGCCGATCTTGATAGGAATCTATTTAAGACTACGATCCTTCCTATGAGTCGCTGCACTTCTTTGATCATCTCCGGAGACTTCATCACTTAAAGAGCTTGAATCTTCTCTGGATTAGCCTCAATCCTCCATTGTGACACCATGAACCCAAGAAATTTTTTGAAAGTGATATAGAAGGTGCATTTTTTTGGGTTGAGTTTCATCCAGAAGCGTCGCAGTATAGAGAAGGCTTCTTCTAGATTGGTGATATGATATTCGGCAGCCTTACTTTTGACGAGTATGTCATCCACATACACTTCCATATTTCTCCCAATTTGCTTCTTGAAAAGCTTGTTCACAAGTCTTTGATAGGTTGCTCCAGCATTTTTCAAGTCAAATGGCATGATCCTGTAACAAAAAAGACCTTGGTCAGTTATGAAGAAAATTTTTTCTTCATCCTCGGGTGCCATTCAGATCTGGTTGTATCCTGAGAAAGCATCCATGAATGATAGGAGCTGATGTTCGGAGGTCCCATCCACCAGTTGGTCTATGCGCGATAGAGTATAGCTATCCTTCAGGCATGCTCCATTGAGATCCACATAATCAACACACGTGCGTCATTTTTCATTGGCCTTCTTGATGAGGACGATGTTAGCCAACCAATCTGGATAATAAATTTCTCAAACGAAATCGACCTTCAAGAGCTTATCAACTTCTTCTTGTATCGTCCTCTGGCGTTCAAGGGCAAAGCTCCATTTTTTCTACCTGATCAGATGATGATTCAGATCCATATTAAATCGGTGTACCATGACCTGCAGATAGATATCGAGCATATCCGAAGCTGACCAACCAAACACGTTGGCATTGTCTCATAGAAATATGATGAGGTGCTATCGATCCTCTTCACATAAGCTGGAGCCGACCTTCAAATCTTGTTCGGATCATCTTTGATCAGTATAGAGATCAATTCTTCTGCCGGAGAGCCTCTTTATTTAGTTTGTTCATCCCAGTTGTCTAACTCATTCATGGGTTGCTCTTCAGCCACCACTCCATGCAAAGTAGCCATATAACATTCCCTTGCGACCGACTAGTTTCTCCCGAGCTCGTTGATTCTATGTGGTGTCGTAAATTTGATCTTCAAGTGATAGGTCGACACTATGGCCTAGAGGGTATTTAGATCTGGCTGATCTAAGATGACATTATAGGTGGAGAGGTTATTCATGACGAAATAAGTTATGTCGATAACTATCTGCCTTGGAGCTCGTCCAGCTTTTATCGTTAGTGAGATAGTCCCTTCCACTAGAATCGTAGCGCCAGAAAATCCGACTAGAGGTATATTCCTCTTCGTCAATAGTTTAGAATTCAAGTTCATCCAAATAAAGGCATCATAAAATAGAACATCCATCAAACTTTCATTATCAACAAGGATCCAATGTACATCATAATTAGCAATATTCAAAGAAATGACTACATGATCATCATGTGGCTGACTTATCTCTTTCAGATCTTCATTGGTGAAAGTAATTTCATTGCCCGCTTTCCTCTTCCTCGATCCTTCTCTTGGTCGGTTTTGATCTGAAGTATTTCCACCGAGGTTTCCTCCAGCAATTACTTTGATCTCTCCTACAGTCGGCTGTTTTTTGCATGGTTCACCTGGTCGAGGTTGGTCACGACCTAGATTCATCGGGATTCGCCATTCATCCATATAGTGCCAAAGTCATCCCTACCTAATTAGTGCCTCTATTTTCTCTTTGAGCTGCCAGCACTCTTCGGTATCATATCGGTGGTCACGATGATATTGATAATACTTCCTCGGGTTTCTTACTCGAGAAGGAGTTATCATTTTTCTGGATCGAGGTATATCTTCTCATCGCTCGATCTCCATCAGAATCCGAGTCTGGGATGTGTTGAGAAGAGTGTGATAATTGAATCTCTGAGGTAGAGTTCTAGATCGACCTTGCGGCTTTGAAGATGTTAGTCGGCTACTCCGAGGTGGGGTGCACGAATGATGAAATTATGGCTTCTTCCGATGGTGCTGCATCCATCTATGATCTTTTTTCTTCTCTTGCTTTTGGGGCGGACCCGACCTACCATCTCGGCTACTTTCTTGCTAGTCCCAAGTCTCTTCGGCCTAGGCATACTTCTTCGCTTGTTCTAGCATCTCGGCGAAGTCCTTCAGATAGTCCAAGTTGAGGAAGAACAAAAGATCATTTTGAAGGAGGCTGGCCTTGAACGCTGTCATGGCCATCGATGGGTCTAAATTTTGGACCTCCAAGGTGGCTGCATTGAAGCAATTGATATACTCTCGAAGGGGCTCATTCTTTCGTTGCTTGATGCTCATGAAAAAGTCAAAGTTACGATATTGCTGATGACTGCTTACGAAGTGGGCAATGAATAGATGGCTCAACTAGTAGAAGAAATCTATAGAGTCGGATTTCAGATTCGAGTACCAATGTTAAGCCATCTTTCTCAAAGTTGAAGGAAAAGCTCGATATAGTATTGCGTTGGTTGCCCCTTGCAAATGCATAAGAGTTCGGAAGCTATCTAGATGGTCTACGGGATCGACCGCTCCATCATAAAGCTCTATTTGAGGGATCTTAAACCGACGTGGCAAGGGTTCATCCATAATCTTTTGAGTGAATGGAAGATCAACATTGAACCCCAAATCCTTTCCTTGTTGCCTCGACTCCCGCAACGCATCCAGCCATCGTTGTATCTCTTTGAGCTTATTCTCCATATCATCCTTACGAGTGGCTTGATACTGAGGAGTCTCATGGCCCGGGGTAGAGCCTCTTCTGAAAATTGGTGTGGGCAAGCATTCAAGTCTTTGATAGGAAGGATCGGTAGGTCGGCTGTAACGACTGGCCTCCATCTTTGGGCTTCGAAGGTGTCATTCCTCCGACCCTATCTAGATCAGACCTGAATTTTCTTCGATTGGATGATGCTCATCAGCCTGTTGTATTTCTCTTATGATGGCTGATAGTGCTTGCACCTGATGAAGCAGCGTATCATACTATTTCTGTGAGGCCACCGACATCGTTGGTGGGTTTTCTTAGATTGGTGGTGGAGAAGTGTTAACCTGCTGAGCATTGTAGGTCCTCCGACCACTAGAATGCTGGAATGCATTTGATGTTTCTCTTTGAATTCTCATGATATCCAATGATGTGCTTTCTTCCCTCAAAATTAGATCTCAAAATCAGTCGAGGCTCTTTCTCTAGCACCAATTGTTGCTCCTGGATCTCCCAGCTTAAGGTCGATCGATGAGAATAGAGGAGCTCGACCATCGAGAAATATGAGACCGAGGATGAACTTTGCTGGAGCTTCGTTCGTTCACTTGCAATAAAGTCTCCATCGGAGTGTTCTTCGATAAAGACCCTTCGATGCTCAAGTTAGGAGATTGAGAACAATGAGGAGAGAAAGCATCGAATTGAATGGCATACCTAGAGGATCTCGGAGCTCCTTTATTTATAGGAGAAAAATTGAAGTCGTATCTATTTTAGACTCTAACGACTTTTCGAGTTTGTCGTCCTAGATTGATTCGAAAGATTTTTTTCTTCTTGGAAGATGGAATTGTGAAAGATTCTCTCTTTATTTGAGTTTTTCGATTCGAAGAGGATGCAGTTTCAACAAGAATAATTATAGGTCGGCCATTGATGGGCTATGATAGGTCATCCTGTTCATGAAGCTCGATGACCAATCTGGATCCGATGAGGATGAGGTATAAAGACCTACATCATTTTACTAGAAAGTGATCTTCAGTAGATCGATTGAAATTATAGATCGGCTTAGGCCGACCTACAGCTAACCTGGGCAAAGTATCACATCGTTCCACCCAGATGATCCATTGGGGTAGATTAGCGACCGACCTTAAATGGGCCGAGGCTGCATCAGTCCCATTCCACAACAGCTTCTATAATGTTTGTTAGCACTAATAATAGGAATGCAAAATAAGTTATTTCATCATACCTCTTTTTCTCGTATAGATATTTGTTTTTTGAACAAAAATAAAATTTTTAGTTCAATATTTCAATAGGAGCAGCATGAAATTCTCAAATAACGGTCTCTCATTTTCTGTTGCATGATGACAGTTATAGTGGAGCAGCGGCCAAAATGATAACCACTATAAAAATGCAGAAAAATTATCTATAGGTTCCTGAATTGACTTGAAATTATTTTTAAATCCCTAGACTCCTCCGCTAGAATAAATCCTCCCTGAACTGCTTAGTGGATGATTTTCGGATCCCTACTATCCACTGAGCCCACCTCCTATCGTTTAAGTTGATCAAAATGACTTAACTATCCTTGGATGGTTTTGGAGGGAGAGTTAAGTTATTATAAGGGCATGGATTTTTGTTTATTTACAAATGTCAGTCCCTTATTCATCCGACATTCAGAATGCCTTGTTCCCAAAATTTTCTCATGTGCAACCCCAATCCACCTTTCTTCTCCTTCTGATGCTCCGCCATCGACCGTGACCTCGACAACACCGCCATCCAACGACCCAGGCACACACTGCCATCATCTTCAGTACGCCCATCATGCTCCACCTGTAGGTTCCAATTCATCTCTCTTTCCCTTCTGATGCTTCGTTATTGACCGTGACCTAGGCAACGCCACTATCCAACCATCCGGGCACTCGGCACCGTCATCCTTGGTACGCCATCCCTTTGTATGCTTCCTTCACATCGATCATGATCCTCCCCAACAAACAAGCCCCAAAAAACAAACGGTATACTTTTGCTTTTCTAATGGAACTAAAAACATAAGCTATGTAACCAAAAATATTGTATGTGTAACCATTAAGGTAAATTATGTAACTAAAATATTTAACCGTGTACCTATTTATTCAATTATTTGATGTATATATTTTATGATAGGTTATGGCTAAAAAAAGAAGATATAAGGTATGTAACTGTATACTTTAATTACTGAATTTACTTATGTAGTTACATGTATTTTAACGGTTGTTGCATAGAGCGATGAGGAAGAGGTGAGAAGTGAAAAAAGCAATATAATTATTATAATAAATAAAATTATTATTTTGGTATTTTCATCATTTTTGTGCATCATCCTGTAATTAACTCTTTTGTGATGAAGTTCTTAGGATTATTTAGACTCGATAAAGAAGAATTTATCGTTTAGTCCATAAACTTATTCACGATCAAATGATACGTTGTTACCTAGGATGATAACCTATTGAGTGTAGGTCGTTATGTGCCATATGCATTGATTGTCCTCTTAACCAAGAACTGTGATGTACTGATATGACATGTAGGTGAAGTGTAGGAGTATATTTTATTAAATATGATCAAATCGTGTAGCTCTCTACTATCAAGAGTTACTCACGAAGGATATGGATATAAGTGTCTCTTAGATCTGAGATCACCACGGTGACTTGCAAGCAACTCCTTGCACTTAGATACCAAACTTTCTGAATTTTTAATTCAATGGTGGAAGGTTACTGGGTGTAGTCAAGTACTTATTTTATCGGTGCATGAGTTAAGATAGGATTGATCCCTTCAATTATTGGAGCATGTGCATCACTATATTTCAATTTAGCAAAATCTCAATCGGGGTGGTTCATTCGATGAACACTAAATTTTGAAATATACTGTAGATGATTTTTCAGGATTGACAGTTAAATCCTAGATCATCTTTTGAGCATTGAGATCAAGAGGATGAATTATACGGTAACCATATACCACAGGTTCGTCGATGTTGCATTATGATTATTCGATCTATTTGGATATCGGGTACCATTACTAGATGGTCACATCGATTGGTATAAAAAATTAATTTTTATGCTATCGACTTAGGATTCAAACCTATGGGATTACACATAGTAGAAGTTTCTACCTGATCTAATGGTTGATTAAGAATTTCAATGGTTTGAGACTCTATGATCAGGAGTTCCACTGGACTGAAACTCTATGATCAGGAGTTTCACTAGACTGAAACTCTATTTTTATGGATCCCACTAGATTGAAACTCTGAGTCCTTATTTGGAACTCTCTGATCAAGAGTCCCACTGATCTAAAATTCTATGATCGTGATTTTCATTCATTTGGGATACTGAGTTCAAGAGTCCTACTGGTTTGGGATTCTTTAAGAGTTTCATATAGATAGGACTCTAGTGCCCAGACACCCACTCGATTGAGACTCTATATTTATTGAAGAATTGATTAGTAATTTGATTATTGATTAGCTTAATTTATTTGAGCGATGAAGATTTAATCAAATCTTATTGAATTTAATTCGATTGAATTTGATCCGATCATGTCATGAGTTGACCTAATCACTATAAGAGATTTGATCATAATTTGATCAGAACATAAAGCTAATTAATTTTTAATTTAATTAGATTTTAATTAAATTGGATTAAGTCTAATTTAGTTAGGTTTGATCTAGTGTAATTGGGTCTGAAAAATTAGTTTGGTTGAAACCAATTTGGACCAATTCAAAATGAGTTTGAATTTTAAATTCCCTTCTCCTTGCACCTTGACTTTTTGACCCATTTTTTTCTCCATGAACATTAAGAATGTGTGTCAGATTTCCCACGCCCAGAAGAGAAGTGTGCGTCCTCTCTTATCTCCCTTTGACGTGATCCAAGAGTTGGATTAGGATGATTTGTCTTGAATTTTGAATTCAAAGGCAAGTGGTTGGAGGTTGAAACCAATCCAATCTTATCCATTCCCCATGCCTCTTATAGTTTTGTCGCACTTTTTCGTAGAAAATTTTCAGAGTGGGTGCAAAGAAGAGTCCTTCTACTCATCATCCACTTGGTGGGGTGCTGAAAATGGATAAAACATCCACTTGAATTTTGAATTCAAGTGGATTGTTAAAACCTCTCAACCTCCATCTCCTTATTTGATCCACATGCAAAAGTCATCAAAAGTCGCTCATTTAAAATAGGATTTTTTGTGAGCATGTGTGGGTGTGCATGAAGTATCTGAGAGGGGTATGAAAGGTTTCTTAGAGAGAGAAAAATAGTGAAGGGCGATCATCTTTGGGTAAGAGAAATTCTTGTGAGAGAGAAAGGTTCTCTTGCGCTCTCACATTCCACTCACATCATCTTTCCTATTTTAATCTCTTTGCTCACCCATTTAAAAATAGTTTGAGATGGGTGTATGGCAGGAGAGAGTCCTTTTTATCCATGAAAATTTGTTTCATGGGAAAAAACCCTAGAGAGAGGGCATGGAGCATTTTTGGGCATCAAGGTTTTTGGGTGTGTGAAAACCTGGAGTTGGGACTCAGGGTTCGGATGGAGAGATTGAGCACTGTGAGTGCTCGATCATCACCAAATTTGATACACCATCTCATCATCCTCTGAAGTCCATCTATGATTTTCTAGAGCATCTGAAAGATTAGAAAGAAGATGATCGATTAGATCAATTGTGATTAACCGTCGAAAGTCTCGATAAGAAGCTAGCACTCCAGTGGAGCTGGTTGGGACTAAGAGTTCTGTGTGGACCAACCGTAGAGGCCAAATAAGTATGTGATTGTAGTGCAATGTGAGAAATTCTTTTGGCGAATTCAAATCATGGAGTTCATCTACCTGCACATAGATATTATGTTCTGAACACAAGTCGATCAGCGAATAAGATTTACTGATCGATCGTATTTAAATTTTCTATAATATATTAGCATATCTAGATCCTGAGTAGGAATTTATGATTTGATCATAGCATGCATAGAATTAATAGTAGATTAATTTTAACTTTCATTGCTATGTAATTTGAAAAAAATTCAAAAATGCATGCTTTAATCCTTCTTGATTTCCAACAATGGTATCAGAGCAAGTGTTGCTCGACATGCTTTAATATGTAATTAAAAAAATAAATATTAGAATATTAGATATGTTAAATTCGAGTAGCAAGTAATCAAATTGGATTGGTTGCCATGGCCATTCAGTCATAGGAGAAAAGTAGGGTTTAAAAGCCCTCCTTCCATTCAATGGAATTCTCCTAGAAATGAGTCAATCCATTTGATGAACAAAAAATTAAAAATGTTTCAAAATTTAAAAAATATTTTGAAATGCCGAATTCTAATCCATCAGCCTAAAAACTTAATAAAAGATTAAGTGTTGCCTCATAGGATCTAGAATTATGAATTAAAGATTCTAAGATATTTGCATAAACTATGGGTTAAAGGATTAGATGAATTAGGTCCATTAATTGGGTTAAACCTAAAATTAGTTAAAGAATGGACTAAATTAGAGAAACTGATCAAATCTAACTAAATTTTGAATTAGATTAGATCAAAAACTCTCTAGATTTAACTTCAATAGTTGTAGTTGGATGAGTCTATATCTTTAATAAAGACCAAGATGGACTTGATTCATGGCTATGCGGTCGAGTTCGTAATCACAAGATCGATCAGATTGAACCTAATTAATTGGTTAGTATCTAAGATAAGTTTGTCAGTCAAGACTGGTGGTTTTTAATTGAGAGCTACTCGCACTGATTCGATTTTTGATGAGTTAATAACATATCCCTTCCACTAATCACACTTATCTGACCAACATGGTTGATTAGAATTTGATTAGATCACTTGATAATTTGAGCTGACCTATATTACTAGAAATCAATTTGACTGATTTAAATCAATAAAACTGAATTAGGTGCCCATGGATCTAAATTGATCATAATCTTAATCTATTGACTTGATGAAGTCAGTGGAAGGATTTGACTTGGTGAAGTCAGTAGGAGAAAATGGATCCATGTTCTTTTTATCCTTAAATCACATGTAACCTAAATTCTCTAAATTATTAAGTCCTTAAAAAAAACTAAGTTATGGAGATAACCGAGTCATAGCCTTCCATTAAGGTGAATAGTAATGAGTCCAATTTTCTATATGAACATTGGAGGTGCCTTACATCTGGTATTCATCTGGATATTGAAATTACTGTCCATCATATGATGATGAGGTTGCACTCTCTTAACGATGATCATGTTAGCTAGAGCTTTCTTCGAGTCTGATTATCGTAAGTTTGATGCACCGAATTCAATCATGTTAATGGTTGAACCTAATTAGATCTTTTTAGTGGAGGCCATAGCCTACTGAATTAGCTTCTAGGATAAAATCTAATTACTAAAAATTATTTAAAAAAATAATTGATTATGAACCTATCTGTAGATGCACATGGGTTAGCCAAAGCTTTTCTCGAATTCGTTTGTAGTCTATGTGGATTCTAGTACCCACTAAGGAGTTAGTATAATTTTTCAAATTGAAGGTAGAGACTACCAATTCATTAAAATGATGGAAGAACCTTTAGACTAAAGTCTAATTCTTTAAGATTAATTAATTCAAGTACTAATAAGATTTCATATTTTTCTTTCAGATAAATAAAATGGCTAGTGTAAGTCTACTCCATTCACTGTTGGATAGTGACAAGCTTTTAGGATCTAATTATGAAAAATCTAGTGTTGACCCTAATCAGGTAGACCCAAAGAAAAATTATCCTCTTCACTCGAATAGTTTGAATAGGAAAAATCAACAAATAATTGTTGGTCAAGATTGTTATATGATAACCCTTGCAATTTCTCTGTTTGTGATACATCTACCTGTGTATTAGATATCGCGAGTCTAGTTCATATATGCAATTCGCTGCATAGAATTCAAATTGATAGAAAATTTAAGAATGATAATAGATTCCTTAATGTTGGGGATGGAAGTAAAGTTTCAATCCTAGCATTAGAAACTCTTGAGTTTATTTTCAAAATTAATAGTGTCATTTTAAGTGACTATTACTATTGTCCATCTTTTATGATGCACATAATATCTATTGGACTTTTAATCTAAGATGATTATTATTTATTAATTAAAAAAAATTATTATGATATCATTATGAATGATGTTACAATAATACGAGGATAATTAAGAAATGATATTTATATTTTATCACAGTCTATTAGTGTAATGTATATGTCAAATAAATATCCAAAACTAGATAATATCATCGATGCCTATCTTTGGCATTGTAGGCTCGATCATATAAATAAGAATAAGATCAACAAGTTAGTCAAAAAGCATATCCTTGACATCAATGATTGTGAATCATTGATTACTTGTGATGTTGGAAATAATGTCCTGAAGCCAATCATCAATCTATTGATGATTAAGCTAATTTATATAATTATATATAAATTATTTATTAAATAAAAATTATTCTGACTTTTCATCATAAATCTTTTATCTTCTAATGAACTCCTATCTGATGTGATGAAGTCCTTAGGACTATTTAGAATCGACAAAAAATGATTTATCATTTAGTTCTTAAAATAGTTCACGATCAATGATATGTCATTACCAAGGATAATAATATTTATCGAGTATAGATCATTGTGTGCCATATAGGTTGATTATTTTCTTAACTAAGGAGTATGGAGACACTGGTATGGCATGTAGGTGAGATATAGGGATACATCTGTACTGAATGTGATCGACTCCAAAGCTTTTCTACTATTAAGAATTACTCTGATGGAATATGGATATAAATATCCCTCCGATCTAAGATCACCATGGTGATTTTCAAGCAACTCACTATGCTTTGATGTCGAACTACCTGAATTTTTAATTCAGTGATGGAAGGTTTCTGGGTATAGTCAAGTACTTGAGAAGTCGGTGCGTGAGTCAAGATGAAATTGATCACTCTTGGACTCAGGAGTTATGCTCAATAGTATTTTAGTTTAGCAAAGTCTTGGCCAGGATAGTTCTTGTGAGAAGTCACAGGACTAATTGCTTTGCGATATGATTTGGATGTATTTTCTAGGGTTGACAGTTAAATCCTAAGTCATCCTATGCATAGAGGTCAAAGGGATGAATTATGTAGTAATCATATTCACATAGATTCTGAATGTTGCAACTGCACCATTCGACTAGATGGTTACTTCGATTAGTATAGAAAATTGGTTCCTATGCTACCGACTTAGATTCGAACTTATGGGGTCACACATACTAGAGGTTCCTACTCGATCCAATAGCTGATCAATGAATGTTTAATTAATGATTTGATTGCTAATTAACTCAATTTGATTGAGTAATTATTTTTTATCAAACCCAATTAAATTGGATTCATTTAGATTTGATCCAATTAGGTTATGAGATGATCTAATCGTCAAGCAGGAGGTTTGATCTCTAATCTGATAAGAGGTTTGGCCTAATTAATTTTTGATTTGATTAGGATTTAATTGAGCCTAATTCAATCTAAATAAGTTGGATTTATTCTGATCTAATTGGGCCTAACCAATTTGGATTGGATTGGTTCAATTGGATGTCAAATAAGAGACTAGTTTGACTAGTCTTCCATGTGCCACATCACTCAAATATTGCGCCATCTATTCTCCATGAGAATTGAGAATTTTTGTGAAGAATTCCACGCACAAGAGGGCGCACACCCTCCCTTCTCACATCCCAAATGGATAGGTTTAATTTGGTTACAAGTTTAATTCAAATAGGATTTGAGTTTGAATGGATAACCACTTAATCTAGACCTCTTCCTCATGCCTCTTTTATTTGTGCGCATCTATGAAATACCTGATTTTATAGGCGTGCAGATAAGAACTCAAAAAAGAGAACATGTGAAAAAAAGAAGAGAGAGTCTCTTCTCTGCATGAGGAATTCTAGGTGCAAGGTTCTTGGGTGAGGGCATATCCTCGAATCCATCTAGAGTTTGGATTCTAGATTGTGAGTAACGAAGGAGAACCTCCTATATTTCTTATCTATATCGACAAATCGGAGCATCCGAAGAGCTGATGAAGAAGATCGAAGAAGTTTGATCTGATATCAGCCATCAAAGGTTTCTGTAGCGAGCTAGCACTTGGAAGGAACTAATCGAGATCAGGACCTTATGTGGATCACTTGTAGAGGCCAGATGCATGTATGGTTGTATTGCGGTGATCAGATCTACACCAAGAAGATCAAATTATGGGGATCATCTATCCATGAAAAGATAACGTATTTTGAATATGTAGAAGCAGTACAATAGTTTACTGCACTTGATATTTTATTTTTTAGATATGCATGCATATATATGTACATTAAATCCTGTATAGTGTAGGGTTTTTATATTAGATCTATAGCTTTTATTATTAATATGATTAATAATTATTTTCACTATGCTATCTTTAAAAAAAAATTTTAAAATCAAAGCTAGAAATCCTGCACGTTTCCTTCATGTGAGTCCTACCTTCTTGGTAAGATGACCAAATCATCTTTTACTGAAAAAAATGAACGGGCCACTGAGCTTCTAGGTCTAGTACATACTGATGTATGTAGACCTATGAACACGTATGCTAGAGATGGGTTCTACTACTTCATTACATTTACTGAGGACCTATCTATATATGGGTACATCTATCTTATGAAGAATAAATTCGATCGTTTGAAACATTCAAATGATATCGAAATGAGGTAAAAAAATAGCTTGAAAAGAGAATTAAAATTCTTCAATCAGACCGAGGAGGTGAATACATTTTTAATCATTTTTTGATATATCTAAGAGAGAATGGAATTTTCTCATAATGGATCCCTCCTGGAACATCATAGCATAATGGTATATCTAAAAAGAGGAATCGAACCTTGTTGGACATGGTTCGATCCATGATTGGGTTTATGAGTCTGCCAATTTCATTCTAGGATTATGCACTTGAGACTGCTTATTTTATTTTGAACAATGGTCAGAGTAAGTCTATTGCAAAGACTCCATATGAGATATGGACTGGGCGTAGGCCGACACTCTCTCGTCTTAGGGTTTGGAGATGTCTAGCTTATGTCAAATATTTATAGCCAAAAAAGCTTGGACCTAGGTTCAATACTTGCTTGTTTATAGGATATCCAAAGAAAACTATAAGTTATTATTTCTATCTTGCTAAAGAATAAAAGGTGTTCATCAGTAATAGAGTAGTCTTTTTAGAAAAAAAATTTCTTATGCAAGGAACTGCTGTCTCTAATGTTGAACTTAGTGAAGTTTAACAGGTGAAAAAATTGATACATTCTAGTGAACCTAAGAACTAAATTTGATAAGATCAAATTCAGATCCCATTGTTAAGGCACCTTTAAGAAGATCTGGTAGAGTATCGCATTAACCAGACAGATACTATAGTTTCTTAGTTTGGGATGATGATCCTGTTGAACTTGATAAGAATGATGAGGATCCGATCACCTACATGGATACCATGCAGAGGTCCGATTTTGATAAATGGTTGGAAGCCATGAAGTTCGAAATGGAGTCCATGAAGGTTAACAGTATATGAACACTAGTTGATCCACTTAAAGGGATAAAATCCATTGGATGTAAGTGAATTTTTTTTTAAAAAAGGAATGCAGATAGAAAGATGGAGATCTATAAAGCCCATCTGGTTGTCAAGAAATATCGTCAGTATTATGGTATTGACTATGATGAAATATTTTTTTTGATGGCAATGCTCATGTCCATTTGGATCATGCTTATGATAGCAGCATATCTGGACTATGATTTGACAAATGGATGTGAAAATAACTTTTTTAAATAAAGAGCTGGATGAAGAGGTGTATATGATATAGCTTGAGGATTTTACATTCACAAATGAGTCCAAAGTGTGCAAGCTTTAGAGATCTATTTATGGATTGAAGCAGACATCGCAGAGTTGGAACATGTGCTTTGATAAAATGATCAGAATATATGACTTCATTAAGAATAGAGAGAAACCCTGCATCTATAAATGGGCTAATAATTTTATAATAGTATTTCTTGTACTATATATGGATGATATTCTCTTAATTAAAAATGGCATTCCTGCACTACAGAGAATAAAAGTTTGGCTGTCGTCGTAATTCTCCATGAAGGATTTGAAAAAAGCTTCCTACATCTTAGGAATGAAGATCTATAGAGATAGGTCTAAAAGATTATTTAGATTATCCTAATCCACATACATTGATACCGTGCTGAAGCAGTTCAGCATGGCAAATTTCAAAAAAGGCTATCTCCCAATAGGTCATGAAAATACTCTCTTGAAGAGGGATTGTTTGACAACTCCTCAAGAGAGAGAGCGTATGAGTAGAATACCATATACTTCGATAATGAATTCTATTATATACGCCATGACGTGTACGAGATCGAATGTGGTATACTCACTCAGAATAGTGAGCAGGTATCAGTCTGATCTAGGTAAGAATCATGGAAAGATTGTAAAGATAATCCTAAAGTATTTAAGAAATACTGAGATCAGTGGCTCATTTATGGAGATGCTGACTTGAAACTTATGGGATATACTAATTTCAGTTTTCAGTTAGATCACGATGATAGTAAGAATATGTTAGGTTATGTATTTATTCTCAATGGTAGAGTATTCTAGTGAAAGAATTTTAAGCAGCATACTGTAGTCGATTCTATGTGCAAGACAGAGTATGTCGCAGCATCTGATGCTGCAAAGGATGCTGTATGACTGCGAAAGTTCATCGATGAGCTAGAGTGGCATCCTTCTTGGATGGTTCGATTCTACTTTACTGTGATAGCACTGGAGCCATAGCTCAAGCAAAGGAGTCGAAGGCACATCAGCGCACTAAGTATATTCTGCATCGCTACCATCTTGTACGAGAGATCATTGAGCGAGGTGACATCGATCTTCAAAAAATTGATGAAAAGAAGAACATGGCCGACCTATTTACTAAAGTCCTTGGAATCAAAGAGTTCAATAATCACAAATGAAAGATGGATATATGATACTGTTCTGAATGGCTTTAGTCTAAATGGAAGTTGTTGGAAAATGTATTTTAAAGCCAATCATCTAGGTTGTAGATGGTTGAGCTGAATGTAAATATACTTGAATTATTATAATAAATAAAATTATTATTTTGATATTTTTATCATTTTTGTGCATCTTTCTGTAATGAACTCTTTTGTGATGAAGTCCTTAGGACTATTTAGACTCGATAAAGGAGAATTTATCATTTAGTCTTTAAATTTATTCACGATCAAATGATATGTTGTTACCCTAGGATGACAGCCTATAGAGTGTAGATCGTTGGGTGCCATATGCGTTGGTTGTCCTCTTAATCAAGAAGTATGATATACTGATATGGCATGCAGATAAAATATAGGAATACATTTCACTGAACGTGATCCAACTGTATAGCTCTCTGCTATCAAAAGTTGTTTATGAAGGATATAAAGGAAAATTTTAATTTTTCAGACCAGGTTTGTTCAGATCTGATCAGATCAAGAGATATATTTCAAATTTTTTTTTTTGATCCAGATCAGATCTAAAATATTTTAGATCTGATTATTATTATTTTAAAAATTAAAATAAAATTAGATAAATTAAATTAGATTTAATTTATCTTGATGTGGGTAATCCTATTATCCGTTGATGATCCTGTAAGCAGTGGAAGGTTCTGGATCAAGACACGTAAGTATCTGGCCTCTATCGATATCCACTCAGAATGAATTTGGAGATTCTCTTCTTCTCTATCATGTCTCCAAAAATTAGATCTGGATCTGATCTGGAGGATCTTCAAAACTCTTTTCGAAGATCAGCAGTTGTCCTATGCAGCAGTGCAGCCTTCTAGCTTTCAGTCGCCTTTCTCTCGTCTGGATCGCACCAACCAAGGTCCAAAACTCCTTTTGGACATGGAGAGGAGAGGGAGAAGATGGGTTTGGCATGGAGGAAGAGGGGAGAGGCAGCCTTGGGGCATGGGAATTGGATTCCTTTCAATGCTTATTGAGTTGGGCGCAGGATCTTATTTATAGACTGTCTGTGATCCAACTTCTCTTCTTCCCAACCAATCATAACTCTTTATGAAATCAGATCTAAATCTGATTGATGAAAATAGAGTCTCCTGGATTCCTCCTTAGAGGGCACCTAAGATCAGTCAAAGTTGGTTCTTAGGAGAACTCTAATTGAAATCTAAAAAGAAGATGGAGTCCCTGTCCAACAGGGACTCCTAGGCGCCTCCAACTTGGGCGCACGCCTAGGGTGGTGTGCACCCTCCTTCTTGCCAGATTCTGATAGGGGGACAAGCCCCCACCAGTTCTCTAATAGGTGTGTGACACATGGATAGAAGTCAAAGTGTCTATGGTCAGCATTTGACCAGTCAAAGGTAGACTTTTGACCAAAGTCAAAGAACAAGAAATGGTAGGTGACCAAAAATGATAGGTAATATCTTACAAAATAAGATAATCTTTTTCTAACTTGGATAACCTCCAGTCAGACCATGTGAAGGCCTCTGATTGAGCACAAACTCCTTTGGCTTAGACAGGATAACTTATTTATGATAGCAAAAGAAGAACGTTAGGTTCAATCGAGTGCTAGCACGATTTTCATGAACCTAATTGAATCTCATTCAGATCAATTGAACTGGAACAGTTCAATTGATGATCACCAGATTTAAACCCTTATTTGTGTGACCTAATTAGGTTCAATTCTGTATGGTAATGGGATATGTCATGATCTCTATCATTGACATCATCGAAACTCCTTTTAATGGATCAAAACTCTTCTAATTCGAATAATTAAAATGATCGATCATCTAAATCATTCTAATTGCTCCCAAAATCCACTAGTGAAACCTAGCAGTATATAGTGGCAACCCATCAGAGCTGAATGCGAACCTCTTGGTGCAGCTACCTGTGTGATTAAGTTCTTCTATCTTGAGCCCCGATCATATTAGGGTTAAGGTGAACTCGTCAAACCCTAGTTTCTATCATATGATGCAATCATTCGATTCGAGTTCGATGTGAAAATCTAAATAGAAACTCTTTCTATTATTTCACTCTACCATGGCCATGGGTTTTTGAACTTGATTCTCATGATCATCATAGGGCTGCTCCTCTACCACCGAGGTAGATAGATTCCATCTTGATGCTATCCAGTTCCTACAATGAACATGCTATAGCCAACATACACCTCAGGATTCTGTATGGCTAGGAGATCGAGTAATGGTGTAGTCAAACTATAACACCCTCAAGGTGAACTGCCGATGCACCTCAGGTCAAAGAACCAGACACACTACTGCAGCATCGAGTCAGTCATTGACGAGAAGGTAGACTCCCTAATGACTACTCGAGGTGGTCACGCTCAGTGCCCTCATTCTCTAACGAGTACCTATACTCTCGCTCTGATGTTTCCACACCATAGACTCAAGACTCATCTACTAAAGAGAAGCGATTGTACACCAACCTTCCGGATCAATCACCATCCTCGTGATGATCCTATGGTCGGGAGCATTTTATGAGTTAATAATATGAATTTATTCATATCTTAAATTTTCAACTCTTGAAAATATGAATTATCATTACCATTAACTCAAAGGATGTATCACAGACACTAAATACACATATGTGATAGAAAATAACCCATTTTATTGATATTATAGTCAAAATTATAATTTTGCCCTAGAAGTGTATTACAAGTGTCAGCCAATTCTGGCTTCTTAGGGCACATATATCTAACAATCTCCCACTTATCCTAAAGCCAATTGGCTACAAGTCTAAGTCCCATCTTCTCAAGATGGGCTTCGATCTTTTGTTGTCCCAACGACTTTGTAAGTGGGTCTGCCACATTATCCGTGGAGTTGACTCTCTTGACCTCGACATAATCCTTCTCGAGGTAATCACGGATGAGGTGGTATCGTCGCTCAATATGCTTGAATTTTTGGTGAGACTTTGGCTCCTTAGCAAGGGCTATGGCGCCATTATTATCGCAGTATAGAGGAATGGCATCTGATGGCATTACTCCGATTTCTGCAGCAAACTTCTTATACCAGAATGCTTCCTTCGCAGCTTCTGATGCAGCGATATATTTTACTTCCATGGTAGAATCTGCTATCACCGTTTGCTTGAAACTCTTCTAGCTGATTTCACACAAACAGACTCCCAGATGTCGACTTTCGATCATCTATATCCGACATGCAATCTTAGTCTGTGTATCCCTGGACTTGGAGTTCTCCGTTACCAAAGACCAACATCATATCCTTAGTTCTTCTCAAGTACTTAAGGATACATTTCACAAAAGTCCAGTGTTCTTCACCTGGATTTGACTGATATCTGCTTGTGACACTCACAGCATGGGCTATATCAGGTCGTGTACATAGCATGGCATACATGAGGCTCCCTATTGTAGAAGCATAAGGGATCTTGCTCATGCGTTCTATTTTCTCAGGTGTGCTGGGGCACATCTTCTTAGAAAGATGAATACCATGTCTGAAGGATATTAATCTCCTTTTAGAGTTTTCCATACTAAACCTCTTTAGTACTTTTTCTATGTACATCTTCTGTGAAAGTCCTAGCATCCTATTCGGTCTATCCCTATAGACCTTAATTCCTAGAATAAAGGATGCTTCACCTAGGTCTTTCATGGAGAATTCCTTGGACAACCATATTTTGACTGTTGTTAACATGGAATATCATTCCCAATAAGGAGGATGTCATCCACGTACAATACGAGGAAGACAACAGCGCTCCCACTGATCCTTTTGAAAACACATGGTTTCCTCTTCATTTTTGATGAAACCAAACATTTTGATCACATCATTGAAACGAATGTTCCGACTCCGAGATGCTTGCTTAAGTCCATATATGGACCTTTGCAGCTTGCAAACCTTGTGATCAGTATCACTGGATGTGAAACCTAGCGGCTGTTCCATATAGATATCTTCCTCAAGATATCCATTCAAGAACACCATTTTCACGTCCATTTGCCATATTTCATAATCGAAATAGGCTGCAACGGCAAGCAATGTGCGGATGGATTTTAGCATAGCCACTGAAGAAAAGGTATCCTGATAGTCAATGCCTTCGCGTTGACTATAACCTTTTGCCACTAGTCTAGCCTTGAATGTCTCCACATTCCCATCTGCACCAATCTTTCTCTTGAAGATTCATTTACACCCAATAGGTACTATATCTTCTGGTGGATCTACCAAGGTCCAGACTTGGTTTGAGTGCATCGAGTCAATTTCTGACTGCATTGTCTCTAGCCATTTCTTAGAGTCGATATCTGATATCGCCTCGTTGTAGATTTTGGGATCATCACCATGAGCACCATTACCTACAGGAGAACATTTCCTCTACTTCCTCTGAAATAATACCTAAGTATCTTTCAGGAGGATGGGAAACTCTTTTCGATCTATGAGGTGGAGGAGGTAGTGTTCTTATTGGCTCAACCTGATTTGGTTCCAATTGGTCCTTAGCTCGTTGTACTTGTGAGACTTTCTCATCAAGCTTGATCTACTTTCCAATGCTGCTATCTTGAATAAATTATTTTTCAAGAAAGATGGCATGTTGACTCACAATCACATTGTAATCTTCTGGAATGTAGAAATAGTATCCTAATGACTCTTTAGGATATCCTATGAATCGAGCTCTGAAGGACCTAAACTCTAACTTGTCCGCTTGTTGTCTTTTGACATGAGCCGGACAACCCCAAATTCTGAGATGACTCAGACTTGGTTTCTTACCGTGCCATATCTCATACGGTGTGGTAGGAATGGTTTTAGAGGAAACCCTATTCAGTAGATAAATTAAAGTTAACAATGAATGTCCCCAAAGAAAATCAGAAAGGTCTATGAAGCTCATCATGGATCGGACCATATCCAATAGGGTCCGATTTCTCCATTCTGAAACTTCGTTGAGTTGAGGTGTTCCTGGTGGAGTCCATTGAGAGACTATGCCATTTTTTTTGAGATAGTCTAGGAATTCCCGGCTAAGGTATTCACCTCCTCGATCTGATCGAAGAACCTTAATGGGTTTTTCAATTTATTTTTCTACTTCATGTCTGAATTCTTTGAACTTTTCAAAAGCTTCAGACTTGTGTCTCATAAGATACACATACCCATACCTAGATAGATCATCGGTAAAGGTAATGAAGTAGACAAAATTATCTCTAGCCGGCACATCAAATGGGCTGCACACATCAGTATGTACTAGGGCAAGGAGATCTGTGGCCCTTTCCCCATGTCCAACAAAAGGAAGTTTAGTCATTTTGCCTTGAAGATAAGATTCACAAGTTGGATATGACTCGAAAGTCAATGGACTCAATAGCCTATTTTTCTTCAATTTGTTGATCCTATCTTCTGCTATATGACCTAATCTTAGGTGCCATAGATACCTGTCATTTGGACTATCCCTAGGTCGTTTGGCATTCACATTTTGCTCGATAGTTAGAACAGGTACATCAATATGTAGCTGATAAAGACCGTTAATAAGAAAACCATTTGCAATTTTATTTCTTTCATAAAGAATGTTACAATGGTCCTTAAAGAAGGTAATCACATAGCCTTCTAGTGCTAAGCATGAAACAGAAATCAAATTCCTACTAGCTGCAGGCACATAATAACAGTCTTTTAAAACTAAGTCTAAACCAGATGGTAATCGAAGAGGGTATGTTCCCATGGCTACTGCAGTAACTCTTGCTCCATTACCGACGCGTAGGATCATGTCTCCATCCCTCAGCCTCCTGCTATCCTCAAGACCCTACATGGAAGTGCACAGATGAGCACTAGAACCAGAGTCAAGCACCCAACTGGATGCAGAAGAAATCATAAGGTTAGACTCAATAACGAGCATACCTCCAGAAGGACCTTCCTTCTTGTTCTTCAGGGTGGCCAGGTAAGTAGGGCAGTTCCGCTTCAATGGCCATCGCTGTTGCAATGGAAACACTTTCCTTTGACATCGGCCTTTTTCTTCGGCTCTGCCTTCTTCTTCTTTGATCCTCCTTCCACCTTCTACTTTTTCGCAGACTTTTTTTCTTTCCATAAGACTTTCTTTTGAAAGAAGTCCGTTTCATAGCAAGAACAGAGCCTTTAGAACCTTTCATAGAAAGCTCAGCAGTGACCAGCATATTCATTAATTCGGCCAAGGAATTTTGAAGTTTATGCATGTGGTAATTCATGATGAATTGTCCATATGCATCAGTCAAGGATTGCAGAATAACATCATTCTGTAGATCCAAGTCCAACTTCACACCGAGCTTCTCAAGCTCTTCCAAGTTCTTGATCATCATTAGGCAGTGATCTTGGACTGACTGCCTATCACGCATCTTAGCCTTAAAAAGTCATTTCGTGACTTGATATTTTGGCTGCGCGACTCTGTTCACCAAACATCTCTCCTGCAAGTGAGCCAACATTTGCGAAGCAGTCCGATATCTTCATGTTGGCGCTGGAGCTCATCAGATATCGAGCCCAACATGTAATATCTGGCCTTATTATCTTCATCTAATCCATTTCTTCAGAGATGCTCTCTGTTCAAGATGGATGGACTGGTAAGGTGGGAGGGTCCTGATCCAATACATGGTTAACTTCTCGAACCCAAAATAATTTTGTGTTTCCTAGCCAATCTTTATAATTGGGTCCAGTCAGTCTATGTGTGTCCAGGATATGTGCCAATGGATTGGAGCAGACATTTTTTCCTATAGAGAGTCAAAGATTCTAGTTAGATATTGTAATTATGACTTGATCAATTTATTTAGAAATTTTATTTTTAAATAAATTAGCTTCCACTATTTTCTCGAATTCCTACACTCCCTTTGTAGAGATGCAAAAATCTCCATGATTAATGATTTCTAGTGGGTGGTGCGATCTCACCAACTGACTCATCACCTCACCTAACAGTTATTGGTGATGGGTTAGCCAATGAGTGAACAACTCTTGTTCAATGATTCTCTAATCATGGTGCACCCAAACTTGATCTCTAATTCATGAATCTCACCGTATCCGAAATATTGATCCACTCTTTAGTTAAGTCAGACCCACCATTTGCACAGACTAGATTTCTAATTGAGTCTCTCACCGTATCCAAATATTGAGCCCAACTCATCCTCCAACCCATAGCATCCAATGCCTAATAAACATGATTGCATCTTCTCGGTGCAACTGAGCCACTGTATCCAACCGAGAATAATCAACTCCGAAAAGGGTCCGCATGTCTACAATGGTGAAAGTCCTCAGACTTAATCTTTTCTTAGGAAGAATTGATTCAGGTCTCATTAAACTAGACTTATCATAGTCATAACAATTATGACTAACCTAGTGGCATGGGTTAGCTCGGATTATTAACCATCTCAGATCAGAACTGTGTCAATAGATATGGCCAGGTAAGTGAGACCGATGGAAGAAATATGCCATTAACTCGTACAAGAATGCATTCAGATTGAGTAGCTTACAATTAAAAATCAGTCGATCGTATGTGTGCTAAACTTACCTTAGACACCAAATTATTGAGTCAGAACCAATTGGATTAGCCTACAATTTAGACTCTAACCTCTGAGCCTAATTAGGTCTTGCTTGATCGTGACTCGATCTTAACCCAGACTTAATCCTATTAGGCTGGTCAATTTAAGCATTGTTGATCCCATCTAACCAACTCTTGATTCGATTTGATCAACCGCTTAGACCTAATTGAGCTACCCAAGCCCGAATCCAGTATTATGAATATGTCTTAGATCTAAAATTTTCAATTTTAGACCTAATTGATATTCCATAATCTTAATTTTTAATTAAGTAGGATTCATAAATAAAATATGCATAATAAATTCTAAGATTTCAGGATCTAGGATTTTGCAGAAAGTAAGTTTTGAATTTCTGATTAAGAACGAACATGCAGCACCCCTACAAATCATAAGAATATCCCATCAGATGGAAAGAGAGGGCCTTTAAATTCTTCTTCGTTCTTATGATCGGACGGTCAAGAAGAATGCCTTAATCAGGAACATGCAATACTACAAAAGTAGTTTTAGATCTATATCATATATTTCATATACAAATTAGATCTAATCATGGCATATTTTGCATACATCTCATGTATCAAATCATGCATATTTTCAGATCTAAATTATCTCATAATAATTAAAAAAAATTAGATTTAAATTATCTAAATCAAATAATTATAATCTAGACAATTATGTAGAACTATTCTACAACTAGTCTAGACATGCATCTATCACATCTCATATGATATTCAAAAATTAAATAATTTTTATTTGCTATTTTTTAGATATTATTATAATTATTATAATATCAAAAAATAGTAAATAAATAGATCTAAAATATTATTTAATCAAATTAAATTAAAAAACATGCAAGACTATTCTATTTTAGAACTATGCATTTTTTAATCTTAGATTATTTAATTTTAATTTTTCTAATTTTTAGATCTAATCACATCTCATGTGACATTAAAATTATTTATTTTTTAATTAAATAAATTTAAAATTAAATCTAAATACTTTTAGAACCTGGGTCTGATACCAGTTGAGGGATCCTGATTTTCGACCAGGTTCATTCAGATTATAAATAAGATCTAAGATAGATCTAATTATTATTATTAAAAATTAAATAAAATTAGATATTAAATCAGATTTATTTTTTTGTGGATAATCCTATTATTTGATGATCCTGTAAGCAACGGAAGGTTCTGGATCAAGACGCAGGTGCCTATTCTATCGGTATCCATTGGGCTAGATCTAGAGATCCTCTTTTCTATCATATTAATCAGTGGAGGATCTTCAAATTTTTTGAGATCAGTAGTTGTTATGCAGCAGTGCAGTTCTAGTTTTAGTGCCTTCTTCTGGATCGACCAAAAGTCCAAATCCTTTTGGATGTGGAGAGGAGAGGGAGAAGGTGGGTTTGGCATGGAGGAAGAGGGGAGAGACAGCCTTAGGGTGTGGGAATTAGATTCCTTTCCATACTTTTTGAGTTGGGCGCAGGATCTTATTTATAGACTGTCTGTGATCCAACTTCTCTTCTTCCCAATCAATCACAACTCTTTGTAAAATCAGATCTAAATCTGATTGGTGAGAATAGAGTCCCCTGGATTTCTCCTTAGAGGGCACCTAAGATCAGTCAAAGTTGATTCTTAGGAGAACTCTAATTGAAATCCAAAAAGAAAATGGAGTCCCTATCCAACAGAGACTCCTAGGCGCCTCCAACTTGGGCACATGCCTAGGATGGCATGCACCCTCCTCCTTGCCAGGTTCTGATAGGGGGATAAGCCCCCATCAGTCCTCTAATAGGTGCGTGACACATGGACGAAGTCAAAGTATCTATGGTTAGCATTTGACCAGTCAAAGGTAGACTTTTGACCAAAGTCAAAGAACGAGAAATGACAGGTGATCAAAAATGGCAGGTAATGTCTTACAAAATAAGATAACCTTTTTCTAACTTAAACAACCTTCAGTCAGACCATGTGAAGGCCTCTGATTGAGCATAAACTTCTTTGGCTCAGATAGGATAACTTATTTATGATAGCAAAAGAAGAATGTTAGGTTCAATCGAGTGCTAGCACGATTTTTTTGAACCTAATTGAATCTTATTCAGATCAATTGAACTGGATCAGTTCAATTGATGATCACCAGATTCAAACCCTTGTTTGTGTGATCTAGTTAGGTTCAGTTCTATATGGTAATGGGTTATGTCATGATCTCTATCATTGACATCATCGAAACTTCTTTCGATGGATTAGAACTCTTCTGATTCGAACAGTTAGAATGATCGATCATCTAAATCATTCTAATTACTTCCAAAATCTACCAATGACACCTAACAGTATATGGTGGCAACCCATCAAAGCTAAATGCAAACCTCTTGGTGCAGCTACCTATGTGATTAAGTTCTTCTATCTTAAGCTCCAATCAGATTAGGATTAAGGTGACCTCGTCAAACCCTAGTTTCTGTCATATGATGCAATCATTCGATTCGAGTCCGATGTGAAAATCTAAATAGAAACTCTTTCTATTATTTCACTCTGCCATGGCCATGGGCTTTTGGACTTGATTCTCATGATCATCATAGGGCTGCTCCTCTACCACCGAGGTAGATAGATTCCATCTTGATGCTATCCAGTTCCTACAATGAACATGCTATAGCCAACATACACCTCAGAATTTCGTATGGCTAGGAGATCGAGTAATGGTGTAGTCAAACTATAACACCCTCAAGGTGAATTATCGATGCACCTCAGGTCAAAGAATCAGACACACTACTACAGCATCGAGTCAGTCATTGACGAGAAGGTAGACTCCTTAATGACTACTCAAGGTGGTCATGCTCAGTGCCCTCGTTCTTTAATGAGTATCTATACTTTCGCTCCGGTGTCTCCACACCGTAGACTCAAGACTCATCTACTAAAGAGAAGCGATTGTACACCAACCTTCTAGATCAATCACCATCCTCATGATGATCCTATGGTCGGAAGCATTTTATGAGTTAATAATGATTATTCATGTCTTAAATTTTTAACTCTTGAAAATATGAATTATCATTACCATTAACTCAAAGGATGTATCACAGATACTAAATACACATATGTGATAGAAAATAACCCATTTTATTGATATTAGTCAAAATTATAATTTTGCCCCTAGAAGTGTATTACAAGTGTCAGCCAATTCTGGCTTCTAAGGCACATATATCTAACAGGATATAGGTATAAGTATTTCTTAGACTTAAGAGCACTATGGTGACTTGCAAGCAACTCACTGCACTTAAGTATTGGACTACCTAAATTTCTAATTCAGTGATAGAAGATTATTAGGTGTAGTCAAGTATTTATTTTATCAGTACGTGAGTTAAGATGGGATTGACCCCTCCAATTGTTGGAGCATATGCATCACTATATTTCAATTTAGCAAAATCTCGATCGGGATGGTTCAATCGATAAATACTAAATTTTGAAATATAATATAGATAATTTTTCAGGATTCATAATTAAATCCTAAATCATATTTTGAGTATTAAGGTCAAAAAAATGAATTATACGGTAACCATATGCCATATATTCGTTGATGTTATATTGCGACTATTTGATCTATCCAGACATTGAGTAGCATTGCTAGATGGTCATATCGATTGATATAGAAAATTGATTCCTATGCTACCGGCATAGAATTTGAACCTATAAGATCACACATAATTGGAGTTTCTATCTGATCTGATGGCTGATCAAGAATTTTAATGGTCTAAAACTCTATGGTTAAGAGTCCTACAAGACTGAAACTCTATGATCAGGAGTCTCACTGGACTAAAACTCTATCTTTATGGATCCTACTAGACTGAAACTCTAAGTTCTACTTGTCTGTAACTCTCTGATCAAGAGTCTCACTGGTCTAGGACTCTGTGATCATGATTTTCATTCATTTGGAATATTGGGTTCAAGAGTTCTACTGGTTTGGGACTCTTTAAGAGTTTCATATAGATGAAACTCTAGTGCCCAGACATCCATCTAATTGAGACTCTATATTTATTGGAGGATTGATTAGCAATTTGATTGCTGATTTGCTTAATTTATTTGAGCGATGAGGATTTAATCAAATTTGATTGAATTTGATTCGATTGGATTTGACTCGATCGATCAAGTCATGAGTTGATCAAATCACTATGAGAGATTTGATCCTGATTTGATCAGGATCTTGATCTAATTAATTTTTAATTTGATTAGATTTTAATTAGATTGAATTAAGCCTAATTTAGTTAGATTTGACCTAGTCTAATTGAGTCTGAAAGAATAGTTTGGTAAAAACTAATTTGGACCAATTCAAAATGAGTTTGAATTTCAAATTCCCTTCTTCCTGCGCCTTGACATTTTGACCCATTTTTTTCTCTATGCACATTAGGAATGTGCATGGGATTTCTCACACCCAGAAGAGAAGTGTGTGCCCTCTCTTATCTCCCTTTGATCTAATCTAAGAGTTGGATTAGGATGATTTGTCTTGAATTTTGAATTCAAAGGCAAGTGGTTGGAGGTTGAAACCAATCCAACCTTATCCATTCCCCATGCCTCTTATAGTTTTGTCGCACTTTTTCATAGAAAAATTTCAGAGTGGGCGCAGAAGGAGAGTCCTCTTGCTTGTCACCCACTTGGTGGGGCACTGGAAATGGATAAAACATCTAGTTAAATTTTGAATTCAAGTGAATGGTTAAAACCTCTCAACCTCCATCTCCTTATCTGATCCACATGCAAAAGCCATCGAAAGTTGCCCATTTAAAATAGAATTTTTTATGGGTGTGCATGGGTGTGCATGAAGTATTTGAGAGGGGTGTGGAGGGTTTCTTAGAGAGAGAAAAATAGTGAAGGATGATCATCTTTGGGCGAGAGAAATTCCTGTGAGAGAGAAAGGTTCTCTTGCACTCACACATTCCATTCATGCCCACTTTCTGATTTGTATCTATGTGCTCACCCATTTAAGAATAGTTTAAGAGTAGGTGTATGGCAAGAGAGAGTACCTTTTATCCATGCAAATTTGTTTTACGAGAAAAAACCCTAGAAAGAAAGCACGAGAGCATTTTCGAGTGTCAGGATTTTTGGGTGTGTGAAACCCTGAAGTTAGGACTTAGGATTCGGGTGGAGAGATTGAGCGTTGTGAGTGCTCGATCACCACCAAATTTGATATACCACCTCATCATCTTTTGAAGTCCATCTACTAATTTTCTGAAGAATTCAGGAGATCAGAAAGAAGACGATAGATTGGATCGATCGTGATCAACCGTCGAAGACCCCAGCGAGGAGCTAGCACTCCAGTGGAGCTAGTTGAGATCAGAAGCTTTGTATGGATCAACCATAGAGGTTGGACAAGTGTGCGGCTATAGTACAATACGAGGGATTATTCTGGTGAATTCAGATCGTGGGGATCATCTATCCGCACATAAGTATTATGATCTGAACACAAGTCGATCAGCGAATATGATTTGCTGATCGATCATATTTAAATTTTTTATAACATATTAGCATGTCTAGATCCTGAGTAGGACTTTATGATTTGATCATAGCATGCATAGAATTTATAGTATATTAATTTTAACTTCCATTGCTATTTAATTTGAAAAAATTTCGAAAATGCATGCTTTAATCCTGCTTGATTTCCAACATATTGCACAGAGCGATGAGGGAGAGGTGAGAAGTGAAAAAGGCAATCTAATTAACGGTCGATGTTATATCACATCATACCATCTCTTCATATTGAAAGTTAAAGAAAAAATGAGTCAAGAACACTAGAGCCATATGGGCATGACTCCATTTCATGCATTGCTTGACGTAACCTCTATCAAATAAGAAAGAGCAATTATTAATGATCTGCTTGTAGTGTACGCTACTAAAGAATTGGGCTATGGTAGCAGTTGGTAACCACTGCTGTAGTCTAAAAAATTACTGCCATAAGCTATGACAACGATTAGCTAACCGCTGCTACTGCGGTTGTTGCTGTAGGTCTATGACAGTGATTTCCAAATCGCTACAATATATTGACCTATAGCAGTGATTTTATAATCGCTGCTATAGTTTGACCTATGGCAATAATTTTTTAACTGCTGCCATAGCTCTCTATAGCAGTGATTATAGAACCACTACTATAGATTTATGGCAGCGGTTGGCACGAAACCTACGACAGCAGTTGACACGCCTACGATAATGGTTTTGCAACCGCTGCTGTAGCTTTTGAATAATAAAAAATATAAATTTTATAATTTTTATGCTTTTTTACCTGTTAAATGTAGTTCAATAACATAAGAAAATATTATAAATATAAGAATATTTATGAAATACTTAAATTTTATTATTGAATAAAATTTATTATAATATTTTTTAAAAAAATACATCAAAAGTTTTCTAAATTTACATCATCATTGTCACCGAGAGCTGGAGCTGGAGCCAAAGCTGGAGGCGCTGGAGCTGGAATGTCGGCCAACATATTCTTAAGGCCTATGAAGCCAGCTTCAAAACACGTGTTGAGCCTCATCACTATGGCGCTCAAGATGCCTTTCAGATGAGATATGCGCTCCTCAGCATGAGCAGCCCACACCGTAGCCTAATCTGCCCGTGCCGTAGCCTGAGCTACCTTCGTCAATGCCTCCTCAAGCTGTTTTCGACTGACGATATCAGAAGTATATGAAGAGATGCTCGCCTCAGATCAGTAGCTTGTCGGTATATATCCGGGCCTACATCGAATCCTCTCAGAGTGCTCTGATCCCAAGATTTGAGATAGATGGTCATGGGGGCCAGAGGTGTCCGGGCCCTCGCTCGCAAGTGCAAATAATTACTCCTATAATTATAAATTTAAATAAAATTTTATAATAAATATTATAATACTAATTATACTAATATATTTATTACTTACAAAAATCCTTTCGATCATAACGTTCATCGGCCTACCCTTCTTGTCTGTACGGTTGGATCGAAAGATCTTGCTATGATTGGGTATCACCTAATCTCTCATCAGTTATAATAATAGATTAATTTATTAAAAATATAAAAAAATATTAATTTAATTTATCTAGTAAGATTCAGAATTTATTACCTCTCTATGCATACAATTGGCCATAGACTCACGATCAAGAGTGTGTGTATACTCTTGAACTGCCCGGTTCTCCTAATTCTGATAGGAGGTAGCCTAACAAATATTCAAATAAATAATAAATATTTAAAAAATATTTAAATATAATTTTAAGTATATTGAAAAAATTAGAAGTTAGAAATTAAACCTTGAACTCCTGGCTCCTCCAATGTCTAACCATCTCCTTCCACTGACTCGGGGGTGTTGAGATATCAGCTACTTTGATACCATTTTATTAAGGATCTAGTACTGGGATATTACAATAGGAAGAAAGAAAAAAATAAAATAAGAACACAATCAAGTACGTGGATTAGCCTAAAGGCTCGCCTCCATGGAGCATGCAAAGCTCTACTATGAAAGAAAAAATAAGTATAAGAGAAGAACACCTACTCTTAACTCACTGTACATAAATCTCTATCCAACTAGAAGCTATCCTCACAAAAGCTCTCTTAGAATCCTATGAAGATCCTCAGAAGATACAAGATGCTCTGCCCTCATAGCCTCCATACCGGATGCTATGCACCTATTACTTCTCTCTTATGGACTGCACGTACTCGGCACTCTGCCAAGCTCCTCTCGATGGCTGCCTAAGCCTCTCTACGTGCCTCTCATGCCACATGCACCACCTCCTGCTCCATAGTACCCCAGTCCTTTAAATAAGATGAGAATCCTCTTTTCAACAGTTTACAGGAGTCCTGACAGGGCTCTTTCTCCTAATATGAGTCGAACATGATCTTGATGGAGTCTTAAAATATTTTTCGATCTTTAGATCATTACCATAGCCCTCTATGGTCATTGGATCCTGTGGTCCATGCACAACTCTCGTAGACCCTTTGGATTAATCAAAATTCGAGTCCAAACAGAAAATCTCATTCTATTCTATTCATCTCTATCAAGTTGGCTCTATAAGAAATTGAGTTGGCTTGACTGCATTTTATCTGAACTCCTGCTTTCTATCTACCTGAGAGGATCGGCTCGATTGTGGTTCGAGCCTACTCGATCTTAGCTCGAGTCGACTCGATCCCATATCCAAGTCAGCTCGACAGCTTGATGATTTGATTTTTCTCTACTGTGGATCAAATTTGAGGCATCAAATCCTAACAATCCCCATCTTGACTTGATATTCGATCTCCACCTGACTTTGAGAGCTTGTGATCCATCTCGCCTCCATGCCCTAGGGCATACCTGCTGATCATGGATGGGCAAATATGAGAGTTAAGGCAGGCCACTCGATCCCATCTTCATCAACTGCTATGATCCTTTTGACCTGAGACTTGCTTGAGGTAGCCTCCTGCGGTAATAGAAGCTTCATCTTGCGACGTCGCATGTCATCCTTTCGAGTCTTTCGTCCCATGCTCGATCCACCTCCACCTGAAGCTCCATCTCGCACTAGGCTCTCTTTGGCTCCTGAAACTCCACCTTATACTAGGCTTCCTGCTAGATAGTAATATCCTCTCATCCTTCTCTTTTCCTCCAATATCATCCTATCGTCGTGCATGATCTTCAGGATTCCTTCATCAGCTTTCTATTTGAAGTCGATCGAATTCAGTCTGCTCAGTGAGATTAGATTCTTCTTAAGCTAGGTATGTATCGAACCTCACCCAACTTCCTCACTATTCCATCATGGAGCTTCATGTTGATCATCTCGCTGTCCTTGATCTCATAGCTCAATCCGTCTGGCAGAAACACAGTGCCCTCACCAATCTTTAGGGAGTCAAACATTTTTCTCTACAACATACATGATTGAAATAAGTAGAATTCATAATCTACTGAAAAGAAGAAGTAGATACCTCATCAATAATCAGAAGAACATCATCACTGCCTTCTGTATCGCTATTGGTCACCGTCATAGTAGCCCTCATCCGATCCTTGAGTTATGAGTGATCCTTGACTCGATGCTCTAACTCATCACACCTATAGCATCTGATCTTATTTTGGTTCCTCATCTTGGATCTGAATCATCCTCCTCACGATCCTCTATCATTTCGTCTACTACCTCCTACTCCTCTAGAAATCGCCAAAGCTGAGCTGCCACCATCTGAACTCGAAGCTGGATTCTTTCTCATGAGAACCTCATTCTAGAATATCGCTGCAGTGACGTCGTCCATCTTGATGATGCTTTTTTTCACTAGAAAAGTAGTCACCAAAGATCCATACGAAGGGAGAAGCGATGCTAGCAAGACCAACGCCCTAATCTTCTCCTTAACTTTTTCACCAATATTGAGGAGGTCGGTGAGAATCTTCTAAAAGTTGGATAGATGCTTCCGCATGCTCTGACCTTCATCCATCTGCAGTTTATAGAACTGTCTCCAAAGAAATAGCATGTTGGTGAGCGACTTTGCCATATATAACTTCTCGAGTTTCGACCATAATACCGTCGGAGAAGTTTTGCCAAGTACATGGATCACCACATCATCCACTAGATACAAGCATATTATGCTCACCGCTTGTATCTGGATTCACTTTCAATTCTTCACCTCTATGGTAGCTGGCATCTTATTGTTCAAGAGAACATCGATTAATCCATATTGGATGAGGATATCATTTACTCTTGCTTGCCATAAGAAAAAATTGCCCTTTCTATCGAATTTGTTGATCTCTATCTTGATTGTACTTATCTTCTTCATATTCTTTAATCACCATCCATTGCTGCAATCTGTGCTTTGGTATTATCTGGCTCTGATACCAATCTGTTGGGATATCAGTTACTCTGATACTACTTTATTAAGGATTTAGTACTGAAATATTATAGTAGAATTAAAAATAAAATAAAATAAAAATATAATCAAGTACGTGAATTAGCCTAAAAGCTCGTCTCCATGGGATATGCAAAGCTCCACTATGAAAAAGAAAAATAAGTATAAGAGGAGAACACCCACTCTCAACTCATTGTATATAAATCTCTATCTAACTAGAAGCTATCCTCATAAAAGCTCTCTCAGAATTTCAAGAAGATCCTTAGAAGCTACAAGATGCTCTACCCTTACAACCTTCGTGCCGGATGCTATGCACCTATTACTTCTCTCTCTCATGGGCTGTACATACTCGGCACTCTGCCAAGCTCCTCTTGACTGCTTCTTGAGCCTCTCTACATGCCTCTCATACCACACGTGCCACCTTCTACTCCACAGCATCTCAATCCTTTAAATAGGATGAGAATCCTCTTTTCAGTAGTTCATAAGAGTCCTAATAGGGCTCTTTCTCCTAATATGAGTCGAACATGATCTTGATGGAGTCTTAAAATATTTTCTAATCTTTAGATCATGTCGTAGCCCTCCATGGCCGCTAGATCCTATGGTCTACATGCAACTCTCGTAGATCCTTTGGATTAGTCACAATTCGAGTCCAAATAGAAAACTCCATCCTGTTCTATTAATCTCCATCGAGCTGGCTCGACTGCATCTTGTCCGAACTCCTGCTTTCTGTCTGCTTGAGAGGGCTAGCTCGATTGCGGTTCGAGCCAGCTCGATCTCAGTCCGAGCCAACTCGATCTTATATCTGAGTCAGTTTGACTGCTTAATGATTTAATTCTTCTCTATGGTGAGTCAAATTCAAGATGTCAAATCCTAATAGGAGGACAGTCCTGAATCCAAGAAATAAGCTCCTTCAGAGTGTCCCATCAGTGCTTGAGCCACCCTCTATAGAGTTTGACCTTATAGTTTCGGTGTAACTCCTCAATCTTCTTTAGTCGGACATCTCGAGCCCTCTCATGATTCTAAAAAATCATACTTCCTCTGCATAAAGTTATCAAAAGTCAGTTATGAAATTATATGAATAAAATATTATGTAAAAATATTAAATACATAAATATAACTTAGATATATTTACCCATATCTCCTTCCATATTTGGTTCCTGACACCAGCATCCATCAATCGCTAGTCTATGGATAGTACTGAAATGATGTCAGACCATCTCACAAGCACTCCAAAAAAAAATGCATCTCTCGTGCAGTCTTTCCTACTGACCTCCCCTCTGCATCGTAGTCCACCATCACTTGATGCTGGCAGTTTCACACATGCAGTATGCGTATGAAACTATGAAATGCCCTACTGAATGATGCACCTATAATAAAAATATATTATGTAAATATATAAGAGTATACAATAATTATATAAATAAATAAATAATATACTAAAAATGTACACTCACTGATTATGAGATCATACGATGTGGATGCTAGTGGAGACTCATCGATGGATGAAGCATGTGCCAGAGATGTGGCTGATGCTGGAGGCTCAGATGCTGATGGAGTAGATGTCGGTGATCCCTGAGTAGCTAATACGAAGGTGGATGAAGTAAGCTCTGCCTGCATCTTAGATGCAGAGCTCCGCATAGCCCATTGAGAGACAGGGATGAAAGCTAGATGGTATTTTGATACCATCGTGATCTACAATGTTAGTGAACATTATTTTTTTAACTTGATAAATATAGTTAAATATATATAACATAAAAAAATATTATAAATATAAAAATATTTTTAAAATATTCAACTTTTATTACTATATCAAAATTTATTATAATATTTTTTAAAAAAATACATCAAAAATTTGCTAAATCTATATCTAAGTCATCATCACCGGGAGGAGATGGAGCACGAGTTGGAGGAGCTGGAGCTGGAGGGGCTAGAGCTGGAGCTGGAGCTTAGATGTTGGTGGAGTAGATGTCGATGGTCTCTAAGCAGCTATTGTAAAGATGGATGGAGTATGCTTCATCTATGACTCAGATGCAGAGCTCCACATAGATCGAAATGCCTGGTATGTGCTGCAACTCCGTTTGGAGAGGAAGAAAATTTTTTGCATCATGTACTATAATTTATCGGATATCTGTGATGAGCTTAACCTATCCATGTAGATATATTATAAAAGAACAATCATCTAGATTAATCAAAATAAATTTTTACAAATCATAATATTAATTTTTAATGTAATATTTTTTAGATACTGTTTGTTTTCTCTACTAGATATATGCTTTGGTAAGCAACATTGTTAATAATGTTGCTTACCAAAGCACGTATCTAGTAGAGAAAATAAGTAGTATCTAAAAAATATTGCATTGAAAATCAATGTTAAGATTTGTAAAAATTTATTTTGGTTAATCTAGATGATTGTTCTTTTTGATATATCTATATGGACAGTTTGAGCTCGTCGTAGACATCTAACAAATTACAGTATATGATGCAAAGAATTTCCTCCCCCTTCAAGTAGAGTTGTACCACATATCAGACATTTCGGTCTATATGAGATGATATTTTGGTACCATCATAACCTATAATATTAATGAACATTAACCCATATAACGTTAATGAACATTAATCTAACTCACGATCGCTAACATGGCCAAGAATCCATCGATGGAGGTTTTCTTATCGACCGGCACGGCGTAGGACCATCCACTATCGCTGACACGGCATGGCCCAAGACTGCCGACATGGCCTAGGGCTATCCACGACTGCCAATATGGCACAGCCCAAGGCTACCGGTACCAGATCCCACCGGCATAGTTCAGAATCAAGCAATAGGAGTTCTCTAACCCACCGGCACTACCCCCAACTGACAGATGATTATAATATTTATAATAAATATTTATAATATTTATTATAAATATTATAAATAATTAATAATTAATTTTATAATATTTTAAAAAATAAAATCATACCTGTGGCTATGGAGAGGAGATCGCACAGAGCTCCGAGGGTCACCGACCATGGTGCTAGAGATAGCCTATGAGAGAGACATAAGATAGTGAGATATAAAGAGAGAGAAAGAGGAGAGAGAAAAAAAAAGAGAGGAGAGAGAGAAAGATCTAGAGAGAAAGAGAAAGAGAAAAGAGAGATCGAGAAAGAGAGAGTAGGAGGGGGCGGATCAAGCTAGGGAAAGAGAGGAGAGAAAGAGAAAGAGAGAGCGAGGAGGGGTCAGGGCTGGCGACCAAATTGGCTGGGGAAGAGAGTAGATAGAGAGAAGAAAAAGGGTGGATCGGGTCAAGGAAAGAGAGGATAGGAAGGTGGCAGAGCCGACGGATGAGCTGATCGAGAAAAGAGGAGGGGAGGTGGCAGGGCCGACGGTCGGGGAAGAGAGTAAAGAGAGAAGGGAGGGAGCGAATTGGATCGAGGAAAGGGAGGAGAAGGGGGAGATGGCGGAGCCGACGAACGAGCCAATGAGGAAGAAGGAGGGGACGTGGTGGGGCCGACGGTCGAGCCGATCGAGGAAGAAGGGGCAAGCAGGGAGGTGGTGGAGTTGGCGGCAGAGAAGACGGAGAAGGAGGAGGAGGGGGAGGTGGTGGAGTCAGCGATCGGGCTGGTCGGGGAGCCAATAGGAGGCAGGAGAGGAGGTGGCACCGATCGAAAAAGAAATAGAGCGGAGCCTCACCGATGGTGGAGAGGAGGGAGAGAGAGAGAGAGCGATCGATGGAGGAAAAACCAATTTAGGGATGGGCTAGGCAAAAATAATCTAACCTATGATAGTAATTTTTGAGTTGCTACCATAGATCTACGGTAGTGGTTACTAAGAATTACTGCCATAGGTTTATAGCAGCGGTTATGAAATTTTTGTAATAGATCTATGGCAGTGGTTCTCAGCAACCACTACCATAGATTTAAAATATTTTTTTTTTAATTTTTATTTTAAATATTATTTAAGTTTAAAATTTAATGATTATTTTTATTATTTATTATCTAAATAATTATCATTAGAGTATCGTCATAAAAGACCATCTCGATCCAATGGCTCTAGCTTCATCGATCAGAAAAATTTAATTTTGACGATCATGAATGACGATGTGATGATCTGATAGATGAAAATCTTTGATGGATCTGAAATGATAAACGATATCGTTATCATGGTCATTTTAGTACAGGATAATTTTGATCGTTAAATGATAAATGAATGATTAAAGGATCAGATGGTGTTTGATTATGAGATAATTTTTTTATAAATAATTTTGGCTACTACTTTAATCATTTTTATGGTGGTGATCATAAAATTCAACTCGTGGATCTAAGAACGATCCAAAACTATACATCGCTTAATATCCATTCTTAAACTCCATTGATAATTATGCTCGCATTTTTGTAAGATCTGCTTAATATGAATAGTTCATACAAAAATAATTTAAATTTTATAATTATCATATAAAATAATTAAAATTATAGTAAAGATCATTTAACTAAAATATTATCTTATTATCGGATGCTATTTGGCTCTTTGATTGCTTATTTCTCATTTAACGGTTGAAATTATTTCATACTAAATTAAATATGATAACGATATCTGATTGAAGTAAAACTTTGATAGAATGCTACAAATATCATCGAGATCATCATTATAGATTTTTAGATTCATCGATGGTCTTCATCTATCAGATCATCACATCATCATTCATGATCGTCAAAATTAAATTTTTTTGATCGATGAAGCTAGGACCATCGAATCGAGGTGGCCTTTTATGATAATACTCTAATGATAATTATTTAGATAATGAACGATGAAGATGAGCATTAAATTTTAAAATTAGGTAGCCTTTTATGATGATACTCTAATGATAATTATTTAGATAATGAACGATGAAGATGGACATTAAATTTTAAAATTATACAATATTTAGAGTAAAAATATGAAAAAAGATATGATAGAGGTTATGCCCAACCACTGCAATATGTTGAGCCTACGACAGCAGTTACATGGAATCACTGCTATAGATTGCATCTATTACAGCGATTATGTTAAACCGCTACTATAGATTTGACCAATGGCAGTGGTTATATGTTACCACTGTCATATATCGATCTATAGCAGCGATTAGATAAACCATTGTCATAAATCGGACCTGTAGTAGTGGTTAATATAAATTGCTATCATAGATTGAATCTATGATATTTATAACTACTGTCGTAGGGTCTATTGCGGTGATTTTGAAAATCACTACCATAGTATACGCTGCCGTAATCATTTTTTGTAGTAGTGGTATGATATAGATTCTGATTATTTTAGAATAGGTAGTCAGTTATTAAGATGGAGCATGAGGGATATTGGTTTGATTTTGGGTCTCCTGGTATATGGCGCCCATGTTAGTTTCAAAGCGGGTGGTTGGAAAAAGAATGCTATAGTGTAGAAGTATTTTGATCAAAGGATACATGGCGATGAAATATTTAAGCGAAAAAGATTAGAGAGACTTATACTATCCTTGGTAGAAGAGAGAAGGACATTGAAGATTTTATTCGCCTTATGTGTTTATACATCATGGGGATATTTTTATTCCTGATAAATAACATGAAAGTTGCCAGATGATCTTTGGATATGCAGGTTTTAATTATTATAATTTTGATTTATATGTAAACTTATATATTAGAAATACTTACAATCTTGTTTATTATGAAGATATGTGGAGAATCCTTATTCACTTTTTAACTTTACATGGGATCGGGTCGTATATGATTTCATTCATAGCATTATCAAAGAGAAGGCCTTATTAGTACAAAATGAAATGTAGGTACAAAGATGAATGTAGGTTACTTAAGAGGTTGCGTAACCACTCTCAGTGTATGTGCCTATCACCTTCATTATTCATTTTATAATTTTGCATTCATCTCTGGTTATATGGCTCAATATTTTAGTTATAGAATTTTCATCTCTGGTTACATGATCATTATCTATGGTTACATAGTTTATATCTCTGGTTACATGGTTTATATCTTTGATTACATGGCTCAATATTTTAGTTATAAAATTTTCATCTCTAGTTATATGATTTTTATATATGGTTACATGATTTATATCTCTGGTTACATGGCTCAATATTTTAGTTATAGGAATTTCATCCCTGGTTACATGGTTTTCATTTGTGATTACATGATTTTTATCTCTAGTTATGTTTTTTTATCTATGGTTATATGGCTCAGTGGTTAGTTATAGGATTTTTGTCTATGGTTACATGATTTTTATCTATGGTTATATGGCTTATATCTCTAGTTACCTGGTTTATATCTCTAGTTACATTGCTCAATATTTTGGTTACATAATTTTTATCTATGGTTACATGATTTTTATCTATAGTTACATAGTTTTCATCTCTTATTATATGATTTATATCTCAGGTTCCTGCAATTTTGTTATTACTATTTTTCATATGACATAGGTGTGGTTATACGAGATTACGGGCTTGGTTAATTATGCCCAATTTGAATTTTATCTCCATATTTTGAATTATAGTATAAAAAAAAATTTAACTTAGAAAAGGCTGTAATCAAGGATTGCTAAAGTGCCACTCGAGAATGTAAGTATTTTCAAGTTCAATTTCACAAGTGGTGTATAATGGTAATACATATTGATTATGTTATCATTAACGGTTATTGATACATGCATATATGGATATTCTAGAAATTTATGTCTAATGGATTATTTACTCCAACATTTAATTTTATAGATACAACTCCTTGTGGGAGAGGAGGAAGAGAAGTAGATCTTCCAACTAGTAGAAGGACAGTGATTATACTTTGATGTCATTATCAAATAGAGAAGTGGCCTATCCAAAAAGAAAAAATTAGAGATGAAAATGAGGGAACAGAGTATAGTTGGGAAGAGAGTGGATCGAGGGAGAGATTTAAGGGAAATGAAAGTAATCCTCTCACACTATAGGAGAAAGCATCAAAAGTTTAAATGGATCATTCATGGTCTACGAAAGAAAAATAATTTTTTAAAGTAGAGAATTGCTTAGCTTGAAGGAAGCCATGTGCCTCCAAAAGATGTGGAACAAGCTGAGGTTGTAGATGATGGTGTAACATCAAAAAGTTTTAGTCCTTGTTGTGATGTGCCCTTCGTAGTTGCTGACATTATAGGGAAAAATGAATATGAACAAAAAGAGGAGGGTGTTAGTAGAAAGAGAAAGATGGGTGTATGCGGGTTAATGAAAAACCAAGTTCAATAGTAAGGATGGTGAAGAGTAGGTGCCATAGAGAGAAATTTATGAAGGTAAAAAGTTCTTAAACTATCCTACCCATTCGTCGATCAACTAGAAATAAAACAGTCGAAGAACCCCATATGCCGGACACTTTAGCCACCACCATTAAATCAAAGTTGATGTAGGCAGCATGACTACTCAATTACGTGTGGTATATAAATATGGATACTCCTTTTTTTTCAATGCATACAATGATACATATTTTTGGTGATAACAGGTGTATCATAAGAAACAATGGAATTATCCAGGATTAAATTTTATTACAGAGAAAGAGAGGGAGACTATAGCAAGATTCCACTGATCAATAAAGACCAATAATATCTACTTTTTATAGCATATTTAATTTCATATTTTAAATATATGGTTACATGTAATATATTTTTAGTTATACTGAAAATGTCTTCGATTCCATATATGGATAACCTGTGGTTACATAGTTTTCAATGTTGATTACATATTGTCTGCCTATTTTTTTCTTTTTTATGGTTACAGATCTATAGTGTAGTCCAACGGTAGTTGTTTGGTAACACGAAAGCAGCTTCATGATCTACTATTCAATCAAATGCTAGAAGATGATGTAAGTTGATCTATAAAAATTATTTATAACAAAAAATGGATGAATATTTTTTATTGCTTCGAACTATTATGCAGGTTCTCGATGCATTGATGGCACTCTTTTGCGAGTGCTAAGAGTCTAAAGCAGATAAATATACTCCTTATGCATTCATCAGGCCATGGTTGCTGATGAATTTTTTATTGGAGCTTTTTATTTTGAAATCATCCTATATGTTAAATCAAGTTCATGTAGTTTTTGTGTTTTCTATAGCAATATGCACAATAGAGACATTGAAAATTTTTGGATAATATCTAAAGAGATTTTTAATTCAAAATTAATACAACAAAATTGGCCTTCATGCCATTATGCACAAGCAGCCACTAGCATCTGCTAGTGATGGATATAGAGGAGACATGCTTCAAGCATTATTCCTCCCTCTTTCTGTCCACCTATTATCCTGACGGGCTTATTTTTATATGCTTTCTTAATCCAGTATATTTTTCTTGATATGCTTCCTTAATTTTGTACGCTTTTTTAACTAATTAGTTATAATAGAAAAATTGGATTTGTCAATTACTGGATAAATATCATAATATGTCCGAAGCTTCAGATTGGCCGCTCCAACAAATTGATGATTATCCTTAGTAGGAGCCTACTTATGTATCAATATCTGTTTAATATTACACAAGTGCATATGTACTCATCATGAATTTTATTTTTTTTCTTTGATCACCATTTTAATTTTAAGAGCGTTGATTATGGAGTTTTTGTGATTGCTTATATGGAACGATTGCAACACCAGTTATAATTGGACTTTGGACCGAGTGATATGTCAAGACTACGAGTATAGTACACTCCTCATTCGCGAAGGCTCAAAAAGAGGGATAGTCTATAAGAAAAAATAGATGAAGGGCTTGCAGCCCAAGAACAAAAGAATGATCCAACTGATGTGGAATTTTTAAGTGATAGTAAAGCTGCTGCAAGTGAAGAGGAGAAAGAGAGTGAACCTGTTGATTAGGATGGTGAGGGTGAGACTTCAGCTGAAGGGGATGGGGCTAGTACCTTGCCGGTGATGTCTACCGCCTTTTCTAGTATTCAAGAATATTATTTTTATATCTCTTAGCACTTTTTCCTATATTAAATTATTATTATGTCAGTTGATGTGTTGGTGTCTTAACTGTGTCAAGGCTCATACTTGCATCATAAAGAGCTTAAAGCTACACAAGATGAGAAAATTTATGCACAGGTATATTTGATTTTTTAACACTATACATCTGCAATAAATATCAGCAACTATGTGCTGATAATCTATAATAAATATCAGTAAAACCTGAGGACAATTTGAAAGATGTCAAGGAGGCTGTAAGAGATGACTAAGGTTATGAGCCATATTGACAAAAGTGGAGAGGGTGTGTATGTGCAGGCCTCTACCCTTGGGTCAAAGTGATGCTTGATGCTTTGGAACTTGGTGAGGAAACTAGCATGAGGATTTTTATAGCATATATTATTTATCACCTGACATGAGGAGACTTCAGTTGAATGAAAGAACTTTATGTAACTCCATGATTGTATTAGTTTTAAAGGGACTTATTGAAAGATGTATGGTTATGATATGTTTGAAGTCAGTTTTGACATTTGGTTACATGGGTTGATGTATCGGTTACATATTTTTGGTTATATTTATGGTTACATAGCTCAATGTTTAGATACACATCTTTTATCTCTGGTTATATTTGTTTAATCTCTGGTTATGATTTTTATCTCTCTGATTATTTTATTAAATCTCTAGTTATATAAGATCTTTGGTTACAATACTTTTTTTGTTGGTTAAATGAATCAATGTTTAGTTACCAGCTTTCATCTATAGTTACTTCATCTCTGCTAATAGATTTTTTCATCTTTGGTTATGTTTTTTTCGTTATATTGTTGTTCATCTCTGGTCATATATTTTCATCTCTAGTTACAACATCTTTATATCGGTTATAATATTTTTATCTCTAGTTACAAACTATTCAAGCAATTTACATATACAGTCTACACACATATTCAATAAACTATTACAATCCATCGACTAAATTGATTAAAGCCAAAAAATATCTATAAACTATATGCAATTTGGTTACAGGCCATGGTAAACAAGTGTATATACTCAGTATTTTTTTCTGAACATGTGCGTCTTAACATATGACAGAACATTTGCATACAAGCTTCAAAAATCAAGAAGGTATGCACCAAAAATATGAATTCTTGATACATTGAAGCTCTTCTTTATTTGGATAACTATTGAGCTGCATCCAAAAGAAAGTAAATCTGAAACAAATAAAAGACAATCAATTAGCTTCATTGACATATAAATTTTGTAACTTCATATTTCCTATATGTAAGAATGTGTGGTGCTCCCAAACCTTGAAGGGCCATGGGAGAAGCCAGGGTGTTGGCTCCAAAGAGACTAGGATGGGTGTGAATCCTAAGACTAGGATAAGAGTTATCTTAGGATGAAGATGGTGTGTAGCCCTGCACGAGCTCGAGGTTTAAGTGTGAGAACTTTGAGAAAGATTGGCAGGTGTTTCGGAGACCTGAGATACAAGATGAAGCAAAAGACTAAAGTCAAAAAAAGAATCAGTCAAGATAAAGGGCTGATACACAGATGGACTAGCTCGAATACACAATTAAGCTGGCTCGAGCTGAGATTGAGTCAGCTCGAGGTGCAGTCGAGCTAGCTGTCTTAGATAAACAGAAGATAGGATTTGAGCGATATACAATTGAGCCAGCTCAGCTACTGACAGAGCCGGCTCGATGGTAACAAACAGAACTAGATGGGATTTTATATTTGAATCTTAAGATCTGATCCAATAAGATCTTAAGATGGCTAACTCATGTATGGATTAAATTTAGATCCAGGAGATGAGAGCATAGGAGACATGGGTATACATGAGCTCGATGAGTGCTTTTATGTATTGAGTTAGTTTAGAAGAGTTTTTCAGCTGAAATTTGGATTTATTAAGATTCATGTGGTATAGCAGAAACTCTAAGATATATAAACTCAGGTATTGTAATCTTTCCAATAGAGTAGAATCAATACAGAGCTTTTCTTCCTAACTCTCTTCTTTCTTTTCTCTCTAATTCTAATACCAAGCCCTAGGTGCTGCCATCAACTTTTACTCTTCTTCATATTTTTGGATTAACATCCAGGTTTGCACAAGAGATCGAATATATGACTGTAGTTTTGAGTAGCATAGGCATAACAATTGGTATCAAAGTAGTACCGATTATTCCAACACTTGGTATTAGAGCCTGATTGAGCATGAAGAAGGAAGAAGATCAAGTTTCAATAGAGATCAGTAGCAAGGTTCAGATCTAAGACTTTTCTTTAGGCTTCATAAAGAAGAAAGAGATCTAAGGGCTGCTATCCACCATCCCTAGTCAAGGTAATTTTCAGATCTACCTATTAGTTATTTTTGATTTGGTTTGATCATGAAAAATAGTGGGTTGAAGGTAGAATTTAAAAAGTTTGATGGAAAGGATAGTTTCACGATATATAAGATTAGGATGAAGGATCTGCTGATTTAGATGAGGCTGGATTCGGCCTTAAAGGATAGACCAGAGGAGATGACAGACAATAAGTGAAAGTCCTTGGAGAAAAGGGCATATGCCATGATTAGGGCTTGTCTAGTAGATAAGATTTTGTATGGCATGTTGGAGGAAAGACATCCAAAGATTTATGATCGAGATTACATCAGTTATACATGGGAAAGAAAATGTGCAATAAGTTGGTGCTGAAGAAGCAACTGTATGGCCTTCAGATGCAGAAAGATAAGGATGTTGCGGGATATATTCAGCATTTCAACCAGATAAGTATGAACTTGCTCAACATTAGGATGGAGCTCAAAGAGGAGAACAAGAGTTTATTACTGCTATGTTTGCTATTCGGGAGCTTCTATCCACTGGTAACTATACTACTGTATGGTAAGGAGATACTGGTGTATAAGAAGATCGTATCAGTGCTAAGGTCCAATAAGTAGCAAAAATGAATAATGAAGAGAAAGATCTTTCAGGAGGATCTCATGGTGTCAAAGATGCCCAGGCAAGGAAAGAAGAAGGATCGACAAAGGGGTAGCAAGGAATCCAAGAAGTGCTTCAAGTATGGTGAAGCAGAGCACTTTAAGCGAGAGTGTCCATTTTGAAAGAAGTGCAAGAAAGGAGCAAAGTCAAATTTCATCATTTTAGTTACTGAAAGTCAAAAGTTGGATGAGCTCTTGGTGGTTTTGAAGGAGCCTACAGGATGCAGTATATCCAAGATAGTTTCAAAGGGATCCGCAGAATGCGGAGAGTTTGAAGAAGAAGCGACGGTGTTCGAGATACAACGACAGACTCAGTAGTGCAGCATTGAGTGGTTGGTCTTGGAGGACTCGGTTATAGAGTCAGCTTCTGCGATATCAAGAGGACTTCGATTTTAGATGGAGCATCAGGTAGAGATGGCTTCATAAGTGGAGAAAGTTTTGACATGAGTTCAGAGTAAAGAAATGTAGAAGGACCAATATCCTAGCATCAACATCGAAAATGTATAGTTTTAGGTGGAGCAGCACGTGTGGAAGGACAGGCAAAATTTTAAGAAGATCATGTCAGGGTATGCAGCAGGCCTTGGTATAGGATTGTTGCAGATTCTTCATGAAAGTCCAAGATAAATAATGCAGCTGCCAAGCAAAAAGATGTCTACAACTCCAAGAGTGGTGCATAGGTGCAAGCCAAGGTCTTCAACGGTGGAAGTGGTCATCCCAAAGATCTCAAAGAATACTCAGCAGCCAAAGAAAGATGACAGTGGCAAGGTGTGCACAAGTGATTGTCAGGATATGCAACGATAGTGGGATCATGCAGGAAAATATTGCTGGGTGTACCAAGGCTTGGGTGCACCAAGATAGAGATTGTAAGGATGTATGGTGCTTCCAAGCCTTAGGGGGCCATGGGAGGAGCCAGGATGTTAGCTCCAGAGAGACTAGGATGAGTGTGAATTCTAGAGCTAGGACAAGAGTTGTCCTAGGATGAAGGCAGCGTGTAGCCCTGCATGGACTCAAGATTCAGGTGTGAGAATCTTGAGGAAGCTTAGTAGGTGCTCCGGAGACCTGAGACATAATATGGAGCAAAAAACTAAAGCTAGAAGAAGAATCAACTAAGATAAGAGATTGATACACAGGCGGACTGGCTCGGATATGCAGTCGAGCTGGCTCAGACTGAGATCGTATCGGCTCGGGATGCAGTCGAGCTAGCTGTCTTAGGCAGACAGAAGATAGGATTTGGATGATACGCAATCAAGCCAGCTCGACTATTGACAGAGCTAGCTCGATGGTGGCGAATAGAACTGGACAGGATTTTCTATTTGAGTCTTAAGGCCTGGTCCAATAATGTCTTAAGATGGCTAACTCATATATTGATCGGATTTAGATCCAAGAGATGAGAGCATGAGAGACATTGATGTACATGGGCTCGGTGAGTGCTTTTATGTATTGGGTTAGCCTAGGAGAGTTTTTCAGCTAAAATTTAAGTTTATTAGAGTTCATGTGGTATAGCAAAAATTCTAAGGTATATAAACCTAGGTGGTATAATCTTTACAATAAAATGGAATCAATACAGAGCTTTTCTTCCTAACTCTCTTCTCTCTTTTCTCTTTGGTTCCAACGTCAAGCCCTAGATGCTGCCATCAACTTTTACTCTTCTTCATATTTTTGGATTAACATTCAGATTTGTGCAAGGGATCGGATCTACGACTGTAGTTTTGAGCAGCTATAAGCATAATAATTGGTATTAAAGCAGTATTGATTGTTCCAACACTGTACATATGAGTCTCAATAGAATATATGCATACAGATTGAGCTACATCCAAAAGAGAGTAAACATGAAATAAATAAAAAATAATCAATTAGCTTTATGGAATATGGATTTTGTAACTTCATATTCTTTAGTTATATATGAGTCTCAACAGAACATATGCATACAGGTTGAGCTGCATCCAAAAGAGAGTAAACATGAAATAAATAAAAAATAATCAATTAGCTTTATGGAATATGGATTTTGTAACTTCATATTCTTTAGTTACATATGAGTCTCAACAGAACATATGCATATAGGTTGAGCTGCATCCAAAAGAGAGAAAACTTGAAATAAATAAAAGATAATTAATTAGTAACTTCATCTTTCCTATACATATGAATCTCAATAGAGCATATGCATACAGGCTTCAAGATATACTTATTCTTCAGGTATTAGAGCATTGCATGTCTTGATTGTGCCCAACATTATGACATCTCTCACATTTAAGCAGATGGACTTCCTCTAGTTGGGATTCAATATGCTTCTTCTTAAGCCTTCCTGCCTTTAGTTTGGTATAGGTGATTTTATAATCAGATCCTCACGCTTTACTCCTATAGGTTTGGAAATGTCAACGATAGGAAAGATGGCATGCTCATACATTCTCCGGTAAGCATCTACTATGAAAAATTTAGATATATATGTATACACGACTCATGGTTCCTAATTATCGTTGCACATGCATGCGAGCAAGGATGACTATAGACCTACCGATACCTACATGAACAAGTATGGGTCTTTAGATTAACTTCGTATAAGCATTCCGCGACTACGTCAAACTGCTCACCATCCGAATACCGTACCGTAAGACCCCTCCCATCTTCAATTTTTAAATTTATCAGCTCCTCAATCTTAGGAACTAGATGCATCTACCATTCACGAGACCGATTGCATCTCTCATGCATCAACTCCATCATCTTATACCGGAGCATGTCTACCATAAGAGTTATTGAAAGCGTTTTTCGCCTACTTGTTAAATGACTCTACGGCATTAGAGTACATCTCTCCATATCGTTCTTCCTTAAATAGAGTATTTGGCTAGTGATTAATATCTAAGCCGTGTTCAATCCATTCACATGCCTTTGTCGAAATCTCTCTTACGTCACTAATATAATCAATGAACTGTGCTATCTGTAGTGCATATGCTGCGCTATCAAGTAGGCTTAACATCTTTTCTCTTTGCGCTACTGACAACCCACCGAGCTTTTCTTGAGATTCTCCTTTAGATGCTGTAAACAATAACCATGGGCAGTATCAGGAAATGATGTCCTCACATCCTTTATCAAGCCTTTTTCTCTGTATGAAATAAAACATAATTGGTGATAATAAGGATCCTTATTGTTATAAATTACATCATGAAGTTTCTCATGAAACCAAATCCAATTGGCATCATTCTCTGCACTTACAATAGCAAAAGCTAGTGAAAACATCCCATTCTTAGCATTAAGTGCTACTGCTGAGAGCATTACACCACCATACCTATTAAAGATATGGATTTCATCCATAATAATAAAGGGCAGCATCCACTCTCGAATTCAACTAAGCATGCATGAAAACATATAAACAACCTCTCAAAATGTCCATCTGGATACTCAAGTATAAAAAAACTTTCTGGGTTAGTCTCGGCCACTGCTTCACCACACCATCGCAAAAGATCAAATAATGCATAATCTTCACCATATAATTCAACTCTAGCAATCTCTTTACCGAGCCAGGCTTGCTTGTAAAGAAGATGAATACCAAAATCTTTTTGAATATCCTTCTTGATATCAATTGGTTTATACAATGGTCTATCTCTAAGTTTCTAAAGCACTATATCGGCAACCCATATTTTTGATGCCTTTGGATGTCCGCCCATCTCGATGTCACTGCCATAAGTATGTGTGTTACTGAAGATTTTGATTTTGAAGGTCTCTTGTTGTCCAACCCTTGATGCATGCAGTCACTATGGACAACTTTCATTAATGCATTTGATAGTAACTCTTAATTTATCGTTCTCGATGAACTGATAATCTTTATTATAGGCGATTGAATAATTTCTTAATGCCTTTTTAAAATGAGTTGCATATTTAAATATCTTACCAATGCCTGTTATTGCATTCTCCCATTATCTAGCTAATTGAAACCCGAAAGCAGATGAAGAACCTTAGGATGAAGCTGTAACCGCGAGAGCCATACTCCCAACATCTTATGGACCAATTATGCTATCAAAATAATAAAATAATTATGGTGGGCAATGATCAATTAATAACAAAATAATTTAAAGAAAGAATTTTATTCCAAATCAATTAGACGAGTAAATTTTGATCCAATATTAAGGCTGGTCTCCACATTGATCTCTATTAATGGAGACTTCAATGCAATGTGAAAATCAAGCATGCGTTGAACATCCACATTATTGTTAAGTTTAAACAAAGACTTTTCTTGGGTGGAAAGCTGATATTTCAGTATCAGAATGTCTTTACCTATGCCCCACCTACTGTATATCCTATCTACAATTTTATCCAATGTGCACTCTCAGTTGACCCTCAATATGTTTTCTTCTTATCCATATTTTGCCACCATAATATGATAGTCCATCTACTAACATATTGATAATAAGAATATGAAACAGATATCAGCAATCCATCTACATATCAAGCTATTAAATAATACAATAAATAAATACTTAAAAAAAAATTTAAATATAATAAATAAATAATATTATATATAAAATAATGAAAATCATTTATTTTTTTGGGTTTAAAGATGAGTAGCAATATTTTGGGATCCACAAAATAGGGATAAAGATGGATCAATTAGGACCATGCCATGCCAACTAGATGTTTCAACCAGAGATTTAATAAAATAAATAGAGAGATAAAAATCATAACCAAATGGATCAGTTATCAACATAAAAGTCATGTAATCAATTCAGTACTAAATCAGATTTTGGGACCGGTGTCAATTCAAAAGACTTTGGAACGAGGGAGAGATCAGAGAAAAAAGAAAAAAAGAAGAAGATAAAAAAGAAGGGCATACTGAGAGATAATCACGTCGGCTACTGATACAGATAGAAAAAAAAGGGATGATGATGGGAGCATGCGCTCCAGTGGTTCTGGTAGAAAGAAATAATAGAATGGCTGCATTTGTAAATAAACTAAAATACATGCCCTTATAATAATTTAACTCTTCCTCTAAAATCATCCAAGGATGGTTAAGTCATTTTGATTGACTTAAATGGCTGGAGGTGGGTGGTAGCGAAAATCACCCACCAAGCAGTCCAAAGGGACTTTATTCTAGTTGAGGAGTCCAAGGACTTAAAAATAATTCCAGATCAATTCACGGACCTATAGATAATTTTTTTAAAAAAATGCCTTCTAAAAGTAAAACAGTTTATCTCCAACACCACTAGAACGGCTACCAATCAACGTAAAACAATTTATCTCCAACACCACTAGAACAGCTACCAATCAATGTCATAGTGGCCGTAATTAACAAACCATGTTCTCATGCAATTTATAAAGACAAAAATGAGTTAGGTTGCAGTGCTTGTGGCCTCAGAGTTCTTCTGGCTTACTCTATCATCAGGATAGTGAGGACCAAAAAGTAAATAAAAGATTTCAAGATAAGCCTGCTGCATCCATTGTCACCATGGAACAGAAGGCACCGCTCAAGATTCTAACATGCTCCGCAAGACCTGTTTATATTTTGTGGCTCATGTTCATATCCTGACCATTTTCTGAATCACAGAAAAGGAAAAGCCAAGCTTATGCTGAAGAAGCTCACTGGATAAAGCCATGCATTGGATCCTTGCTGTGAACCATAAATTACTAAGCTGTACGAGTAGAACGTATCAGGCCTTTCAGCTCGTCGTAAAGCACATTTACATGAAAATCATAATTTACGATATAGTGCTTTTCTACTTGATAAATCAACTTCTAAACAAGAGAGACATCCCATGTTGCTGTTGATTGCAGAATGCGACAGGTTCATGGGTATCATAACCTGTGGGCCATAGTCTAAAGACATGCGTACGTACATAAAGTAAACACCTGTTCAAAATGCTGCAAATTTTTACCACTAATTCCGGTCTTGACGTAGCCCCAAAAGTGCCATATTGCCTGGTATGGGAGTCCGGAACTAGAATTAAGGGATCTACAATTTTATCTAGTCCATAGCTTAAATTGGTCCACCGAAAACTGGCCTCATGTACGTGTCATCAAATCTTCTCCAGTAGGCGTGTATGGTGTGGACTGGCCTTTCAAGCAGCAGTGATAAGCTGTTCTTGGCTTGGAGAATAGCAGTGGCAGCAGAACCTTCAAGCGAGATCAAGGGGAGGTTGACGTCATCATTTGTATCATCTGGCTGGTAATTTTCTCGTGCACGACGAGGTAGCAGGATGCCTATGAGCGGTTTTGTTAGACAACCAAACACCTGAAAGGCATGCGTCACTTGAGCTATATGATCTACGACAAAAACGAGTAAAAAGGATGCCGATAAAACACAAATTAATCAACTGCAGGAAGCAAAATCAAAGAGTAGCCATTTGTAAACACTGGTTCACTGCAGGAGGGCCTGGTGCTGCCTTCATAAGTTCATTAACAGTCAGAAAGTCTCTGGCAATCACTAAACTTTCAGTTCAGTTCCCTCAACAAACAATGGTTTCTTTCATCTTCTCGGTCCACTCCATGGCATGAATTTGAGCAGCTAACAATGGCCATTCAACTCATCATTCAGGAATACTTGCATGGCTATTTGGTTGACTTAATCCATGCCTTCAGGCCTCATATTTTAATCAAAGAAAAAGAAAAGGTAATTGGGGCCAGCTCGTCTGCTAAAGCCGGGGATGGTGCAAGGAAAAACAGGATTTAAAACAACCGGCATGAACGTGAGTTCACATGACAAGCTCTTAATATGAAAACTGTCAAATGAATGTCCTACTTGGCCCTAATGTAGGAAAGCGGCTTCATTATGTTTAAGGATGAAAGGAAATGACAGGAAAACTTACACGACAGTCAGGATGGAAACCATCAGGGGGGAAAAAGGGTTTGAGCTGACAAAGGCACCATCCCCTGAAAGAATATAATACAAGGAATATTTGGTGCAGACAGCAAACAGTTGGGATAATATTTATCAGTTATTTTTATGATCATTATGGGTGTTATTGCTTGTATTGACTGCAAGTAAACCAAAATGAGAAGAACTGTTTTATCTACAAAAACAACTCATGTTTAGGATATAACTAAATAACCACTTTAAACATGTTATATATGGTTTGTGTTTGAAATATGCCTTATCCCAAACCCAATAAATTAATAAAAATATTATAAATGTTAGACCAGATCCAGTCTGACCTAAATGGAAATGGATTAGGCTTATTCAGAATTTTGACCTCATTCAAATATGTATTAGGTTTGGGATGCAGCCCAACATGCTTGCGCATTCCTGCCAGTCAAGGGAGATGCGAAATGCCTCTCCTCAATCCATGTTTCAAAGGTGGGATAAAACAGGATGCTTGCTTTCATTTAGATTAAACTAGTGGATGGACATTTAAATCTGTTGATGGATTTCAGTCAGTCAATATCAACTCACAGGTTACATAAATAGCAGTAGTCAAAGGGTAGCAGTCCTATAACCAAGGAAACTTTGATGACAATGGCAGCTCCAACCAAAAGAGAACCTTTTCAGACAAAAATTGCCCCAGTTCAAATGTTCATCACGTAAGATGCTACAGGATATGAAGAAAAATAACAAAAAACACAGTGATGATCAGAGACCAGATAAGTTAAAAAGTTGTAACATAAACTTTTAGACAGTCACCTCTATAGAGGTAATATTTCATGTATGGAAAAAACAGACATTGATGTTATCTTTAACATACCAGAGTGCTGAAAACCACGACTACCACAGTGCTGGTGATCATTGTTGCATGAGCAGGATCCCATGTAACACCATATACAGTGAACTGTGGAATGACGGAGTAAATAGATAAATTGTTGGCACAAAAATACATTACTGAAATATGTTTCTATCATGTTTAAAGATATCACATTGTAATGCCTATTTAGTTTTGTAATCAACGGCAACCACCTGACTGAACGCCAGTGCAACAGAAACAGCTCCCCTCATTAGACCAGCCCACCAGATTATAACCTGCTACCATGCAAAATGTTGCGGCAAATGGCCTTGTAAGAATGAATATCATTAGTTTTATGGTAAAGACGAACATAGAACTATTAGCTAATTCATCATTTGCAGGAACCCTGGAAACTGATACAACAGATGGAAAATAAAGGCCAGAGGAGATGCAACCTGGTGCTTGTACGTAATTGACCCTTCAGAACTTGAGCTTATATGGTTGGATAAAATAGAGAGAGGAAATACAAAAGCAGCACGCCCCAGCATAACAAGAAACAAGATGATGCCATAGATGCCGAAGGATGTCTTCCAGCTGCCAAAATAATATAATCCTTCAGACTGTAAAATGAAATATGATTGAGTGTTTCAAGAGCTTTACATCCCAGGTGGTAAATAGCTTAAATCTGTGGTACACATTTCTGAATATAAATAGCTAGTTTCACAATAAACAAACCAGATATAAAGCAGAATTACATTTGCTGGTAGTGAGTGAAGTTATAAAGGTTGTCCAGCAATCGACAAACAAATTTGAAGAGCAAATGAGAGATGCTGGCCTTGAAATACAGACCAGTTCAAATTAGCAAACCAATATGATCTGAAGTATAATGCATGAGGTTGACCCAATCTTTATCTACTTTCACTAGGAAGCAGCCAGTGTAGTGAAAGCCCATCCGACAAAACATCAGCTAACCAGTCAGATGTGATCATGCAACATGACATGCTCACATTGCAGGTTTAAATATCCTGCATTTATCCTTGGTTGTGCCTCATAACCATTTAAGGAGAAATAATCTATATAAAAGTAGCAAAAGAACAGACTCAGAGCATTTCTCTTTTATATATATATATATATATATATATATATATATATATATATATATAAGCTAAAATGAATATTGGAAAAGGCAGCAATTTATCAATGTACATTCTCAAATATAGTTCCTACATTTTCTTCCATAACGACAATGTTTAGATAAGATCAGGATCTCTATTTTGAATAAATTTGTCCACTTTTTCTCTTTTTAAAGAATGTGGAGGTTGTATGTCTATGTCAACTGGGTAGTATGGTTATGCCTGGGTAGTTCAGTTATGCCAGTTTGCTTTTCTTTGCTTTGTTTCCTATTCTGACAAATTCCATACATATTTTAACCTTCCTCTAAGACATGTTTGACAATTGACTAGTGCAGTACAGCTCAGTTTGTTGACAAGCAACAATATCAAAGATGTTTGATGACTTGATCAAACACAGTGTGCTAATGGAGGAAAAAGGGAAAAAGGAGTCTTTAGCAGTTGTATGTTAAGGGCTTAATGGCATGTCTCATTACAGAAGAGAATTCATCTGACTGACAATCTCTCACCAGTGATATCAAGACATCTGATATAAATTATGTAGCTAACCAGTAACCACCTTGTCTTGGTTGTCTTCCACTTCTCAATGTCCAGGGCATCCATTCCCACATAAAGAAAAATGAATGTTTCTGCCATGAATGACAATGTCGCAAAAATATGCCTGCAAAAAAACAATTAGACTAATACTGAAGAGAAAATAATACTTGCAACAAGTATACACTGTACAATGCATATTTTGAAGACATAAGAGGTATTATTAATCTCCTAAAAAGCAGAAGCCTTACTTCACATATTACCAAAAGCCCTTGCAAAATCAAAAAGTAAATTAGATATGAACAATCTTAGCAAAAAGCACAACTAAAGCTGATGAAATGCCGTATAAATCTAACAAGTAATTAATAAATCAACTGAACACATGCTATGATCATAATATGCATTAAGATCTTAAAGGCATACAGTAAGTCATTTTGTATGTTAAATCTCATTAACTACCCTCTTCATAATATATGATATACCATGCAGAATCTTTTGATATTTTATGGGTTTGAGTGGAACTGATTTCTATTTCTCAGTATAACTACAATTGCAAGTGATTACAATCAGTGAACCTTTGTGCAAACCATGGTTTTAAATCCCGTGGGACAAAGGTGCCTTGGTTTCTCTATAGAACTGGATGCCCCGTTATCCCATCTCATCGCATGAGCAGTCTTAGTCATGTAACCCGGTACTTATCCTCCAACTTTCTCCCTTTTTTCTTTACTTTCTTTCTTTCTTTTTTCCTTGTTTCATTCTTCCTTCTTTTCTTTCTTTTCCTCTACTTTTCTTTCTTTCCTTTTCTTTTTCTGTCTTCTCCCTTCCTTCCTTTTTTTTTCATTTTTCTTCTTTCTTTCTTTTCATTTTTTCATTTTCTTCATCTTTCCTTCCTTTCCTTCTTTCCTCTTTCTTCTTCTCTCCCCACGTCCGTGGGTTCCGAGTCCTGAACCTATCCCGATCCCATTTTCTCATAGGGACGGGACAAGACGGGTGGAACGCCTCCCCATTCCGCTAGGACATAAATCTTGGTGCCTACAGCAAGTAGATTTTAGATGCAAATGCAAAGGCATCAAGCAAGGCTTCACCACATTTTGCCACCATTCATTACATTATCTGCAGAATTCAAGTTGGCAATTGTTTGCAGGTCATAAATCTTGTAGTGAAGAAGCTACTTCTTGTACAGGTCCTATGCTTTATTTTTTATACAATTCTTCCTCCATAATACCACAGGTATTGAAATTCACAACTCCAATCACCAATAAATATTTGCTGAGGCAATCAGAGTCATAGAAGTTCCTGGAAGGCTCCAAATTTCAGCAAACCGATCTTAACAATCAAGCTTAATGGTCATTATATTTTTATAACATAATGGATCTTCTGGACCAAATTTTGTGAGGATATCATTTTTTCCCTGCATCTTCCCTGACAGGGACGGGAACAGCCTTCAGGCTTCCTCTTATACACATGCGGTTAAGGCTAGTGCTTCGGCAGATCTTACCCAATTTTGCGAGGATATCCGATCAAGATATTACATGGACAATTTAAAATTTATTAGTTAGTGAATCAGAAAAATCAGATTAAAATGGTGAAACTGTCTAATCAATCAGAAATTACAGAATGAGATGTATAATATATGTGAAAAAACTGAAGAAACTTTATTTGTAAGCAAAAATATAAGAATTCCGGTACCAGGACATTCTAAACCATTCCATGGACAGATCATCAAAAACTACCTTGTTGTGGTTCTCGAGTTATCACTTACATTATGCCATGCATAATGTGACATGACAATCCCACAAAAAAAAACTGTCAGGATCCCACTCAACTGCAACAACTGCACAGGCAAATGAAGATCTGAGTTATATATGCCATGCATAGTTCATATTACAATCAGATAAAAGGCAAAATCACATGCTTATTAGCCAGGAAAAGTTTTGAATAGGTGCAATTTAACATAATGGGAAAAGCTTTTTAATGCTAAGCTCCATTTGTATTGAAACCATAATACTGATAAAGAGAGCACAACAGGGGAGCCATCTTCCTACAAGACTACAAGTAAATAGAATTCCTATAATTTTTAATGGAAAATCAAAAAAGTTACAAGCATGTCAACCAAAAACAGGGAGCAACATTTTTTTTTTTCATTTGAGTAGAAGTAAAGCAACAATTCAAAACCAAAAAAACCAAAGAATATTGTTGCCATTCTCACCTCTGCCAGAATGTAGGACAGATATGCCATCAGGACCATCAAAGCAATTTCACGATCAGTTGAATGCCTGTAAAATAAGAATGTCAGAATAGAAGGTCAATCAAATAATACAATGAAAGTTTGTTCTTTCTGTTAGCTTGTCTTAAACCACTTACCTACCAAAATATAGGGTTTTAAGAGCATAAGCAGTCAAAAGCCCAGTCTGGAAGAAGACAACAAACAGTGAAAATGAACCCAAAAGTGCACAAACAATACGAGCTCAAGAATGTCAAACTAAAGAAAAAAGAAATAAAGAAAAATCCTTAATCAACATGCTGTTATGTAATAAGGCATACAAGAAGCCAAAATGCTATGCTATATGGTTGCAAGTAATAGGGGAAAAAAAACATAGAACACAATTTGCACTTAAAAAGCTCAAGGAGACCCTAACGAATATATTGCCATTTTTTTTTCAAATAATTATTTCGACATGCTATTAGATATCTAAAATTTTAAAAGACCACTCATTAAATAAAAAAAAAAAAAATTGAATCTTACAACAATCCCCAGGATAGTGCTTGTTGAAAATAAGTACAGAAAATCTCCAATAACATTAACTGCTGCCCAGCCTTCTAATTTAGAAACATCCATCTTTTGGATTGCATTAAAGAGAACAACAGACGTAGCATCATTTACAACTCCTTCCCCAAAAACCAGGCTATACAGACGAGGGTTCTCATCTTGATGAAGAACCTACACTTAAAATACCAGAAGTTCAGGATATCACTACAATAGCTAGTTGGCAATTTAAAGAAAAGCTGGAAGATAATGCAAAATCTAACCAACCTGCAGCGTACAGACAGTATCTGTTGAAGCAAATATTGTTCCAAGAGCTGAATAAAAATATAAGAACATAAGATTAATTTAACATAATTCCATGAGCTCGATAGCAACAAAAGAACATCAATCCCATTTAAAGACTAATCTCCTTGATGTACTTGCATGACATAAAAAATAATCAAATCAGACGGAGAGAGCAACCAAACCTAGATAATCCCGTGCATTTAGACCCTTGAAACCAATCTGTGTAAAAAGCCACCAGCTACCTAATTCCACAAGAAACACATCAATCAGGAGAGGATTTTACAAAACATATGTAAAACATTTCAGCAACAGGGGCTTGATCCTAAGGTCAGAAAGACAGAAAGAGAATTAGATTCCTAAAACACCTTTAAGTCAAATAAAACCAGAAGAAAAAATAGCAAATAGATAAATTGAACAAGAATTAATAACCTTGCTTATTTAGATGCATGAAAAAACAACTAAAAGACAAGATAAAAAATAATCATTTATATGTAACAGCTTATGGTCGAAAAGCTTCCTCATAACTTCTTTCTACATTTAACTGGTGATTGTGACTATTTTACATTGTCATAGAAGTATAGAACAAATAACAGGTTTTTGGGAACAGAATAAAATACACATGCAAATTAGTATGAATCTATAGACATTTCTTAGGAGGCCCGGACATTTCACTCTAGTGTGATCAAAGGTTCCCAATCCTCATCTCCAACCTCGCTTCATTTACTATTTAGTGCAACCAGGAGGCAACGATCAAGCATACATAATTTCTCAAACCACGCACAAGAAGCCCTCTTAGGAGAATAAGAACTTAGAATATACAAAAAGCTAAGATGCAGTCATACATGAATCTCCATACAAGAATGGAGCGAAGAAAATCTATCCAATAGAAGCAATTGCGAACACAAGAAGACAAGCTTATTCTCAACTGGAGAGAAGACAGCGTCATTAACACCTAATATTGAGAAAGCTATTCTCCAAGAGACTTAAAAAGCTTAACTAAATCAATTCTTCAAGGTGTTGTTTTGCAAACCCTCTTGCATAAAATAGGGAAGGAGGCTATCAACCATGTGAAGAAGAAGCAGCTTAAGTACTTGTTTATCCAGACTTTTTCTTTTTCTCTTTTTCTACCAGAAATTCTAGATCACCATTATTATCGCATTGGTGGTCTCATCTATAGTAATATGTGTCAACATTGCGCATCGTAGAGATATGTTCTTAGGCATCCCCATGGTTAATATAAATAATAAGATACATGTTTATGTGGTACTTGCAAGCATATCTTGAGAACTCATCTAGTATGTATTTTTTAATAAGTAATAATCCATAACAAGCCTAGTCTTTCAAGCAATCAGTTAGAGAATTCAATCAATTGAGATGTGAAAATTACCAGCTGATATGATGGCAAATGATATGAAAACACCAGCTACTCCAAACAACATTATGGTCAGAAGGTTATGAAAGAACCGTTTCTTCTTAACCTGAAATCTGGAAAGAGGGATGCCAGTTTTATGGAGTCAGCAAAACACCTAGTATAATTACATTATCAAATTATGAGCATAATATAAAGTTGATGCTCTTACCCAGCATTGAAAATTATCGGTGGAAGAAGGTAAATAAAGAATAGTTCCTCATCAAATCTTAGAATGTGAGAACTTTTGCCTTTGCTTGAAAACAATATAATAGTTCCAATGATGCATCCCTATATAGACAAAGGTAACATCAGACATTTTAAGCCATTTTAAGTAAGAAATATTATCAAAAAAATTCAAATATAAAACTACATCCAACATCTGGACCAAATAAGAAGGATAACTGTCTCTCAAATAAGCATGAAGGTTAGGTAACACTTTCATAAAGTGTTTCATCCATACTGCAACCACTAGTAAAAATTACCTAATGCTTGTTTGTCAGTTCTATAACAGAAACCATCACGAATGCATCCTCTAACACTGAACTAAAGTCATTTCCTTGCTTCTAGCATTTGATCATTTTTTCTCTCTAGACTGCATACCTGTCTCAAAATTTCAAGGACTGCTGGCGAATTTTCTCCTGACATTAATGTGGCTTACCCTAGAAAGGGCATGTATTCAGATACTTTGCACTATCCCCCTTTAACTGCAAAATGCTGGGTTCAGCTTCCCTTTCTCCAATAAGGCCCTCCTAATAAACCAATCTGCCAATCCACAGCTACTAATGATAAGAACACAGTAGCGTTTCTGCTCCATGTAGCCGAACAACATTGCCCTTGATGAGGAATTGTTCAGTTATTGAATACATTGTTGCAGTTTATAGTCCAAGCACCAAAGTAGAGCATCCTGAGAAAATCTGATTCAGACTTACCTGGTGAGCAGCTTGAATCCATTCCCATGATGTCAGGATTTTATTACAGAATTACTGCTTTGACAAAGCATGATGTGAACCCATCTAACAATTTCTGTTTGATTCTTAAAACAGCATTAGAAGCAACTTTGTTTTAGCTCAATCTAAGTGTCATATTAAGGAACCCCATGTTTTGGATCTCTGGATGTTGATTCTTGGGTTTCCCTTATCAATATAAACAGACTACACATATCTAGACTTCAGAAAGTACTATGCCATGGGTTGAAATGCCACGGAACTTTGTGCCAATATTTATAGCTTTCTTAGCCATCACTGTCTATATGATAATTTTACAGTGCCATATCTAGTTCTGCAACCAATAGGTCCAACACATGGACAATGAAGAACTAAAGGAATTATAACAATATATCCATATCAACAAAGTGACTTCAAGTTTCCAACAAGACAGGCACTGTAAGAACCAAATAATAAAAACTCAAAATTGCGTAGGGCTAGTTTCTGAATGGAGATCTTCATTTAGTGAGCTCTGGAAGAAAACAACAACTCTATAAATCATACAGTTTCTCCTCTATGCCAAGACAAACTTAAGGTCAAAGCCACGAAATCAACAATCTTAACAATTGAGGAAAAAAAAAAGACAAATGTAGCTTCAGCCCAGGCTATGGGCATTTCACTTGCAGCACCAAAAACATGGTTGACTGTGGCGCCATCTTTGCACCTTCCATTGTCTTCAGTCATATCAAAGTTCAGAAGCTTCCAATTCAAGCTCTGCAAACTCACCTACTTAGAAAATGAGTGTTCTTTCCTCATATTTCCTGATGTAAAGGCTCATGCATCCCACTGAATTTTCTAAATAGCCCTAGATTCTCACTTATTTGATGCTGAAAGAAACAGGTCTAGAAATTACAAGGAACATTTTTTTATTGTGTCTCCTGTTCCATATGCATGTTTCTCTGATAGAATCTGAGAAAAAAATTATCTAATATCCTTTTCTATGTAGATCCTTAGCAGCCAAAATAGTGGCATAATTACCCAAGTGTAATTTATGGCTTTCTTTACCAGGCCCCCTTTTTATATTATTATTATCATCATTAAGCGTTAAAAACAACTGGGCAAAAACAACAGCTTGTAAAGAAGTACATACTTGTATGGTTCATCATTATTTTGTCATATTTCTTTAACATTCTCTGGCCCACAAAAGTACTTGAGAGGTTAAAAGAAAGAAACTTCTACACAAACTAAACACAATCCCCAATTGATGACCTCCAATATGAAGTCATACTGAACACTGTCATATTCACATCAATAATCCTTACATTTTCTCTACTGAAATAGCTATCGTCAAGCCCAAAATTGAACCCCTTTGAACCTTTACTCCCTTTTGCATCAAAAGAAGAACTTTTATTCTCTAACTTAAAAACAGAGGCCTTTATTCTAACTAGAAAAACAAGAAATCTCCATGATGAGGGATTTGGCATTCACCCCTCGCACTTGAATTGACAAAATCAAGTACAAGTCTAGCAATCATGTGCAATCAAAAATTAAAAAAAATAAAAAGTAAAAAATAAAAGTCTAGCAATCATGTCTGACTACCACTTTTCATTTACCAAAAGCCCTTAAACAAATCGTATTCTTCTATAAAATAGAATCATAGATGGCAGTAGTTTGTCAGATCAAGGATAAACTTGATACCGTGCACTCAAGCTTAGCTTTTTTTTTTTTTTTTTAAAAAAAAGGAGGAAAAATGGCACAATAGTTTTGAGTATATGATCTCATACAAGGGTTGAAACACTGGTACTTGCACCATATTGGGATCAATAAAGAATTGTACTGATATGTAACCTTCTGCGCTGAGACATGGAATAGTATTGGGTGCCGGCACAACAAATGAGACACCAACTATCATGTATTGAGACAATATGCTAATAAGTGGCGTACCAAGTACCTGCTCTCCGACTGTTCGGTATGGTATGCCCGACAAAGATAATGAACTGGCGCATCGACCCTTTATCTCAAACGAACCTAAATATCCTATACAAAAATGTTCTTCAAAAAAGCAAAATAACAGATTCCAGCATTTCAGTGGGTCTAAATGTTTGAAAGTAAACATCAAATCGAATCCATTGTCAGATATCCAAGATTCATGAATGACAAACACTAAGTATCATTTAAGAACAAGTACAAGCACCCAGATAAACAGCCTTAGTTGACCTTATTTCCAAGTGCTGGCCTCTTTCTTTCTTTGTTTCGATCAAAAAACTCTTTTTTTTCACTCTTTCAACTATTCAATCACACTTGGCATCATTTAATGGGTGTTCAGTGTTAGAAATCAAGGCTTACGATTAGCGTGGCAGTGATGGCCTCGTTAGCCCATCGATTCTCTTCGAGCAAGTGCCCGACGACGATGCAGAGGCAGAGCACGGCGGCGTACACCGAGATTGAGACGACGTGGTCGTGATCGGCGTCATTGGAGAAGGTGACGGCAGCGGAGAGGAGATCGAACAACGCCATTTTCGAGATCGAAATTGGACCATATACGTATTCTTTTGTTTGGCACCGACAAGCTAGGGTTTCTTCTCGAGGGGTCGACGAGAAGGAAGGGCGGAAAGTTTTGGCGGGGAGGGGAGTAGATTTTGGGCATCAGGCACGGTGGCAGCGGGAGACACGGGTGCCACGTTTCATTTCTGTTATGAGATGGCATCTTTGTGGAGTGCCACGTGATGGGATATTATTGGCCAACTAAATTTAGTAGGATGTTTGCTGATTTGGCAGATTCTGGTTGGCCCTCCATGTAGCGTGCATTAAATGCTAAACTGGGATCCGCCTGGGTAATCATACAATATCCACTAGAGTTTGTAAGATCCATCCGATTGGCCGGTCATGGTGAAATTATCATATTAATTTTTTTGATAAAATCTAAAGTTAACATTTAATATAGTATAATATTATATAATTATTTTAATATTAAAAAATTATTGATCGGATTAAATCTAACTCAATGATCTACTAGTCTAAACATGAAAATATGCGTAACATATTTATGTTGCTCTAGTAAAAGTAGGGCAGCTCATGTTTTATTTGATTTAAATCAACATAATTATTATCGAGCAAGCTGGAGATTGATATTTAAGTCAAGTTGATTTTGAACATCATTTTTTTTCAATAAAATCAATCTCAAGCTTGATATATTAAGATTTAATTAATTTCAAATCAAATTTTGAATCCAAATATTTTGAAATGGATCAAAACTCGAGCCTCTAACTATTCGACTCATCTTGACTCGACTGTATCTCTGTTTGCTTTCTTCTTTCATTTTTCTCAATATTTATGCATATACCGTGTGATCGGATTGGTCTATTGCTGAGCGGATGAATCTAGTCTAATCAATAATTTATCCTTACTTCTAAGTATAAACATGACAATCGTGCTTGCTGCTATAACAAATAGGATGGCAATTGGCCAAACAAGGCAGCATAAGAATTGGATTAGATACAAAGTAGGATTAAAAAATATCAACCCATATCAATTCATTTAATAAACAGATCAAATATATCCATTTCATTTAACCTATTTAGTGAGACAAGTTAGGTAGGGTCAGATTGGGTTCACCAGGTTGAGGGGGAAAAAAGAAAAAGGTTCTACCTTGGTTTTCTATATCCTCCCTATTTTGTTCCATCCTATCAATATTGGAGGCAGTGGAAAGGAACCAAATGAGAATGATGCCAAAGCCATCCAAGAAGTAAGTTGGGATGAAGAATGAAGCATGGTTGTCAACATAGTCGAAGAGCTCATTGAGATGATCAAGGGAGCCTATCAAGAACCAGCTGATCGACCAAAAGAGGGCATTGAAGGGCAGGTTCTACTCGATTTATTCACCTAAAGAAGAGAATGAACTATGAAGTTAGGGTTAATGTTTGAATCTTAAACGGAGGAGAGGGAAGAGCAAACCTAAAAAACCAGGTGGCTTGGAGAGCGAGGAAGAAAGAGACTCAATGAGGACTTAGCTTGAAGGGCAGGTGGAGGAGGCGAGGATAGTTCATCATAGAAAATAACTTTTGGAGCGATCAATATAGGGAAGTAATGAATGGATAGAATGAGAGGATAGGTGAATTAAACAACGAGTCCTAATTTCCTCGTAGACCAAGTCCTAGCGTGGTCATTTTTTAAGGGCAAATAGTGGCACGCCTTCATGGGAAAAAAGAGCAGGAAGTTAAGATGAGGTCAAAAAAGGCAAATTCCATCGCAGGTTTTATTGGGGAATTCCGTTGGTTTGGTTGGGCTCGCATGAACCCAACGTCTTTGTGGCTGGTTCATGAATTATTTCATGCTGATGTTTAAACAACGGCTCTGATGACGGTTTTGGCTACCATTTGTTAATAAGGTATATATATGCCTTCGGCAGGCCTTTAAGAAATATCTCATGTTTAAACAACTGCTCTGATGATGGTTTTGGCGACCATTTGTTAAGGTATATGCTAAGGACAATATTGGAATATGCCTTCAGCATGCCTTTAGAGAACATCTTAGACGTTGATGTGGGCAATTCCGGCTACCTCATAGGAAGTTTCATGCCTTCAAAAGATTACATTAGCCCAAGTTATGAATACATAAAATCATGGAAACATCTCCTAAAGTTTGGATCATTTTTATTTAATACCTCTTAAGTTTAAAATGATTCAACTAGCCTTTAAGATTACTTGAATGATTTGATATGGTTGTGAGCCAATACCATTAATAAACCATCTAAAAGGACATAATTATTCTCTCATCATCCCTTCTTGTCATTGTTTCTTTCCAAAATATACCACTTGTCTCCAAAACTTCCCCCCTCTCCTATCCCATTATCTCTCATTGGTAAAACATCGTGAGATGAGATCCTATCTCCTATTCTCATTGGGTGGCAGCATCTTATGATACCCCAATTCCATTAACCTAGAAAATGCATGGTTATTAAAGCAGAACTAGCAAAAAAAAAAAAAGGAGATTAAGCCGGTGCGTGCAATGCATGTGCTGGAATTAGCATGAGGAAGAGGACCTCACAGAAGAACTTCAGAAGGAGTTCTTTTATTCTTCGACCAAAAATCCATCTTCGATCAAGAATAAAAGTTCATGTTGATTTCAAACCCTCGTTTGGCCTCTCTATATAGAGGGCTTCGCCTCTCTTTTGAAGCCGACCAACCAAACCCTCATTTCACAAGCTTATTTGATCGGTCACCAGAGCTGGGCCGCAGGTCACTGCCATGGTCTTCTCGCCCAGTCACAATCATCACCGACGGGGCAAAGATCTTGCTGACCTCAGGAACAAGAGGATAAACAAGTCCTCTGTTCCATGAAATAGGAAGGGGACCAGGTCCTCTATTTTACCATGGAAGAAGGACAAAAGAAAGAAAAAAAAAGAAAAGAAAAAAAAGAAAAAAAAAGAGAGTAAAAATTTTCACTCTCTTCTCTTTTTTATATCTCTTTCCATTTTCTCTCTCTTCACTTTCTCTCTTTAATTTTACTTTCTAAAAAAAAAATTATTTTCTCTCTCTAGACTGTATGTCTCTCTTCATGAATTTTTTTCTAGGATTGATCCAGTAAAAAATTTTCTTTCAATATTTTTCATTTGATCTTAACAAAAATAATCCTGATCCGCAGTCATCGGACAACGCACCCATCTCGGCCAAATCCAAATATCATTAGTTGTAGTATAAGACTGATAGAAGAATGTATTTTGAATAATAGGTTCCGAAGGATGCTTTCAGAAGTGATCAAATATGTCCATTCAATATTTTATAGAGACAAGTAATATGGCTCTTTTTCTAGATTTATCAGCATATTTTATTATAATATTTATGTCATTGAAGTTTGAATCAAATTATTTATGATGTATAAATATGAAGCATGATAATTATTTGCTAAATTTACTTTATTATAAAATACTATTTGATGCATCATTGAAAGCATTGATTTCATTATGGAGTTGTGATCGATTGATTTTGATTTTGGATGGTATTGTATATTGATCGATTGAAATATGAAATTGATTTTATCAAAAAAATTTGAATCGATATGGATTTTGACTCGCAGCCTGACTATGTATCGAAATCCTACCAATGAAGATTATATATTGATATATTGATATCCTATTGGTGAGAGTTATGTGCTGATATATCAATATCCTATCAATGGAGGTTGTGCGTTGATATATTGATATCCTATCAGTGGAAGTTATGTATTAAGACTCTAATTTAGTTCATGGCTATCGAGATAAACATGATATTTTGAAAAAAAATAATTTATGAATTTAAAAATAAATTTTGAAAAGACTAAATTTGAAAGATCTTATTTTGGTAGTGTTGTTTGTTTGAATTAATACATCTTACATATTTATTTTTTAGTATATTATTATTACTTTATTTATCTAATTGAAGTAAATATTACTTATCGGGCTATCTAACTTATTACTCTATATTTTACTATTTTTATAGATTCTGAAGATAAACTTAATTCAAAAATTTGGTTTTGAAAAATAAATTAGAGGCAGAGTTTGATATTTTATTTTAGATTAGAATTTATTGAACTTTGATGCAAAGGCTATATTTGGTATATAGCTTTTGAGATAGCTTTTGGGATAGCTTTAGCTTATTTAAGCTACTTAGTGCTTGATGAGGATAGCTTATAATCCATAAGCTAGCTTTTATTGACAGCTTTCTCATCCAAAAATTCAAAATTAACAGCTAGCTATGTATTTTTTATTTTTAAATTTATCTCTTATTTTTTTCTAAAATTACTCACATACTTAATATTTAAGCTTCCTTCTCTTTTCTCTATTCTTTAAAATCTATCTGCAGAAATTATACTATGAACAACTATACATTCCATTAATTCTTAATTCAAACTTAAAAAATATTATATAATTTTTATTTTTATTATTATATAATATATTTATTTTATAATTTAGTAAAGTTAAATTTCATTACATCTATTATATTTAATTTAATTAAATATTTGAAGTGATGTTAAAAATAAATAAAATAAAATTATGTCTTTTTGTATCATTTTGTATATGGCAACTTAATAATACAGCTAATTTTTAGTATAACTACAGCTCATAGCTCAGATTATAGCTGCAATTTAATACAACTATAGTTACAGTTGCATGCCAAACAGCATCAAAATTAAAAAAAAATATTTATAAAATATATAATTTAGTTTTTAAAATAAAATTAAATATTAATTATTATTTTATTATTATTTTATAATATTATGATAAAATATTTTAAAATTTATGCAGAAAATTTTTTATAGGTAATGATCTTTGATTCTTGAATCGCGAACATGGCGCATCCAATATAATTTGATTAAGCTTTACCTTTTGTCGCATTCTATTCATTTACTATCGAATTATCATAGTCCTCTTCCTTTATCCTTCCTACATCGCCAGCAAAGAAGGCCTCCTCTCCTTGTACCGGATCTGGAAGCTTCTAGACGCCTACCTCATTTTCGAAGGAGAGTTCCGCACGATCCTCTGGCAACAAGGGGATCTTCTCCTACGCCTCTCTCGACTACCTCCTCTACGACTTCTTTGAGCTTGGCGTCAAAGCTCTGGATGTTTGCAATGCTATTAGGGACGGGATCTACAAAATCTAGCACTAGAAAAAGCATCTCGAGGTCGTCCTCATTGCCCTCGATCCTTCCCACAAGACCCTCGATCAGGTCCAACTCCACCGTGCCCTTAAGGCCCTCACCGACGTTATCATCCTCGTACTCAACGATTAGGTCGGTTTCACCAACCTCATCATCCTCATACTCAACAAGGAGGTCAGCTTCATCTTTAACCACCGCAACGCACTTGCAACCATCATAGATGGAAGGAGAAGACGACAGCGACGGAGGGATCTTTTTCCCTGGTTGGCTACTAGTTTTCTTTCTCAGGATTGCTAGGCCTTCTCGCTCATCCTATTCCTCCGCTTCTTCTTAATGAGTAATGGCCGTGATGTTCTGCTTTTACTATCTTTTTTTTGGAGGTTTTAATGGAGGCCTTCTTCTTCTTATGATATTCTGTTGCTTCTTCTTCTCTTCCACATTCTATTTTTTTTTCTCTTGGATTTTTAGGTATATTTTTAATGGTGGACTAAAAAAGCCTTCTTTTTCCTTGGATTTTTGGGAGTTTTAATAGGCCTACGATAAGGAAGAGCTTGCTCATAATCAATGACTCCCTCTCAAAACCCGATCTGTGGTCCAGCATTGTGCCACCCTTCGCACCAGGCTCAGCCAAACCCCTTCAGTGACCCTTGTATTAATTAGTCAAGGGGACTTTAGTCCTAAACATATTACATGGCCATGATGAAATCTTGTAAGCACAGGTAAACAGACATGGATGGCAGGATCAAATTGAACCATTTAATTCTAGCTTCAAGGCCAGATTGAATATTCTAAACATTACCTCATGGGGAATGAAGGGTAAAGGCTAACCCTACTTAGGCAATAAACTAAATTCGGAAGTTTTGATTGCCAAATTGTAGACGGATAACTAATTCTTAATAATAGAAAAGCCTCGGAGTTCAATCTACGGTCCCACTTTGATGACAGGATCACGGTTCATTAATTTTCAAGAACCCGCAAATTTAGCTGCATCTTCCTCGGAAGGTGATGGTAGAATCGCTGAACTAATATCTAGCGAGAACCAGCAGAAGATGAGGAAGTTCTATTTATTTCCTCATGCACTCCTCAGCACAAATTTATCAGCAAGAAACGGAGATTATATACAAAACAAAAATAATTCAACAAGATAGGCAAATCAGAGATCTTATTCATTGGTATATCTCATTTTAAAACCAATAGAAAGCATCGGAGAATAAATCTTTCATTTACTTCCTCTCACTGATCTCGTTAGAAAGAAATCCATAAGCAACTTAACAGTTTAAGCAGGGACTAACCCACAAATTAAACTAAATACAAAAATTAATAACTCGATAGCGATCGATGAGTCTAGCTGAAGACCCCTGCGCAAGAGTAAAATAGACACTCTACGCCGCTAACTTGGCTGACTCTCCCCTCCTCCACCACCATCTGCACCGGCAAGAAGCCGAGCCCATTCGCCACGGCCAGCATCATCTCCCTCATCTCCGTCCGGAACTCCTCCAAGTCCACTGCTCCGTTGCCATCATGATCGAACCGGGCAAACAGGCCATGCTATAGCTGCACCAGCTCATCAGGGCTCAACTCCACCCCATCCACGCCAAAGTGGATCTCCAGCACCCGGAGGCTCATCAACTCCTTCAACATCTCAGCGTACGAGAGCCGGCCATCATGATTGGTGTCGAGGCTCGCAAACCGGTCGTTGATCGACCCACTGAAGGCCCCTTCATCCTCCACGAAATCACGAATGGTGGCTCCATCCAATATCTCCACACTCATCTTTGCTTCACCAAGCAAGCTCGTACGCCTCCAATTGATCAGAGAATGTTTTGTTTTGAGGGAGGGGTGGTGTCTGCTTGCTTATATAAATATTGAGAGAGACCTTGGGCTCCAACTTAGCCCTGTGGGTCATGGCGCGTTGTTTTGCACCCTCCGTTTCGGAGGGCCCATGGCTTTTGAACTTTGACACGGGGATTCGAGCCAGAAAGTGCATGCGAGGTTGATAACCAAGAAAGACAAAGTCCACGCGCCAGACGCTCAAAAAACACCGGTGCGACTCGTTCTTGGCACGAGGTCGGCAGGATTCTTGCACGACTTCGTGGCTACGGCCCAACAACCAGCCCACAGAATATACCAAAGTCCAACCTCTTCTTTCCTTGAGAAGCCAGTCATCTTGCCCTTGCCCGTGGTTTGAATGGTCTGGCTTAAAGTAACGGTCGTGCCGCTGAATCTAATTCATGCACTTGTACCCCCCCCCCCCCCCAAAAAAAAATCTAGATCATGCATTTGTATTGTTTTGCATGTTATTTAAGCATAGGTTAGTATCTAGACCTGAGACAACGGCACTAATTAATGATGGTTTTATCCACCTTCACATCGTCACTTAAGGAATGTACTAGGAAGATGCTGTAAGCCACGAAATGCCTTTTGAAAACATCGCTTTCATCCATGTATATTCTCTTATATATACTTTGAGGGGAATGTAGATGGCAAGCGTATAAAAAATTGTAAACGTTCATCTTGCATATAAGCAACTACGCCCATTTACGTAATTCCTACTTTTATACTATTTTGTACTAGTTATAAATGATTATTTAGTGGTAGTTGTTTTCTAAGATTACAATTTTGTTGTATTATATTGCGTATGATGATGTTTTGATTTCAAATCAACATTTTTTTTTTTTTGTAATCATGCTATATTACAAACCATGGCAATGTTTTAACCCACGATAATAGCTTTATCTCATGTATATGTTCATCATAAAACTTGGGTTGTTTATATAGTAATTATTTATGCATTTAGGTGTTAAAACATTCCTTTTCTTTCATCGTTGTTCTTTTTTTTTTTTTGATAAATTCAGAGGTTGGAAAAGCAGCCACCTACTAATTTATTGAGATGAAGAATTCCAAAGAGACAAAGAATTACAACCGGTGATAGAGGGAGAGAAGGATTTCACCTAATCCTCAAACCTCTAGCAAGAAAATTATAGAGATGAAATAAAATCTAAAAGCGAGGAAAACCTACAAGACACAAATGTCTGACGTAAGAATCAAAGCTGTGACACACTTCTACTATTGGCATGAAAGAAAACCCTTGGCACAATAAGAGAAGGGATTGGCAACATACAGAATTTACATCAATTCTCCTCCTAATATAAGGGCCACCAAGCAAGAAGAGATCAAAGGTAAGAACTTTAGCCATTTATGATGTCCACTAGTCATCTTAAACCTAGCGAAATAAGGCTTGAGTGCTCAGCAATTACCATTAAAAGACACACACGAAAGTGTCCAACTGCATCACAGAGCAAACTAAATCTGGCTAGTGGCTGAATGTTACATCATTGCTAGAGGTAATAAAGATTTCAAGGCATTTCAGCAGCTCTAAAAACTGCACAGGACGTAGTTCCGCTTTATTTAAACCCTACGTTAGAGATATGTCCAAAGAGCCCAGGCAAGTTGTCCAGGGCATACAGTAGTTTATGTCCGCCATGAAGTCCATTTCAGGCCGTGGCAGACATCGAGATATGTGTTTCTCATCGCATGGTGAATGGCTTAGCGATTAGCAAACAGCTGTGATATGTATTCGGGGGTAGAGGCAGCCAGCAGTTGTGATGCTTGTTGGCGAATATTTGAAGAAAAGAAAACCAGGTGGTAAGAAAGAGAAGATGCGAGAGTTATTTAGAGCATGTTTTGACAATCTAGTAGGAATTGGACTTAATGCCCTACTGAATTCGTGGACTGAAAAGGTCGTTTAAGAATAGTGCGTATCAACCCAATACCTCTCTAGCCCAAATTTTAAAAAACTAGAAGATCCAGGCTGGATGGCCCAACAGGCACGATTCCTGTAGGATATTGTCATAGAAATATGCCAACAGGCTCTTAGTCTTTTGCTTACCATCTTACAAGATTGGATTCCTCGATTGTGATCTTGGGGATGAGTCTTCTATGAAAGCTTTTTCATAATAGTTTATTTCATATACCATCTCCTCTTAAAAACTAATATTCACTCATTAGATAACCTTAGCACCAGTATAATCCTATAAACAATTGATGACAACAAAGCTAAGCATTAATCTTCAGCAACACAGGATTTTCAAAAGTGCCACCATTTATTTCATCGTACAAACATTAAGCTTCTAATATTGCATCGACCCGAATACATAGGACTCTACAGTTACCTAGCAAGACCGGTTTAAAAAAGAAGTAACAAAGAAATCAAGAAGATGACTAGCAAGGTGGCAATTAGTTTTCTCAGCCTTAGGCAGCGACCTTTCCAGCCAATTCTCTTTCAACAGCCCTCTTGAGGAAGCTCCCTTCCTCGAGCACCATTTGGACGGGCAAGAACCCAAGCCCATTGGCCACCGCAAGCATCATCTCCCTCATCTCAGCACGAAACTCCTCTAAGTCTACTGTTCCATTGCCATCATGATCGAACCGAGCAAATAGGCCATGATAAAGCTGAAGAAGCTCGTCAGGGCTCAAGCCCACATCATCCACGCCAAAGTGTTTCTCGAGCACCCTAAGGCTCATCAGCTCCCCCGCCATCTCTGCATATGAAAGTAGGCCATCATGGTCAGTGTCAAGACTCGCAAACCGGTCCTTGATCGACATATTGAAGGCCTCCTCATCCTGGACAAAGTCGAGGATGGTAGCTCCATCCAATACTTCTACGCTCATCTCTGCTTAGAGACTTGCTAGCCAATGTATGAGCACTGGAAAATATGAGAGAAAGTTACAATTAGAAGAACAACTTTGCTTTGCTTTGAAGAATGTTGAGATTAGCCCTCTTTATACACGCATGGATTGAGTGATGGTAGAGGCTGGTATTCGTCTTCTGTTAGGTGTTGGCATGTCGTTTTGTAGGGCCTGTGGTTTCTGATTTCTGAACAAAGATGTAGGGAATTGAAATAAAGAACAAAGACCACGGAAGGACAAAGTTCCTATGCGTTCAGATTCAGAAAGTCTGAAGAGTCCTAAAGTAAACTTTAAGGCCGAAGGTTAAAGCGACAAATGTTGGGTCGGTGGGATTCTCGTACGATCAAAACGTAACGCGTATCACGGAATAAAGTCTAGAGAATCCATTGGCGGGGGATCGCAGTATGAAACAATTAGCCATCTGTCAAAAAGTGTGGACTAAAGAATTTCCTGATGAATCCAGGACGTCAACTGGCTATGACAATGGGTTGGGTCTGGTCGGGCTCGGGCCCGGTTGCCCCTATGAAGCGTTGCGCGTTGTGATAGAAGAATTGGAACTATGCATGCGGAAACATGGGATTGGGAGGGTGGCTGATCTTCTAGAACCAGAGTAGGTGGTAAATTGTGGATGATAAAGACTAAAATCAGTGACAAATTTTTGCTAATCAAGAGATAAATTAGTGATTTTTTTAATAAAATGAATATATAAACTATTGATTATGATATACTATGTTTTTCTTCTTGAAAAAGTATAAATTATCGTGCGCTTAGTCCCATATCAGCCATATACTAAGTAGATCTTGGATCAAAAAATTCAAATAATATCTTCAACTGATTTTTTTATTTTTTTTTTGATAAGATCATGTATTGTTACAAATGATATTAAAATGAACTCAATTTATGACTTACGTTGGCTACAAGAAATTGTAGTATGATCGTGGTATTTGTGATTAGATTTATGGTACTTATGAGTTTGAATTTTTTTTTTTTAATAAGATGGAGAAATCGTAGGCGTCAATACATCCGAAAAAATTAGAAAATAAAATATCATAAAGATGTGTAGAAACAACAATATAGTCCTCCCAAATCTAATCTCTAGTGTACCAGTTACAAAAGAGGCGATCTAATCTGCAGCTCCGTTTACCTCCTGATAGATGTGCATGGCCTAAAAAGTTATGCAAGTGCTCACTAGTTGCCAAATTTTCTGAAGTAGGGGATGCCGTCCAACAGTCATTTTAGTCTACCAATAAATCCATCCAACCATCATCACTGAGTCTCCCTCAAGTTGAATGCATTTCGTTTGTAGGCAAAGTCTAGCGTAACATAGCCCTATCCAAGCAGCCCTTAGCTCAGCCCTTGGAATAGTTAAGTCATATAGGCAACTCCCACAACAGTAATGAAATAGAAGTCAGATCCTTTGATTATAAAACCAGCTCCACCATAGCATCCATCATCAGAAATATTACCATCGAAGTTCATCTTGAGCATGCTTAAGGGTGGGGGATCTCAGGTGATAAAAAGATAGTTCGATCGCTACAATAGCTAATGAAGAGTCCGAAATGCTCCAAGCGATCAAGGGCCCTTCAATAGAGGACGGTTAGGTGATTTCAATCACTTGAATAAGCACTCTCTATAATGAACCTTGGAGACTGAGGGTGCCTCTCAAAGATCCGAGCATTCCTAACAAGTCGGATGTGATAAGCCAATTAAACACAACATATGCCCCATAATTTATCACTCTCTCCTCTAGGGCATCCCTTAAGATAGCTGATAAAAACCTCAACTGATGCCTCTAATTGGACAAAAAGCTATAGGCCATCATATAGGTCCTAGATCATACATGCTCTTAGGCACCGGAAGAGCACATGTGCTACAAACACAACAGCAACCAAATAGACCTCGCAACAAGGCTCTAATCTAATCCTCCTGCTTAAGACTCCTCTAGTAGGAAGATGACCCCAGGCCACCTTCTAAAGAAACAAGGCCACTCTCAGGTGGAGGCCCAATCTCCAAATCCAAGATCCCTTAATCCATTGATCCGACAAGCCCCTGTAGAGCTCAAAAAGGTCCTTTGTCTTGATCTTCTAACCACGGCTAAATCTCTAGATCAGCCTATCCAAGGTATCAAATATAGGAATCAACAATAAGATAATCCTATCTAACAGGTGACTATCAAACAATTGGTAGATATGGGCCGTGTCCCATCTGCTCTCCCTAGGGTCAAAAAGATCACAAATCCTAATATCCGGGTCTACCTCAGAGCTGATCAAAGTCGGCCACTACTTCAAGAGGGTGTTCGGGAGCCATGCATCTCCAAGAATACTTATCGATCACCCATTTCTGATAGACCAACTCCAAAGGCTCTCTAGCTCCAACAAGTATCACACGGCGTATCTGATCATCAAGGCTTCTCTTCTAATCAGTAAGGATTAGATGCCAAGACCCCCATCCTGCAATGGCCAACACATTGTCTTCCATGCAACTAGGTGCACTCCACAAATACCATCATGTGCTCCCCATAGGAAGCCTCTAAACATCTGCTCAAGTTGGCCAAAGAAGCCATAGGAAGAACGGTATTCGTCGCAAGAAAAATAAGAATAGAGCTGAGAACATACCTTACCAGGATAAGTTTGCCCACCATAGAAAGTGCCTTTGCTAGACATCTCTTTAGTCTCTCCTAGACTCTCCGCTCTAGGGCATAGCACTCCGACTACCTCAATCTCCTGCCAGATATTAGGACCCTTAGATAGTGCCACAGCTCCTTCTACTTGGAACCCCAAGATATCCCTTATGGTCACCCTTATCGTCTACCTGATCTTAAGGCTGAAGCATACTATAGACTTCAAGATATTCACCTTCTAGCCCGATGCTACATAGTAGTACTCCAAGATTGTCCTCAAAGCCATCACACTCTAACTGGTCACCCGAGCTAGCAAGAAATAGTCATCCACAAATAGTAAATGTGATATGGCCTGGGCCCCTAGTGTAGAAAGATATGCATGTAACCTCCGACTCTAAGTAGCCTCATGAAGAACCTAAGAAAAAGCATCCACACATATAATAAACAAATATGATGTTAGAGGGCAACCCTAGTATAGCCCAACTAAAGTGGCAAAAAACTCAATCGGCATTCCATCGATCAGGATGGCAGAGAGATGACTGCTTACAGCTTAGGACCCTCCTAATCCACCTCTCATGGAACTCAAAACTAGCCAAGGCATACTCCAAGAAGTCACATCTAATCCTCTCCATATCCAACTTGATGGCCATCAAGCTGTGCCAACTGGACGCCTTCTAAAAGTCATACATAAACTCATGGGCGAGGGGCACATTATCCATAATATCCCAACCACCCACAAAGGCCCTCTACTCTAGACTAATGAGCCACGGAAGAATTGGCTTTATCCTATTGATCATAAGTTTTGTGATGACTTTATACAAGATAGTACAGAAGCTGGTAGGTCTATAATACCCAGGTTCAGAGACATCCTCCCTCTTAGGGAACAAAATAATAAAGGTCTTCTTCAACTCCTCTGGCATCCTCGACCAGAGGAAGAACTACTAGATAGATGCTATCACCTCATGATGGACTATGCTCCACTAACATCCAAAAAATAATAGAGAAAAACCAGCCGACCCTGGAGTTTTGTCATCTATCATGAACCACAACATCTCCTAAACTTCCCTGCCTAATGCCGAGCTTATAAGGTAGTTGTTTTATGAGTCAAAGAGCACTTGAGCGAGCAACGAGAAGTCAAATGGTGAATCCCCTCAAGTGATGTCCGTTCATCTCAACCTGAAGAACTAGAGGATATCCCATCTGATCATATCAACATTGTCAACCACCGATCCACTACCAACCCTCAAACTTTGAATGTTGTTCTTCCTCTTTCTAATGATAGTAGACTAATGGAAGAACCTTGTATTCATATCACCCTCTTGAATCCACTGCACCATTAATTTCTGTCTCTAGAAAGCTTCACGCTGCCTCAAAAAAAAGTGGTGCTCCGATAACTGCCTCTTGAGCTTAGCTAACTCTACAACCAACGATCCGCCATCCCACTCCTCCCTTGCTCGGAGATCAATAATGGAAGCCTCAATAACCTCAACTCTTCGAAAGATGTTACCCACCACCATCCGACTCCACCTCCAAAGTCTCCTCTTAGTGAGCTCCAATTTATGGGTCAGTCTATACGTAGCATCCCAACATACTGGGACCTTCCAAGCACCTTATAAAATATCCCATGAATGGGGGTAAGAAATCTATATGTTCTCAATATAAAAAGGATAATGATGCACAATAGATGAAATGGTACAAATCAAAATAGAACAATGATCAGAAGCTATACGAGACAAGTGGTGCACCTAGTAATTTGGGAAGTTTTAGATCCAGCTAGCCAATACAAGGGCTTGATCAATCCTCTTCCAAGCTCTAGCCTAGCCTAGACGGTTATTACACCAAGTAAATTTTGAAATAGAATACCCCAGATCGATCAATCCATTCATAGTCACAAAATCTCAAAATTTTCTAATTTCGAGTTTATCAACATAGGCTTTGTCCCCTCTCTCATCAGGGCCTAAAATATAATTAAAATTATGCACAAGTACCCTACAGTAACAAAGCAAACAGTTCATTCCATAAAATACACCAATCTCTATAATCAATGCTTGTATAGGTTACCAAAAGTTTTTCCATTAGATTCCTTAATTACAACTGGTTACAATTATGGAACACATCCACTTATGCACACCCAATTCTCCACACAACAATGATTCTCCTAGATAATCCCTATGATTCAATTGCATAAAAATCCTAGAGAACTGACGACGAATACGCAACAAACTTCTACCCAAGCAAATGAATTTCATAAAACATACACAGGTTGAGGTCATGCACAAAAATCAACCTCATAAACGTGCTCAAGAACGATGGCTTCACCACACCTCGACAATTCTGGCTAAGGATCTTCATGGGTTGGATTGAGAGCAAGTTCGCCCACTAAGACCACTGCCCATCTCTTCTAACTTGTCCCCCTGTTGGTGAGCCGCAGCACTAGCCAATGCCTCCCTGACCATTTTGACCACCCTCTCACGATTCCAGCTAGCCACCAAGAGAGGGAAACTATCCCCCATGCCGCCAAAATCCATTGTTCCTATGGGATCCTTAGGAGGCGGCCACACTAGGGGTGTTTGAGGAGCATCTATGTCCAACTCTGGTGAAGTAGTCCCCTCCACCAAACAGGCAGTTCCCATTGAGGCAAAGCCCCCCTCAGCTAGAGGGTCTCGGTAGGTGTTCGCCGCTTTGCTGTCAATCATCTATCATTTGTCATCAGAATGTCGAGTTGTGCTAGATACGAGATCAAAGCTATCATCGGGCTTAGGAGTTGGTCGTCAGGGGATCACCGTCGATCCATTAGTCAGTGCAGCATCGGCATCCGCCACCGCGGCCTTCGGAGTCAAGGTCGAGGGTGGAGACAGAAGAGGGTCATCCATCAGACTTACCTCCGATCAGGTCATCCTCATCGATTTAATTTTTCTCCACTTAGGCCGATCCCTTTTCTCCTCTTGGTGAGTCTAGGCTTCTGGCCCACTTCAAACCCAATCTAGAGCCCACCTCAATCATAACCGTGTCGGTCACCCTCACCCCTTTGGCCCAACCCATCTTCTCAGCATCCATGGGCTCGATTTGGTCCATTAGCGGCCTACAAGAAGAGCCCAACCTATGGATTGAGGTCTGTTACTAGCATCGGCATGCCATGTGGCACCCATTGAACCATTCTTCTCCAGTGATCGTGGCCTGCCATTTCATAGATTTTTTCCACACGTCCGAATGGGAAGGCAATCTGGACGAGTTCGAACAATTCCCAAGGGAGTTCGGACGAGACGAAGAAAACCCAATCCCAGATGACTTGGATGTCGAACTAGTCTCCTTCCTCGCCTGAGACCCCTCCTATGCCGATGTTGGTTGCTAAACCTTTTTTGTCACCAACTATGGGTCGAACATCAACTCCTCATTGGTCATTTCCGCACCCTTGGACTTTTCCAAGACCATCAGATCAGTTTCTACCTCAACCATCGAGGGGTTTGCAAATTTATCCAACCGAAAGATTAGTCCACTAATCCCCTCTACCAAAAGCAACATTAGAAAGTGCAATCGCCCATCAGATGAATCATCCTTCCGCAACCGATAGCAGGAGATATTCTCATAAACAAAGTACCGCCAAAAAACTTTAATTTTCCCTCTTACCAAAATTCTAGGCTTTAACGGCAAATAGGCATTGAGTTCCACCTTTACCTTCATGTAGCCCAACTTTCTCAGTTGTTCTATAAACCCATCCATTGATTCAGATTTTTTGATCGCTGCCACGATGCTCAAAATTGACACTTTATCCCAACACTCTAACAATCTTGGCACCCTCAATCAAACAATCATGGTATTCATCATGTCCGTTCTAGAAATGAAGTCTAAAATCCATTTCTCCACTGCCATTAAATGGTCGGTGACCAGCCAAGAGCCACTAGGGAGGGTTGAATCCCTATCCACCTCCGATTTAAGGTGGAAAGCCATATGATCTTCAGCCAATATCAAGAATTCTATCTTGCATTTGAGATTTCTCCTAAGTTGAAACTCTCTAGCCACCCAATTGGCCAATACCATCTGACCTAAGCTCGACGGATCATAATTAACATCTCCCAATTTTGCCTCACCATTTCGATCTACTCATCGAGAAGCTCAAAAACCTCGGTGAAGTGACAGTGGAACCTCTCCAACACTTTCGTTATCTAGTACTCCATCCACAGGGCCAATCGCAACCTGCTTTATGCCACCCTAGCCTAGGAGCGGCTAAGGATGGCAATTGAATCGAGTCGAATGCGGATTGATTTAAAAAAATTAAAAATTAAATCAAACATATTTATTAAATAAATTAAATTTTAAAATCTAAATTTATCTTATTTTAATAAATAAGTTATCTGATCAACTTAATCTATTTATTAAATAGATAATTAATTTATATTTAATTTAATTTTTTAAAAAAAAAATAGAGAAAAAAACCATCAAAGTAGGAGGAAGGGCTTTATTGATGAGTACACCCATCGCTTCAAGATGGCTCCTGCAACCATATGGCCTCTGCCATGTCCATCCTCCTCGATCCTGTCAGTCTTCATATGCGGCAACTGCCCGAGAGACCCCTTCAACCTCTCCACCATCAAGATCTTCATCTCCGCCCTCCGTAACTGCAGCCGCCTCGCCATCGATAAACCCAACGCTGCCTGGCACATGGAGCAGATGCCGATACCCCGAACCATGGGCAACATGCTACTGCTGCCCAATGCCGAGGTGCTGGGCCCCACCACCATCCCACGCATGCTAGCCCCCTCTACCATCCCGTGCATGTACTACTCCACTGCCATGGTCCTACCAGATGGGGGTGCCGAGTAAGGGAGTCTTGGTTAAACTAGATCAAGGCACCATCATCATACGCCGCTCCTCCGACTCCATCCAAGCCTTTTCTGATGGAGCACCACTTCCCCAACTGAATCTCAAACCCTCTCCAGCCCAATACCAGTGATGCCATCATCCCTCCAACACCTCTCGAAACTTTAACCAAAAAAAATAAAGAACGAAAAAGACGAAGACTCTCAAAGATGGAGAACTCTAGAGCCTATATTAAAATCATGAGTCGCGACTCCCAAGCCATGCACGCCAGTTTCAAATTTTAAATAAGATTCAAAACGCGACAAACTTTAAGACCTTAGGTGGGCTTTATATAGATTGTTTATAATTTATTTTAAATGGATCATAGATACCTAATCTAACCCTATCTATTTAATAAATAAATTAAATAAATTAAAAAATAAAAATTTAAATCTAATTCAAATAATCAAATAAATTAAATAGATTGATCTATTTATATTCTAAACACAAACCTTTTAAAGCCATTTAGACCAAGCACAAACCTACTTAAAATAGATCAAATGCGGATCGGATCGTATTTTGCCAGCCCTAAAAGCAGCCCACTAGTCCAGCTTGAACCGTATTTTGCCAGCCCTAAGAGCAGCCCACTAGTCCAGCTCTAACCAGCATCCGACCACTCCCACCAGAAGAGCCCTTAATAGATTCCCTGCGCGTCACCGATAATGCATCCACCAAATATTCGGCAAAGGTTCCAAGACCATACGAGAATTAAAGCAATCGCCTAGCAGCGCTCGACCCTTCAGTTACCTATTCCATCAGCCTCCAACCAGCTTATGCAAACTGCAAGAAACCATCTCATCTCATCTGAGTCTCACCGCAAGTAGAAGAATTTTTGGCCCTATGTGCAGGTCACATCACCCAGACCAACTAACAACTAGAAAAGGTTTTCAATTTGATCTAATCAACACGGATATAATAATCTTTATCAAGTTTTTATGAATGCAGGTATACACCATGGTTTGACCTCTGCGACGAAGCTAACGAAAAATTCAGCAAAGCAATAAAGGATCGGTTTTTATTGAAGCAATGATGCAGAAGATCAGAGTCCTTAATAGTGATGGACAAAGATCCAACACTTCAGAACCTACTCGACAACAAATTAGTTTTTTTTAGATATAACCGAATTAGTAAAATTCATAAGCCTTAAAAACAATAATTTTTACATATAACATGATAGAGAAGAAAAATGGACCATTTGGTAGTTTGAAAATTTTTGGGGAACTTTTTAGGAGTTTCTTTAACAGTAACTTACCACTGTATATTAGGTGTTACACATTCCTAGCAGCTAAAGCACGAACTAGCATCTTTCAGTCACTCTTGCTGCTCATAAATCTGCATATAGGCCTCTGAGAGAGCAACCATCTGTGGAAGAGTTTCTGTTACATGAAGGTCCTGCATCTCATACCTGACAGCAAAGAAAGTTCAGAAAGCTATCAAATTTTTTGACGTAAAACTAAATCTCAAGCTTCAGACTAGCCAAGAGAATACCATAGCTCTTCTGATTTACGCTGCACAAAAACTCTATAAGATCCTTCGCCTGGCTTGCCATCATGAACAATGTTAGCAATAAGATCATACTTTGAGCGCAGCTTCTTGTTCTCCCTTGGTGTAGGTAATGGAATATAATCCTTCAACTCAAGATTCTTCACCGGAAAGTTAACTAGTAAAGAAAAATACACAATTTAATATATCATAGACGATAATAAGACATAGCACAACTGACTCATGTAATAGTGTCCATACCAAGAGTAGGATTCTTTTCAATGAAGAAGTTATTTTTTGTAAAACGCCGCATGTGGAGAATCAGGTACTTAGGTAGTCTAGTAACACGATATCTCATCCTTGCTATGCAAGGCCGCACAACCTCAGTGACAGTCTCACCATCAAATTTCTTCAATATATTAAAAAGTGGAACCTGAAGAAAAGAAGAAAATATTGCAATTCTAAAAAAAACCACTGGAAAGAAAAGGCAAGGCATCCGAGAACCAAATCTTTAACATAACAAACGTCGAGTGAAAATATAAACAAACAGCACTGCAATTACGAATCACATGAAACAGCTGGCAATCTACAAAAGGACTGAAAATGATAATCATGACCCGTATGTTGAGTAAGCATTCTTTTAGTTGCTTCTAGACTCATTACTTTGATTAGTGTTGCCATAAGTGGCACTAATCTCAAACTTCAGCTCCTTTCTTACACATCCAAATGGTTAACAAGAAATATCACAAGTGCTAAACTAAAATAATTGCAAGTATGACCAAGGATGAGGAAACAACTTGTGAACTTGGCAGAATTTCAATATGGCAAAACTCATAGCTCAGGCCGTAAAAATTCTAGACGAAATCAATAAGTCGGGTAAAATACTGCTATAATAGGAATATCTGAAACCCAATAGAGAGGATACAAAGTCGGTGGGAACAAAAATAAAATCTCCACTTTTAGTCCATCAGTAATGTCTGCAGCACTACTTTCCCCAGAGCTTGCTTTCAAAGGTAGAGAGAGAGAGAGAGAGAGAGAGAGAGCAATTACAAGTGAGATTGATACATGGAAGAAGATTGTGGGCACAAATTGCCAAGAGAAATACTTTGTACACCGTGTGCGGTGCAATAAAATTGACGTGGAGTGCACCGTGCCATCCCATTGGACCACGTAGCTACCATTTTCCAACACCCATTAAATGCCTGTAGTTCCACTTTTTGATTTAAAATTTTGAATGACGAAAATGCCCCTTTATTTTGAAAAAATTATGAAGGCCTATTATGACATCCTGAAGGCATATTATGACTTCCTGAAACAAGAAGTTATAGGAGAGAAGGGTATTTTCATCATTAAAAATTTTATAATTTTTTTAAAAAATTATAATAGGTCATAGGATGTCATAATTTTTTTAGAAGAGAGAGTCATTTTTGTCATTTAAAATTTTTAAACCAAAAAGTAGAAATGTCGCATTTAATGCACGGTGGAAAGCGTGGCTATGTGGTCCAATGAGAGAGGGCAATGCATTGTTATTGCACCACATGCAGTGCACAAAAAATTACTCAGCCAGTAGTATCTGCAAATCAAACGAGAAATTGATGTAATTGATGTTGGAGAGCCACTTGGATACAGTCTAGGAGATCATTTGGGAGTCCAGAACACTTGGGCATGGCATTTTGTTGATCAATATAATCCTCCAAGGTAGTGAAGTGCATAAGGAACAAGGTTCAAAATACAACTTACCAACACCATCTCAACTAAGGGTGGGTACGCTAAGCACTCTGCCACATGCCATGTTGACAGAGGGTAAAAATCATATAATTGGAGATGCCCAATACGTCCCTGGGACAGCCTATTTTGGCCTCCATTTTTTACATTTATTTTATGTTTTATTGTCTTAATGCTATATCCTTGCCAGGAGGATCGCTCCAAGTTTTCTAGTCATGGTTTTTCATGTGCCCTGAAGTTCTCTGTTTTCAGTTTACTACATAACATCACACATCTTGCTATTCAAATATATTGAAAGCATTTGTTTGGATTAAAAATTGAAATACACTTAGTTTAATAGAAATGATTGAATTAATGAATTTATCTTTTCAATTAACAAACAGTAGGAAATTATTTTCATGCAACACATAACAATCATTAAATTGATTAATGTTATGTTTGTATCAACCATAAGAAATCATTGTCTCGGAACACAACACTCATTGAATTAATGAATGTTATGTTCACAATTTGATATAGTTTATATTTCATGGAAATCATTGAATAACATTAACAATTGCACTGCTTTTATAGGATTAATTTTCTATAAATTCATCAAATCCAAAAACACATCCAAGACACATCTGTAACATAACTGGTAATCTACCACCAATTTTCCTTGATTTTGATCCTGCATTTATGCCATCCATCAACAAAAAGTACCCACAATACATTTTCAATTAATCTTTAAAAAATTCTCAATCTTTTCAAAAGAATAAAAATAAGGGTGGAGAGAGAGATTTAGAAAGCTAGAGCACTTTTCTAGACCAAAACTCAATGTTTTTTTGCTTCAGTGGCATAGAAATTGCGTTTAAAGAACTGTAGGCTTCTCCCTATGCTTGTTCTCAACTTGGAATGGTTGAGAACAAGCATTAAAACCCTTAAACCACGCTGCCCTTGCAGCTTCTGGTAGGCACAAGCAGAATATGAAACTCCTGTCTATGAAGTAAACAAGTAAAACTGAAAAGCTTCCTATCTGCTGGCATATTTGTACAAAAAAAATTAGATGGCTTTTCAAGAAGTTCAATCTAAAATGTAAACCATGCTCCCACACATGAGAGGAAGCATGGATGACAGTGATCATATGAAGGAAGCATTGATTTCTGCAAATCCATGAAGGCACTCCCACTTTTAGATGGTTGGCTCCTACCTCTCCCTCTGCCCCTTAAGCAATAGGTAAATTAACAGTGGTGTATTATTTACCAAAGAAAAAAGAGGTTCATCACCTCTCTAAAACGGGCTCATTGATAATGAAGGCTCAAAAAAATATGTCATGATAGTATAGATGAAATAGACCATAATATATGAGGAAAGCATGGATGGTGCACACCAACTTTTTGCTGGTTCAACCCCCCTCCCCCCACAAACCACCCCCACCACAAAAAGAAAGAAAGAAAGAAAGAAACCAAAAAAAAAAAAAGCACAAAAAAACCCCTCTTCTTTTAAAAAGAGCTAAACCAACAGCGGTGTATTTTAGACAGGCTTAGCAAAATATGCATCATGACAGTATAGATGAATTGGACCATACTATAATTATGGTATCAATAAAATCTTACTAATAACTTAAGACTAGGGAAGGATACTTTCACTTTATATAATCATATAATAGAACTTTATGACAATAGCATTTATTTAGCAGATACTATTCAAAACAGTCCAACATAACTAATATGCGAACCTGAGGTATGATATTTTTCTCCATTGCATCTTTAAAAAGAGGGGGAGGAGGCAAGTCAAGACCAAGCATTAGGAATTTCACTTTAGATGTTTCTCTGACAACATCGTCATTCACTGTTCCACCCTCTGCAACAACTGCATTGTTCTCTTCGTCACCATTTTCTTTCTTTTCTGCAAGAACTTTCTTATGGATCTCCTTCACAACCTCCAATTCTCCCTGCCACCCAGATAAAATGAATAAAAAAAAAACATGATTAAAAAAATAAAAAGAAATATAGTTTTTATGAGAAAGTCAAAAACCTGAAAGCAATCATGAATAATGCTCCTTTTTGTTTTCTTTGATTTAAGTTCTGCATGCAGTGTATTCAATAGCCAGGACATGAATTCAACAGGATCTGATTGTACACCTATTTGGAACCGCTTATTACTAGCTTTCATAACTGCCTGTAGGAACTCATGTGGGCTGACCTGAGAAGAAATGAAGCTTGAGAAATACCAGACAATGCATAACAGAAAAATTTTAACACACGATTCACTAACAAGCCCACCTGTCCCTTGAAGTTCCGTGCATGCCAAATTTTTCGTGTAAGTTCTCCAAACCTATGAACAAGCGGAGACTTACTGTGTTGATAATTCTCAGGAATAAGAAAGAAATTCCTCAAAGGAGTTACCCGCATCAATGACTGAATTGTGACATTAACAAAATCAGTCTCCTTAATGTTGTTGAGACCCACCTGCAAAAAGGCACAATGTAACTAACAATTCTTGAAAAATACCTGAATTTTAATATCTAAGGCTAATTAAACAATTTGAGTGAAAGTCTAAGTGATGGAGTGAAATTGTAGCGACAGCAGTATTGATGACATTGAAGAAGTCTGTAAGCATCCAATTTTTGTTTCTTGTCATAGAAACTGTTGCTAAATTCACATTATATACGTTGGCAAACAGAGATGCAAGATTCATTGTACCAGGCTCCCATATTAGTACCTACCAGTACGGTATGGTTGGTATTAGACTATGCCAACACAATATTTTCCCATGCCCAGCCATGGTACAGCCCAAAACGGGTGGTATGGGGCAGTTCCACTTAGGATGGAGCTGTTTGGACCAGCTGCTCATATACCGAATAGAACCTCAGTACCGTACCAATAGCTTACAGGTATGGGTCAATAGGGCAGACTTTTAGAAGTCCATAAAGGATAAGCACACTTTCAAACCATAAATAAAATAATTGATAATACTCTCTCTCTCTCTCTCTCTCTCACTCTCACTCTCACTCTCACACGCACACATAATGAATGTTATAAAAGTGAACTTACCATTCCAGGAAGATAGTTGGAACCATCAAGGGCCCTTGACCACTGCCTATTTTCATCAAGATGTAGAACTTGTTCCCTAGTAAACCTGTAGATGTAAACAAAAAGTGTCAAGTTGATCCAAGTAAAATAATTAAATGGGAATTGGAATGGGCATGAGGCTCAACTAGGATTGATAGCTCCAGACAAACTTGAATCTATTAATCCAGAACAAGATACTGTCCAATTTAAAACAAAATTCCAAAAGGTAGAATAAATGAACAAATTAGGTACCCTCAAGTTCCTATTAAAACTTCAGCAATTCACTTTACAACTAACGGTTTCTTTTGGAAAACCTGTTGATATAGGATTATTGCCTAAAGGTCCATCGTGCTTGTAAGGATTCAAGAAGTCCTGTAATTAGTTGTGAGTTAGAGTGCCATAAGCTTTTTTATATATAATGCTTCATTTAGATCCTAACTTCATGTACTGTGTGTGTTCTTCTTCTGTAAGCATTTATTTCAATTCCTAAAGAGTAGTAACTTCTTTACTTATCATAAAGCAGAGAAAAACCTTGCCATAACATGATAGTCAGTCCACTTTAAAGTTCAATCTTTTTAAAAAATTTTGCATCATCTTGCATGACAATGATCCCATTCCTCAAGGTGATGATGCCTCTGAAATCCCAGATGAAGATTCCCCCGATTTTCATAGCAGTGAGGACTTGATCTTAGTTGCCCTATCACTATCAGTTCGATATACTCATTAGTCCCTTCAAAACTTTATGGAAATCTAGTATCTAACCCTGGAATTTAAGCATCTAGGTTGCCTCCATCTTTAGGACCATAATCATTCTCCAACCAGATTCAGATTCATCGTAAAAATACAGCAAACCACAAATTGGCTGCTTCCTTCATTGCCTTCAGTAAAGCTTAACTTAAAACTCCCTGATCATAAATCTACACAAAAACTATGGATCTTCCATATGCATCCATCTCCCTAGCTTCATTTTGAAGCAAACTTCTATCAGATAGACTAGTGATCCCATACATTCGTCTTTGGTGAGATAATCCATATAACAAACCATGCAGGTTCTTTCTACTCCTGACTTGCAACACCACACAACACTTCACAAAAGGGGCAAATTAACCAAAAAATGGCAAGCACGAAATTTTTTTTGCCAAGGATAATGCAATTTTAAATTTTTTTAGGAACTCCCAAAATGACAAAATAAACATCAAATGATGCACATAAGAACTGTAGGAGATATAAATAACTGCAATGGGATTAGATTTTAAGTTAGACGCTTGTCCAGACAAAGACTAAGCTAATAAAAAATAATTTCAGCAAATTAATTTGGCTTCATGCCAAGATGGTGAACCAATTGAGGTTATTCTAACTTACATACCAAAAGAAGAATCCCCAGATGGCTCACATCAACTAGGAAAAAGGATATTATAAACAAGAGATGTTGTTTGGTGAGACATGATAAATGAAGAAATTACACCTACTCGATCTTTTTCTCATTCTTCCACTACTTATCCTCTTTGAGTCCCTTCACCTAATCAAAATATGCTAAAATTTACTTTTCAATTATTTCTGTGTGGTGTCACCATTCTTAGCAACTTCAATTGATTTTAGGTAAAAATCCTCATAATTGTACCTAGATTCACAGTTCGAAGATTCGATTCAGCTCTGTTGAATAAGACCATTTCTGCACCAATTATCATGCTCTCCAATCATCTTTATCCATTTTCCTGCAATGTCAGCCTGACTCAAATCACTAATCTTACTCTTCTGCCAATAATTTATGGGCACCTAGGCAGTTGAGGTGCCGCATTTTTTCTACTTTTGCATTTTGGAAACCACTTCTCTTTACGGTTGATTAACCTTTATCGTACACTGGATATCTGTGGCCTTAACAGTTCTCTTTACATTGCTTGATGCACGTGATAATCAAGGTCCACCCCCTGGATTGACTTTCATTTTACAATACCCAGTCCTTAATTCCAATGGCCATTTTAGGTTTGCTCATGGCCTGTTCAAAAGTGTGTATAAAACAGCTATAAGTGCGCATAGGAACAAACCTGACTGTGTGCAGAGCAACAGTCTAACTTTGTATAGGGACTAAACATAAAATAGTAACTATGCACAGCCTAAACGTATACAGGCTAAACTTTGTCCACGGACCAGGTGTTAGGTTCCCTTTGTATGTGCTATGCACTGATCCCTTATTCTGGCACACCACATGTTTGAAATTTGGCATATGATCATTCTTTTCGTGTTCATCTTCCTTTGGAATCCTCGAAGCCAGCAAATTAGTCTGAAATAGCTTATTCCTCCAATTTCCATCATGCACACTGACTTCCATATGTTGGCATTTTCTTAGTTCTTTATGGCTTACCAACTGTTCCATTTTTATTCCTCTTTTTATCTTAGAATTTGTAGATCAACCCCACTTTTATGGGGCCTACACCTCATTAATCCTTTCATCATATCATTCCCCTTCTCTAAAGGTTTTGTCCTTTCAACTTCTATAAGTTGCAGCACCATCCTTTGCATGTGTTATCCGTGTAACTCAGTTCTTCCTTGCAATAAATCTGGAGTTTCACATTTCCCAAGTCCATGATACATCTAAGTTAAAAATACTTTGTCACTTCTCAAGCCTCTGTTTGATAGCTTCATTAACATTGTCTTGGCAATGGTCCACTATTTCTTCAATTAAGAATTTCACTATTCACCTGAAGTCATCAGATTTTAAGTTTTTTTATCCATACAAATCTTTCTTGAACACATTTTTTAGGTTGTCTTGGTGTATTACCTTTGATTTACGATTTAATATGACTTTTTGATTTTGATTCCTTGTTGCCACATTGGCTTATTGTTTCTCTTGCTAATTGAGTATCTAGTTGCTGCTATGATCTCAAACCATGATGCTTTTTCATGGATTCAACCTGATCTCGCACTGTCTCAGAATATCTAGATCGTAGGCTTTTCCCTTAGCTTCCTCAAATCCTTATAACTTTGAGATTGGCAATAGCATGGCCTTCTTTAGACCTGCTACATGGCAAGCCAACACCTGTAGGAGATTTCGGATGCATGTGGCATGCTTTAAATCTTAAGTCTCAGACTCTATAAGACAGCAATCTAGTATGTTGGGGGTGGGGTTGGGGGGGGGGTGGGGTGGGGTGGTGGTGGGGGAGGGGGAGGGGAGGTTGTGGTGGTGGGGGATGAGGAATAAAAGGAGGGAAACAACTAGGATGGAAAAGACAGCATGGCTTCTCAAAGAGAGGAACATGCAGGTACAGTGATGAAATGGCAATTATGTCAATAATGTAGCAACAGAGGTGACAAAAAGTGTGCTTGTCATTGCTTTCACTTCTACCTTTCTTCCCTTCTTTTATTCTTATGGCTAATCATAAAAGTATTGGTTAGAACATCTTAAGCTAATCAATTGACCATTCAACTAAACATGAACCCATCAAAGTTAAAGATTATATTATGTTGTTATGATGCTCCAAAGAGCATCATTAAGATGAAACTTTAGAAAAAGGTTATACACTTGTATTGAGTCCCACATAATCTTATTTTGACAAAAAAGCATACGCTTATAAACTATTGATGTACTCTTACTAACTTATACTAACTTATAACTATAATAAAATATATTAATATAAAACATTATGGAATTTTAACCATGTCTCCACTTTCTTTTCTTTTTCTTCTTATTGTAGCAGAATTGCCATAATTATTTGTATGCATGCTACATTGTGCCATACAATCTCTATATTCTTGGTCCAATCCTCAATTTGCCATCCTTGCTGTGCTTGGACTCTACTGGAGGCAGAAATCTCCTTCGCTTTGCGTCCTGCTATGCTTGGAATCATCTGCCAGGCTCCAGCAGCATTACACTGCCACTCCATACTTCAACTAAAAATCTACATTTTTCTTAGTTGATTTCAGTAATCAGCCTACTTTATCTGATCATCCCCAGAAATTTGTCATTTTTCACACTAGCAACCCATTCCCAGGTTTTCTCATCCTTCGTAAGGAGTGAATCAAAAGCCATGTCACAGAGGAAAAGCGAGCTTATTTAGTCTGGGTTCTGTTTATTTTTCCAACTTGGGAATTCGAGGTTGAGCGGTCCAAACTAAAGCTTGAAATTTTTTACAAAGATTAGACCGAGTCTTCTGTCCCATATATCTACGAACTTACCTCCAATTCTTTATGCATCTACAATTGCTTTTCCAGCTTCATTTAAGTCATCATGTAGGCTTGCTAGCACATTTGTCATGTCAGTAGATACTAGCACTGACTCCCATGGCTTCAACCCATTAGCTACATTGGCCCCTAGCATCATCTTGGGTCATCTTTCAAGCTCAGAATTCCAGCTACTCCATATCCAATTGTGGTCATACAAATGTGGTTATGCTCTCTCTTAGACACATTCCACATCGATAAAATTACTTTAGCTTGTCTGACCATCAAAACTGCCATGGCATGCTCTTGTATATATTCCAGCTTGAGTTTGAGAGCGCTGTTAGAATAAGTATCATAGACTATTCCACATTATTTGGCCACATCCAGCAGCCAACAGCCAAACCACCACCACCACAACACCCCCCAACCCCCCAAAAAAAAGAAAGAAAAAAGAAAAAAGAAAAGGAACACACCAAATGTTTTTTTTTTGGTTGGTCGGGGAGGGGAGGGGGGTGTTGTGGAGAAAGGAGGAGGCCCCACCCCTAAGTAGGAAAAAAATAAAAAAAAAATCATGCATATGCATCACCCACCTGCGAGGCATCATAACATGTATTTGGTGGGTGAAGGACTAGTAACAATCTGGTCTACTTCACACAGAAGTTCATATATGTAATTAACAAAGAAAAGAAAAGATACATGGAAAGCAATGAACTATTGATCAATGAATACCTTGGGTTTAGAACATGCCGGATGTCATCCAATGATGGATCATTTATTTCATATCCATCAGGAAGGCAATAAACTTTTTCTGTTTGAAGATTGATATACACATGGTGCCCTGCTTCAAGACTGTGAGTATATGCATGAGAATTCAGACCTCTTCCTTGGTAATACTTCCCGCAGACCAAGCATGCATATACATTCAAATTTGAAAGAGAAATAGAGCATGCCTTTTCAAAATCAAAGTCCAAAACCTGCACAAGCAGATGAGAGATCAGTAAATTACAACCAACCATTGGTTTAGCAGCCCGTGGACATACTTTAATAGATTCATAATCAGATGCTAAATCTTGCTTTCTTTCATTTTATGCAAACAATCATCATTGATTTTCCAATAATAATTTATAGAATGCAAAGTTACAAGGCCAAATGGACTCATCTTATCAAAGTATTTAGTGTTCATATCAACCATCGACCAAACAAAAGAAACAGAATGGTTTAGCAGCTCAGTTCAGCATGGCAACATCAATAAAAAAAATAATAATAAAAACACACAAATATGGATATAAATGTCCGATATTCAAAATCACGGTTAAACCCACAACTAATCTGCTGATATGCCAAATGAATGCCCATGCTTGGAAGTCTCACTTCACATAAATCTGACATTCACAAGAAAATTACCATACTTATAGCTAGACAGACTCAAACTAAATTTTCTATTAACGTGGACAAATGCTTTTCAAATGATATTGAAGATAACAACTATGCTGGAGAAAAAGGTAAGCATGCTGTTGGCTGACTAGTTAACAAGGCAAACAAGAGTGGTAATAGAAATCACTCCTCTTTACATATATCAAAAGTACTCAGCTGATTGCAGCACATAACTATTGCTGATCAGTTGAACCAGACTGCCTCCTCATCTATATTAACAAAACAAAAGAAACGGACTACATGCAAATAAGAAAATTTATTTATCTGATCCTCAGTCAAACTGGTCCCCATAGTAGGAAACATTACTTCAAACCTTGAAGAATATAAAATCCCTAAATCAAAGAATATGGCTTACAAGTACAAGCTTGGGTGTCAGAGTATATACAAATAGTGAAATGGAAACTGCAAAGGTTGAACACATGAGTGACATAGCAATTGTTACTCAGAAAACATATTATTCAAATCCTTCCAAAATGTAGACATCTGGTAATTTATAGAAAATAATTCTTCATAAATTTTTAAAAGACATGTTGTAGGCATGTAACAGGTTCAGTTGAGGGTAAAGCTCATGCTGATAATAACCCAAACAGATAAAGGAAACATAATGAGGGGAATCCAAACACAAGCTACAGATTGACTTAGAATCAGGATTACCACGCTTTACAATCAACAGTTGCATATTACAAGCATGTTGCCTTTGAAGTGTTTCGGGAAAAAAAAACTGACCACTAATGCCCCATTATGATCATTATCTGCATTTCATGTTCCAACCATCAGGACAATCACTGCCTATTGTGAATGCACAGATTAATATATGTCATGTGTTAGTAATCCTTCTGTTTTTTGGCAGAGTCACCAAGAATTGTGCATGGGCAAGTGATATTGTAGCTCTGCAAGTCATTAAGAAGAAATATCCAATGTTATGTTGTACAAAAGAAAACAATTGAGATAGGAAGAAAGGTTCTCGTAACTGCATTCACTAGTTCCATTTTTCCTTCCTTCCATTCCTTGACCAAACCATTATCTAGCATAGAAAGTCATGGCATATTATTTTATCTCTTTCCATCTCCTTGTTGAGATTGTCGCATGTTAAGTCATAAATTATATACAACTCCAACATGCAGAGAAGATTTCACCATCAACATAAGATAAACTTGTGATTTTAAACCAAATACTTTTGTGCATAGATAATCTACTTGGCTATACAATGTCTAGAAATCTGCACTGACTAATGAAACAATTGATTAAAGCCATCTCAATGCAACAACATCATATAGAAAACCAGTAAGGAGCACCAAGGATTTCCCAACTTAGATACACCAGAAGGCATACATACATGCTGCGTGGCAATCTCACAGCTATGGAATGGCATCCCTCTCTCAATAATCCTAAGTAAGCATCCAATATCACCACTCGCCAAGTCCGCCAAGTTCGACAATTAACCATGAAAATAAAAAACCATAAACAAACTCATCAATAAAAACGTGAAACAAAAAGTAGATTCGAACAACCACCACCGAATCACCTCCGAACTCACCTACAAACCATCCAGTAAAGAATGCCGAACATTAAGCTCCAACGTGAGTCACGTCAGTTGGAAAGCAGCACACAAAGTGAAAAATTCAAGAAGTCTGACATAAACAAATCAAAAGCTCCCAAAACAAGTCAAGGCAATCAAGAAATGAAGTCTCCAAACCATGCACAATCTTCCCCAATTATCAATTAAAAGACCCAAAGACCCATCATGAGTTAAAGAAATAACATTAACCTAGTTCAAAACATCAAATTTCCAACTAAAACAACATCACAAGCTCACAGATCAATATATTACCAAAAAGACTATAGCTTTGTCATGGAATAAAAGAAATTGGACCCCTTGGATCACCTGGCGGTTGACAGTATCGAGATAAGGGCAGTCCCTCCGGACCTCCACCTGCCGCTGCCGCTTCCCGGGCACCGGCCGTCGCACGTCCTCCTCCTCCTCCTCCCTTTCCTCTTCCGTACGCCCGTTCTCTCGGGCCTTCACCTTCTCCTCGTCCTCCTCTTCATCGTCGTCGTCAGGGTAATCGGCGAGACCAAGGAGAGACCCATTGTTGCTCACAGAATCCACTCCAGCTCTTTCTTCTTCTCCTTCTTCGGATGAGAGCCGTTGCCTCTTCGGGTCCGAGACGAGACCTTCTTCTCCCTCTCCTCCAGGTCTCCTCTTCCTCGGTGTCTCCATTCTCTCCGGCCACAAGTTTCGATCTCAAAGCCCTAGAAACGTCGCTGTGGAAGGCAAAGCCCCAACCCGGGTCAGCATGCGGAACAGAACCTTCCCGGCGCTTCCAGCGGATTCATAGTCGCCGCTTAAGCGCATGCGAATGATGGATGTTAATGGGTCGGGTTCGGGTAGGATTTTGCTATCTAAAATATATTTGTTAGGTTCGTAATTGTATCGCTTTATTACTTAAATGTCCATATATTATAAGCATAAAAAATATCCTACCGTAATTAAGCTCACCATAAATATTAAATCATGTAAAATAAATTGTAAAAGGACAACCACAAATAAGATGGGCAAAATTTGACAGAGTAAGATGGGTTATAGCATCACTACTCTCCACTTGATTTTTTTCTTTTATAATAGATACATATACATACAACTCTCCACTTGATTTTTTTTCTTTCATAATAGATACATATACATAAATATATACATACATACATACATATATATATATATATATATAGAGAGAGAGAGAGAGAAAGAGTCTTATATAGGTATATAATCAAGTCACATTTTTATTTTTTGGGTGTAGATCCACCTAAATTCAAACATAATGGCTTATTAAGTTTATTTTTATATCTAAACCATACATCTTGGATCAGTTTCGAATTAGGTTATCGGTCTTCACACTCTATATATGATGAAAATAAGGAAGTAGTTTGGATGATTGTGATCTCAAAAAATTAAAGAGTTTAGCTAGTGAATAGCTCTTGTATCTCACCTTTAAATAAAGTAATAATATTATCGAAATACAATATCATTGTAAGTAACAAATACAAAAATATGTAGAGCGAAAGAAATATCAATCATGATGTGCATAACAATATTAATTTATCTTGTTGGTAGGCTATTTCTAGGTTTGAATCCCACTCTCAATATTATTGGAAAGTTTAACAATACTTAAAAAAAGCCTATCTTGATTAGATAATCCATTGGCTATCAGTCTCTTCTACAAAAATTAGAAAAAAAGAAAGTTAACATTTCTACAGGAAGTCCATTGAAAGAATATGGCTATCTATCTCTTGTAGCGTAGAGAATCCGAACCTAGCTTGTGATTACTGGTTTACTAGTGAAAATCACTAATTAATGAAAATCGTCCAATTCTACAACCTAAATCCTTGTTTAAAATTTTGCAAAGAGTTGAGCGATTTAGAGAGTGAGTGAGAGAGAGAGGGAGACTTTTCTACTTTTTATATATTTTTCTCTTAGTTAGAAAGTTATTTTTCTTTTATAAACCATACCTGAGAATAATTGCTAGTGATAGTTATTCTCTACAGTCTCTTTTATTTATAATAAATGATGGATTGGGCCATCCATTATGGATGGATCCAGATCCATAACCCAACATCTCTCACTCGCATATAATAGATTCTTTAATCCCATAATCATTCTAAGAGAACGTAATCTCTTTTCTCTGCATAAGTTCATACAAGGAAAAAGATCGTGCGACCAGCATACTTTATCATTTCGAAATCTTATTGCTATACAACTATTAGGTATATATAGTAACTCAAATATTAAGTAGAGCAAGTATATAGTATCATAAATTTATTTAGTCATATTTCAAACTCTCTTAATCTTTTTTATAATAATAATTTAAATTCATAATTATGCAAAAAGCTTAATTAGTCGATCGGTGAATATAACTAAATATGACACCAAAATGATTTTTCTTTTTTCTAGAGTCTTTCTATTTCTAATCCAATTGTTCTTCGGATATATCCTATTAGAATGAATCATCCATGATCATTGGCAATAATCCAAGATAACTAATATTGAATTAAAACTTCAAGAAATAGTCAAAAGTCAAGAATACCAAATTGAGATTGCTTGTAATCTTAAAAGTCTTACTCAACTAAGAAGCAGAAATCTAGTTTTCTGTTATCCTTTTGATCGAATAATGCATGTGTGGTATGAAACATATATTACGATATTATTCTTCTTTTTTCATGGAGCATATGTTTACATTATAAAAATAATAATGTACAGATGATAGTTCAAATATACTCAATATCTAACTTGAGGCCTCAACTTTATTTTTTTCTTTTAGGAATATTTTAACAAGACTTCTACCTGGCATATAAAGATAGGTAAGGTGAATTATGAGTTTATTCATCTCGATCATAAAAGTTTATATTATCATAGTGACCTCATCACTATAAAAAATAAAGAGATTAGGAATGTTCTACTAGTAGCATTATTAAAATCGTACCTAATAAAAGTAAATAAAGTTGTTAATTATTATTTTTATTAAATAATTTTTAGATAGAAATATTATCATGAAATCACTCTTAAATATAAAAGGAAATAGATTAGAAATGTTTATAAATATCAGTCTAGGAATATTTTAATGAAAATATTTTTATATATTTTGTCCAATTTTTTGCTTCTAAAACTCTTCCAAATTTTATGAATTTAATTCTTCCCTCCTCGCCTTATTTTGATCCACTGATCCCACATAAAAAAAATTAAAAAGACTCCTAAAATTCTGTATGAACCAATTTAATATAGCCAGCTAGCCCTATTTCCATTTAAATGCTCTCTCCGCGTTCCTCTCCTTCCATAAAAAAAAGAAAAAAAAAAGATATCTTCCCTTCTCTCTCTTATGCGCCTTCTTGTCTATCCTTCTCTCGCACATGCCTCCTCGCGTTCCTCTTCTCCCATGACAAAAGAAAAAATATTCGCTCATTTCTCTCTCACATGCCTTTCCCTATACCCATCCTTCTCTCTCGCGTGCTTCCTCGCATTCTCCCTTCTACCATAGAAAAAATCTAAAAATTCTATCATGTGCCTCCTCTTGTCCATGGATCCTATGAAAAGAAAAATCCTATGCAGTACTGTAACTTTGGAGAGAATACTGACTCAAAAATCTTTACTCTATCTGATATATTCCTGGCTTTTTTACTTTTTATTTTATGTATGTGCCTTTATATATTTTTATGTATAAAATGATGCTTTAAGGATGTTTCTTTTTATGGGTAATTCTCTAATTCTCACATTATGATTTAGATTTTCTGATCATATTAATTATTCTTCATATATTAATGTTTAGGCTGTGTGTATTGGTTGAAGGAGAATTTATGATTGGTGGGCTATGGTTTTTTATTTTCTTTATAGGTTTTCAGTTTTTCTTGTTTTTCTTTGGTTTAATTAATACTCTTTCAGAAATGAGTCCAAATTCTCTATTTCCATAGTTTTTTTTGAATTTAGTTTTTGGTACCTGTATTCGTTGATGAATGATTTAGGAGTTTGGTTTTAGGGGTTGATTTCAGATTTGTTATAGAGTCATGTAATTATGAAAACTCAAAGGCTCTTTATCAATTTAATTTGTTATGATTATTTTATACAATAATATTATTGTTAATGCCTTTTTATTTTAGTAAAATAGTGCTCCAAAAGAAAGTGATTTTGATGATGGGAGATGCTTTTTAAATTGATGAACTAAGTTGAGTTTTGTCTCTTCTCTTTTATCTTTTCAATTTCTTATTTTTAAACACCTCTCACTCTGGCATCTAAAGCAGAAAAATATATTAGTAATCACCATTATTTTGTAAATTAAAAACTTGAAATTTTATTTCTAATATTTATTAATACTTGACATTTTATATAGATAATGGCACCTAATTAATAAGAGTTGGATGCAAATACATAATAGGCTATCGGATGATATAACATAGGAATGAAAGAGTTTTTGAACTATACCTTTGAATGTTCTACTGAGGATGCTAAAATTCTATGTTCTTGCATCAAGTGTAGGAATCATAAGTATTTGAATAAGAAGAATGTTAGATTTTATTTGTTGAAGTATGGAATAATTTAATTATACGATATGGACATTTCATGAGGAAGCTCCAAATGTCATTGGTCCATGTCAAAGAAAAGATCCATTAAATACTTTTTAATCGATGATATGATTGGATTGATTAATGATATTTGAACTACAGCTAAAATGGTTGAAAGTATGCAAACTAAGGAGATTGAGACATCTGAAACTGAAGGAGAAGGTGTTGAGATGAAAACCCCTTTCTTATAATTATTGCATGATGCAAAAGAGAAGTTATTTTCAAAATTTGGATTATCAAGATTACCTGCTATTATGAAGCTTCTCTACCTAAAAATAATATGTCGATGGAATAATGTATCATTTGATACTTTAGTTGATTTTTGGGGGAGGTAATTCCAAGTGCTAAAGAGGAGATTCTTAATTTTTTTTACAGTTATCAAAAGTATGTGTCTGATTTAGGATTAACATATGTTAAGTATGATCTATGCAAATACAATTGCATTATCTATTAGAAGTCATTGATTGATGCATAGTGTTGCCCTATTTATGGATCATTTAGATGGAAGGATAATGTTGAAATAAGTGTAAGAAAAAATATCCCACATAAGGTGCTAAAATATTTTTCAATCAAGCCAAGATTACAAAGACTGTATATGTCACAAGAGATTACAGAACATATGAGGTGGCACCATAATAAAAGAGTAGAATATAGAGAAATGAGACATCCAGCTGATACACCAGCTTAAAAATCTTTTGACAATGAATATGTTGAATTTGCAAGAGATCCGCATAATATTCAGTTGGGTATAGCAACAGCTAGGTTCAACCCATTTAAGCAAATAAGTTCTCAGCATAGCATTTGGCTTGTTATTCTTGTTCCATACAATCTTGCTCCATAGTTATATATGAAATAATCTTACATCTTTCTCTCATTGTTAATACCAGGACCACATAGCTCAGGAATGAGCATTGATGTATTCTTGAAATTTCTAATTAAGGATTTGACTAATTTATGGGTAAATGGAGTTGAAACATTTGGTGCTTATACAAAAATAACTTCAATTTGCATATAGCTGTAATATTGATGATAAATGATTTTCTAGCATATGAAAATTTGTCTGGTTGGTCTACTAAAAGATATATGGCATGTTTAATATGCCATAAAGATACATGTAGTCGATGCTTGAATGGGGCATGAAAATTGTGTTACATGGGATATAGAAGGTTCCTACCATAAGAGAAAAATATTTGTAAAAATATTATGGGGACAATAATGGATATTGCTAGGAAGACAAAGGATAAATTGAGTAGTCATTATGATCTAGTTGAAATGGATATCAGAACTGAATTATATCCTGTTACAAGAAGAGATAAGGTATACAACTCGATATTGTCTATCTAATGAAAAGCAACCAGCTGTTAATTTGTAGAATGTTAATAGATTTCTAATTTGTAGAATGTTAATGGATTTCAAAATATCTGATGGGTTTGTTTCTAAATTAAGTATGTGAATAAAAAGAAGTAAAAGATTTTCGGTATGAAGAGTTATGATTGTCATGTATTTATACAGCAATTATTACCACTTGCAGTGAAAAATTTTCTACCAAAAAAAGTTTGTAAACCTCTCATTACATTAAACTTTTTCTTTAAAGACTTATGCTTAAAGACATTAATTAAATCTAGATGATCTTGATCGTTTTCAGAACGAAATTATCTTAACACTTTATAAGCTTGAAATGATATTTTTTTCTTCTTTTTTTAATATGATGGTATATTTAGTGGTACACCTTGTTGAAGAGGCGAAAGTATCTAGACCTATATAGTATATATGGATGTATACATGAGAAACTTGAAGTTGATGATGAAAAATAAAGCACACTCTGAGGGGTCGATTATGGAATCATATATTGCTAATAAATATTTGATATTCTGCTCAATATATTTAAAGGACATTGAGACTAAGTTTAGTCATCCTTCTAAATATAATGATAATAATAGTCATCATTCTTATCATGCCTCAAAAATATTTTCATCATTAGAAAATCCAGTAGGAGCTACAAAATTCAAGACTTTAATACATGAGATAATGTTGTTCGAGTACTTCTGAATTTTAAGGATGTATTTTGGTCTATTCATGGATTTGGATATAGACTCAACAACTTTATCTTTTGAAGATTTCTTGAAATTAGTATTTTATAATATTTAAAATATAATATTTTTCTTTCCTTATTTATTGGAAAATTGAATGTTTATGTGCATAGAATAAAATATTAGAAATTTTAGAAATTTTTGTGCTCGATTGAAAATTTAAAACTAATACACAAGTTTTTAGTCATTATTTTAAAAACTAATGATATGTAAATTTTTAAATATAGGAATGTTTTACAAAATATCCATAAAAAGCCATTGGAATAGATACAAACATCCCTATGAATTTCTAAAAATATTGCAAAATATTTTAATAATTATAAAAAATATTCTTAATCCATTACCATCAAATTAATGGAGACATTTAGTTAATGTTGTTATAACTCTAAGAAAATATTTAAAAAAATATTCCAAAAGAGCTATAGGGATAATTCAAAAAATATCTCTATTAATTATGGAGAACGTTTTTAATCTGTTACCATCAAATCAATGGAGACGTTTAGTTAACATTATTGTAACTCTAAGAAAATATTTAAAAAAATTCTTAAAAAGCTATATGGACAGTTTTAAAAATATCTTTATTAATTATAAAGAATATTCTTAATACGTTGCCATCAAATCAATGGAGATATTTAGTTAACATTGTTGGAAATCTAATAAAATATTTGAAAAATATTCCTAAAAAGCTATAGCGATGGATAAATTACATGACTGAAGCTTGTATAGGAAATGATTTAGCATAATATTCCAAAAATCCATTTAGGAATGGTATAAGATGTTAGCAAATAATTTTACTACAAATGGTTAGAAAACGTGCCCAATATATATAAATAATATTTTCAATCATTTTTAAGCATGTGGGTATAGCTGACGGATAAATAACATTTCTAGAGACTTATGAAAATGATTTACATATATTTTAAAAATATTTCTAGAATATTTCTAAATCTTTTATTTTTTGTAGTGCATCTTGACCCATTATTAAGATAATTTCATTTTGAGTTTGAGTTTTTTAGATTCATAACGGATACTCAAAACTAATCTTATCTCTATAATAGTACTAAAATTATAGAGATGATTGCGTGTATGAGAAGGCCAATCTACTGTCCAACATACCATTTCAATATATATAAAAGATATAAAAAAGTATTAAACTTGTGTATATGCTTTATATGATAAAATTATCAAATTAACATTAATTTGATAAAAAAACATCATCTATTACACACAAAATTATAAAAAATTATTATAGATTATTATTAAGTAAGTTTATGTAACTACATTAGCATCTACGTAATCTTAGAGATCTAATATGGCCATTGTATACATCTCTAGGTATAAGCTTTGTAAATGAATCTGCAACCATCTTGTGCATAGAGATATATTGCACATTGACTTCTTTATATGCAACCATGTCTCTCATAAAGTTGTACTTAATGTCAATGTGTTTGGTCTTTACATGATATTTAGGATGTTTGGTGAATGCAATTGCTACTTGACTACCATAATTTACTAACATAGAGTTTGATCTATCTTCATTGAATCCCAAGTAAGTCAAGAATCTTTTAAGCTGAACCGCATCTTGCACTACTGCGAAAAATGCCATAAATTATACTTTTATTATGGACAAAGTTATACATATATATTTCTTACCACTCTACGAGATTACTCCATTATTTAGCAAGAAAACATAACTAGAGGTGGACTTTTTTCATCCAGATCATCTTCCTAATCTATATCTGTATAGCCCATAAAGCACAAATCATGTTCTTAGTAACATAGTACATAGTTTATAGTGCCTTTAAGATATCTTAATATCCTCTTTACTGCCTTCTAGTGAGATTTTCTTGAATTTGATTGATACCTACTTACTATGCCAACGGTAAAATAAATATCTAATCTTGTACACATCATTATATATATTAGGTTTCATACAACACTAGAGTAAGGAATCTTTGCCATTTATTCCTTTTTTTATAGTCTTAGGATAATTTTTTAGGCTTAGACCCTCATCTTTTGCAATAGAAGTATCAATAGATTTGTAATTTTGCATATAAAATCATTTAATTTTTTTTTTAATATATTGCTTTTGTGAAAGAGCTACCAATCTTTTAGAACTATCTCTAAAAATCTTAACTCTTAGAATGTAAATTGCTTTATCCATATCCTTCATCTCAAAATTAGAGGATAACCATTCTTTTATGGTTATGATATACTTCTTATTATTTCTAGCCTATCATCCACATAAAGTGAGAGAATCATAAATTTATCTTTGGATCTCTTGACATACATACAATGGTCTACATCGATCATGATAAAATCATATGAGATTATCGTTTAATGAAATTTAATATACTATTGTCTGAAAGATTATTTAAGACCATAAATTGATCTTAAAAGTTCATACACTTTGTACTCTTAACCTTCACTTATGAAATCTATAGATTGTTCTTTGTAAATTTCTTCTTCTAGATCTCTATTTAGAAAAGTAATGGTTACATCCATTTGATGTAACTCCAAGTCTAAACTTGTCACTATAGTCAGAATTAGGTGTATAGAGATAAATCTCATAACAAGAGAGAGTTTTCATAGTCAATTCCCTCTTATTAAGTATATTCTTTTGCTATAAGATGGGCCTTATACCTTTTAATTGTTCCATCCGTCTTGTGCTTAATTTTGAGAATCTATTTGTTTCCAATCATTTTATGTCCTATTGGAAGATCAACTAATTTTTAAACATTGTTTGATCTCATTGACTCCATTTTTTTTTATTACTTTCAACCACTTATCTTTCATGGAGCAAATAAAGAGCTTCATGAACTATTTTAGGCTTGTTTTCATCTTATAGCATAACTATAAAAGCTTCACCTTCAATCTCAAAATATCATCAGGAAATATTTCCATGACTACCATGCCTGATTTATGATTTTGATGAACTAATTTCATCATCTTTAGTCTTGCTCCCACTTGGATGAGATAATGTTGGCTGAATATCAGGTATGTGTATTAAGTGATTTGCAATAATTAAATCATCCTAGTCCTCAATCTCATGAAGAGATAGATCCAAATTTATCTCATTCTTACTTAAAAATTTATTTTCGAGAAAAGTGGCATCCTAAGATTTGAATTTGACTACATTCCTATTTGCTTGTTTACCAATAAACGCGTACCCTTTTAAATATTCGGAGTACCTTATAAATATACTCTTTTTATCTCTTGGACCTAGTTTGCCATATTGATGAGCTGGCTTATGAACATAGGTAGCATAATCCAAAGGTTTGAGGTAATTAAAATCTGATTTTATTGCCTAGCTATGCAACCTAGGGCGGGTGAATTGGATTTCTTTTAAAAATTTAAACTTAAAATCAAAATTGCAAGATGTACCATTGATATTTTAAGTGAAGTGAGGTGAGTGAAGCAAGTAAGTTGGAAGAACTTAATTTAAAAGGAAAGAAGTAAATATGATAGAGCAAGTAAAGAAAAAAGAGAGAATAACACCAATAAGAGGATTTATAGTAGTTTGGTGCTAACTTTGCACCTACATCCACTCTCCAAGATTCTACTTGAAAATTCCAATCCACTAAGCATATTCAATCGAATACAATATCCGATGCTCCGATCCTAGCTATCTCAAGCTAGATACTTATTTTTTAGGTACAAGCCTACCTAAAACACTTAGATTTAAGGTTTGGATCAATCTTTCTAAGCTTTGGAAATCTTCAAAAACTTGAGTTCCAAAATAGTGAACAGAGTTTGAAAAGATATATAAGTTCAACACAGCTAGCTCCTAAATGAGCATAATAAAGCTTTAAAAATTCTTTATACAAACTAGAAAAAGCTTTTAAGAATTCTTTCGAAGAGATTGAAGACTTGAATGCACGTTGGAGAAGTGGTTGATCTTGAAATCAATGCTTCTCTTATCTAGGACTAAGTTTTCTTTGAGCTGGATATTCTCTTGATTGTCTTTTGGTTTTTCTTCCTTTTTGAATGCTTTTAAATCTTCATTCAATGCTGGAAGATGAATAGTAGCCATTTATAGCCGTTGGAGATCGTTTGAAAAGCATTAAATATGCCAAATGGGAGAAAAAAATAGCCATTATAGGATTTTCCATTGCCCTCTGGAAAAGGATCACCCCATGGGACGCTCCTTTTGCATCAAACAATGAAAAATAGGTTTTTATATTTTTTTGTAGAACCTTAGGAGGCATCCCATAGATCACCCTTTTTTTTTATGGGCTGCCCTAGAGGTCGCCCCTTTAAGCATGCCAGTTCTAATTTAGCATGCCGATCCTACGTGCCATCATGCCATAGAAAAAGGTCAACCTAGGGGTTGCCCTCTTTTGTCCAAAATATCATATCTTCATTTTTAAGCTTTCAAATAATTTAAGACTATCTTCAAATAAATCGACATCATCTTAAGAGTTCTTGAGGCTTTCGAAAAATTTTAATTTTTGCTCCAACTTAAGTAAGTTTCAAATTAACCATCTTTAACCAAATTTTTGTAATATAAAAAATCTTAAAAATTCTAAAATAATTTTTAAAAATATCTTCAAGAATAAAAATCATTAGTAATCCTCTTAATTATTTTGTACTCATCAAAATCAATTATAGGGACAATAATCTTTCCTTTTTTTATGATGACAAAATAATTGAGTATAAGCAAAAATAAAGTAAATTTATTATTGAATAGAGAGATGCCATTCGCAATTAAAAAAAGATCAAAGATAATTATATATATGTGATTAGTTCAAAGCATCTAGTTTTGGGTATTGTTTTATGCATATTGCATTATTCATGAAAATTCAGCAATCTAAACATATAGTATTCAGAAGAGAAGAGATTTGACAATTTGTATTGACTTTTAATACCATACCATGACTTTTTAGTATGAAACTTTTAACAATTTGCTCAAACTCTATTATTAAGTATTTATAATTCAATAATTTCACTATGAATTAAGAATTCAATAATTTTACTATGAATTAATAATTTGCTCAACTTTTCATTTAACAATTTGTTAAATATGAACTATAACAATTTGCTTTTAATTTGCTGTTTAATTTGCTTATACTATGCACAACATGTTATATTATTTACTTTTCTTTTTTGATATCATCAATTATGATCTCAAGAAGTTTTTTTTAAATAAAAAAAAGACTCAAATTCTCATATTTTGGTGCTGATTTAAAAAAAATGTTAATATATGCAATATTTGTAAACCAAATGATAATTCATAAACGTACAAGATATTTCATAAGCCAAATAATTTATGAAAACTAAGGTTAAATATACATCTAAAAAGAAATAAGAGATCTAAGAACAATATCATTCAAGCCATAGTCAACATACAATATCCATCCAAAATGTTTTAAGTCATAAGTCATAGGCCAACATACCAAAATCATGATCAATCAAAAAATATATCATACTATGACAACCAAACTACTACAAAGTACATGGGCCTTTAGTTACATCCTAAATATATAATACTAACAAGATCTAAAAAAGAAGTCGACTGGATTCACCAGAATTAGAATTAGAAGATGAATCAGGAATATGGTGAGGAGTATTAGGATCAAGATCATGGGCACGTCCTCGACCATGTTTGCCTCGGCCATAGATAGAAGTACCGGCACGAGCAGAAGAGCGAGAGGGCCCAGGAGCCAGGGAAGAGATAAATTGTGCTAGAAGGGCAAGTCTAATGATGTCCAACTATCCTAGGGCTCTCGATATGGACTGCATAAGTGAACCAATCTGTGTAGAGACAATGTCATTGGAGCCTCTGATCTCACTCAAAAAATCAAACCCACTCTCCAAAGCATCGCGAAGTTTGGCAACCTCTACAGGTAGATCTGAAATTTCTATGATGTCCTCTCGTGACTGGAGATAGCCCAAATCTAATATCTATCTCTACAGATCCAAAACTCTGCCTATCAATCTTAACATAGACCCCTCAAGCTCCTCAAGGTGAGCTGACTGAGCTGTAAGCATCTAAAAAACTACAGAAATATGAGGAATCAAAGACTGATCAGAAGAGGGGATAAAATAAGTACTCTCCTCTTGAGTAAAACTTGTGGCACTCCTATTGGCAATCTGCTGAGATAAAAGATTGACAACCTACTGAGATATGATCCTAAGCTAATCATCTATAAGTCTGATAACTGTATCTCTGCTCCCAGATGGAGGTACAAGTGAAACGCTCCTCATGGACTCTGAAGGATCTACCTCGTGATTAGATACAAACTGGATATCAGGTGATGCTCTATGATCATAAGAAGGTGAAGATGGTCTTTCCTTCTCAGGTCTATCCTCCTCCTCTGCAATAACTCTCCCTGGTCCAATGATCACCAACTCTGATATAACCCATACGTCATAAGAAATTTGCATTGTAGGTATCAGTATGGGCTAATAGGTGGCAGCCTCCCCCTCAAAGTCTACTCCAAGGCTTCTATAGATCCTAGTGAGTGTCATGCCATAAGATAAAGATGCTTTCAATCTAATCATTGCCTCTTTCATGACATCAATCATCAGGGCTGGCAAATTTAGAAAAATTTCACACATAATATCATGCATAATGCATAGATTTCTACCAGATATAAAATAAAATCTACTAGCTCTAGGAAAGAAAATGATGGAGACAATGTCATGAAATATCCTCATTTCTACACTGTGATCTCTACTAGCATCCAATTTCTTAATTTCACTAATATTATCTTTTTGCAAAACTGATCTTAATCCATCTTCTTTGTTCAATAATCTATCAGAAGTAGATCTTTCATATGGAAAATGAATGGAAAAGCCTAGCTACTGAGCATCAAACTCCACTTCAACATCTTTAACTAAGGATCTCACTATCTCATCTAAAAACACAAAGTTTTGATAGAACTCCTGAACTAAATCAATAAAAATAGTTTCTTTTATTGTGCAGAGGAAACCCCAACCTAAAGATTTTATCTTTTCTCCAAAGAAAAATCCATCTTTCTCTAAAAATCGAAAATCAATATTTCCCCTAAATGAAATCTTCCTATTGAAGAGGGATTTTTTGCTAGGAGTTATCGAAGAAGCAGAGGATGTCGGAATTGGTGCAGGATCTAGAACTGACGTAGCTCTCTTCTTTCTCTACTCATCTTCAAGCCCGCCGGTGGACTTCCAATGCTGGAAAAGCTTCATCCAAGGTGCCATTTATCGAACAGCAGTAGGTATAGTAAGATGATGGTAGAAGAAGTGAAGAAAGTCAAAGTATGCGAGCAATTTATCTAAGAAAGTGGATTTTGCCAAGAAGAGTTTGGATTCAGCTGAAGATTAGGGCTTGTGGTGGGTAAAGAAGCAGAAGAGAAATGATCTGGATAGAAGAGGGATAGGATAGATGACAGTCGGAAGATCGTTTTGGAGAAGTTACGGTGCAGTTTGGAAAAAAGTTATGGATGAATTTTGGTAAGAAGGGGTTTGACAGGAGAGAAGGAAAGAATGCCTGGAAGGGTCGCCCTCTGGGAAGAGAGGGAGATAAACATGATTCATCGATTCATTTTTATTTGAGGCAGAATAAAAAGACTAAGAGGCCCAAGGGGCATCCCTTAGGTCACCCCCTTTTTGAAGGGGGCAACCCAGGAGGCATCCCATCCAATTAAAAAATCTAGTTTAATTTTTTTTGAATAAATTAATGATCAAAAGTGAGAATCAAGAAATTTTTGTCAAAGAAAAAGAGTGGATAATGTTTCAAAGGATCATTGATAGGATGATTTTGAGGGAAAAAAAACTACTTGAGATCTCTAAGCAAGTGGATCCAAGATACCTAACTTCTTTCTAATTTTATAAAATTTATCTTCATTTAAAGGTTTTGTAAAGATGTTCGCTAATTATTTTTTAGAGCAAATAAAGTTAATCAATACATCATTATTTTGCACATATACTCTTATAAAATGATATCTAATTTTGATGTATTTTGATCTAGAATGTTGAATTAAATTTTTAGTTAAATTAATGACACTAGTATTATCATATCTTATGAGAATATTGTTATGTTTCACTCCAAAATCTTTGAGTTATTGTTTAATCCATAAGATTTGAGTATAACAACTTTCAACTATAATATATTCAGTCTCAGTCGTAGACAATGCCATCGAATTTTATTACTTACTAAACTAAGAGATTAAGTTCACACCAAGAAATTGGCAAGTTTCACTAATGCCTTTTCTCTCTAACTTACATCCTGTAAAGTCTGCATCTCAGTATCCTATCAAATTTATGGATGATTATTTAGAAAACTATAAGCCTAAAGTTTGAGTTCCATTTAAGTATTTTAAGATTCTTTTAACAGCATTTAAGTGAGTTTTTAAGGGTTGGATTGAAATCTTGCATGTAAGCTTAGAAGTGATACTTCCAAGTCTTAGAAATATGAGAAGATAGATCATGAAAAGACGAAAGTAAGTCGAAAGAAGAATCGATCTCAATAGTAAAGTTCAGAAACTAGGTCGGCTCACTCTGAGACTGAGCCAGCTCAGTTGGAAACTAGGTCGGCTCAGTTTAGGACTGGGTCGGCTAGATCTCAAAGGAAAATTTAGATAAAGAGCAGCATTTTTGGATTGTTGGCATGGTACACAACTGGGTCGGAAGACTGAGCCAACCCTGGGCCGACTCAGTTTTTATGGATTATTATTTTATGTATGTGGGTTGTTTGGGTTTAGAAAATTTTTCTATGAGCTTGGGCTTAACCCTTTATAAAGTATATATACCAAAAATAGGTCAAGATTGTAAGAGTACTGAAATATACTGAATAAAAGCTCTTTTCTTCTAAAAATCTCTTCTTCTCTTCTTCTCTATTTCTTGATTTATTTGATCATACTTTTGTAGAGATCTCTAAGAAATATTTTCTTGATTTCTTGGCTAATCACTGATGGTCATGTTGATCCATGTGGGAAGAGCGCATATTTTCAACATTTGGTATCAGAGCGGTGTTGTGTGGAAGGAAGGAAGACACATAGGATTTACTACATTCAGGATCTGTTGTACCAAATTTTATCCTAAAATTTTTAGTTTACTTTGTGGTTGTCTCTAGATTTAGGTAAAGATTATTTACATGAAGGAATAGTGATACAGAAGTTTGGAAAGAGGATCTAAGGCTAGTTAGATATTCTATGAAGGATAGTTTTACTGGTGTGTGATCGTGAAGGGTGTTAGGGATCTATTCTTGATTTATTTGAAGTCATGAAATCAAGTGGATTCAAGGTAGATTTTGAGAAGTTCGATGGTAAGAGAAACTTTATCCTATGGCAGCAAAGAGTAAAGAACTTATTGGTTCAGTAGAGGATCTACAAGATCTTGACAAAAGAAAGATAAAAAAAAGATCAATGCTGAGGATTGGAAAAAGCTGGAGGAAATTATTTTTAGCACAATTCAGATGTGTTTGGTCGATCAGGTTTTGCCTGAGGTTTGCATAGAGATTATAGCAAAGAAGCTCTGGGAGAGACTAGAGAACACATACATGGAGAAGAACATGATGAACAAGCTGTGGTTGAAGAAATAGCTGTATAGTTTGAGGATATTCGAAGGTGGAGATCTTGTTGCACATATCCAAAGATTCAATCAGGTATGTTCTGAGGTGATGAGTTTGGATGTGAAGATCGATGAGGAGAATTGGGCATTGCTGCTATTATGTTCTCTTCCAGATTCGTATGATGGTCTCATAACAACTCTAGTTTATGAAAAGAAGATCCTAAACTATAAAGAGGTTGTTGGTGTGCTCAAATCAAATGAACAAAGGAAGAAGATCTGCAAGGAAGATCCTAAGTCTGAGATCTTGGCTGTGAACGAAAGATAGGAAAGATCAAAGAAGAAGACAAGATGAAAATCCAAGGGTAGGTTAAAGTCTCGCGATCAGAGGAAGATGATATTAAAATGTTATAAATGTCATCAGTCTGGACACCTGAGGAGAGATTGTCTCCTTTTGAGATCAAAAAAAGAAAAGGCCAACAAGAAAGATGATACAGCTTCTGTAAGCAGTGAAGAAGATCTGCTAGTTGTATCAGATGGATCCACAGAGTACGATACTATATGGATATTAGATTCAGCATGCTCGCACCACTATACTTTTCATCGAAAGTGATTTGCTACATTCTAGAAGGCCGATGGTAGAAGTGCCAGTCTTGGAGATGATCATCTGTGCAAAGTAGCTGAAATTGGCTCTATTAGGATGAGGATGTACGATGGAATCATTCGTACATTATCAAATATCAGGCATGTACTGAAGTTGAAAAAAATTTAATTTTTTTAGGCTACTTGGAGGAGCAGGATTATGCTTTTAATAGCCAGGCTGGGAGTGGATGTCTGAAAATTTTCAAAAAAGTTTTGGTAGTAATGAGAGATAGAAGACTGAGCAACAATCTTTACAGAATGGAAGGCTCAGTGGTAAATGATAGTGCAGAGGTGCTAGCAGCAGCATAGGAGGAGCAGATTTTATATCGACTGTGGCACTATCGGATGGATCATATGAGTGACCGTGGGCTCACAGAACTAAGTAGAAGAGATATGATCCTAGCCCTGAAGAAGGAGGGTACTAATCTTTATGAGTCGTGTATCTTTGGCAAACAGCATAGGATGAAGTTTGCCAGAAGTACCAAGCGTAGTGAGGGAGTGCTGGATTTAGTGCACTCAAATGTGTGGGGACCAGCTCCTATATCAGCTAGAGGTGAGGCAAAATACTTTGTTACTTTCATTGATGATTTCTCAAAAAAGGTATGGATTTATCTGATCAGAGAAAAATCAAAGATATTTGCCCGGTTTAGAGTCTGAAGAGTTGAAGTTGAGGAGTCAAGAAGATAGGTAAAGTATTTGAGGTCGAATAATGAAGGAGAGTATACTAGCCTAGAGTTCAGGAGGTACTGTGAGGAAAATTACATCAAACGTCATTATACGGTGAGGATGACTTTCCAGTAGAATGGTATTGTGGAGAGGATGAATCGAATATTGATCGAGAAGGCATGGAGTTTGAGACTGTAAAAATCACTCCCAAAGTTCTTTTGGGGTGATGCTCTAACTTTTTCTTATTCTTTTGTGAACAGGTTTCCTTATTATAAGCTGAATGGAGGCATTCCAAAAGAGATCTAGAGTGAAAAGAAGGTGGAGCTTGGCCACCTAAAAGTCTTCAATCGCACAGCCTATGCATATGTGGAGGCAATCGAGAGGAGTAAATTAGATCCAAAATCTCAAAAGATGATATTCATAGGATATCCATAAGGAGTCAAGGGATACCTACTGTGGGACTCTCAGGTATAGAAGTCAGTGATCAGTAGGAACATTATCTTTGATGAGAAGAGCATCTTGAGAAGGTCTAGGATAGATGAAACTGAGAAAATAAAGGTGAACAGTGGTGGTCAATTAGAGAACGATGGCATGCATGTTACATCCACTTACAGAAGTGTTCCTGTTGAGGTGGAGCTGGACAGAAAAGTATTATCTTAGATTAAAAATTAGCATGGAGGGTCGATAGTTCAGAAAGATGTGCAGGAGCAGCCACAGACATCAGACAGAGATATGCCAGTGGGAGTGGCTTTGCACACGCCCCAGCATACTATTAGGAGATCGATCAGATATAGCATTGATGAGGTTATCTCCTATGCACTCATCACTGCTAATGGAGATCCAGAGAATTATGCAGAGGCCATGGAGAGTGAGGATCATGATTCATGGATGCAGGCCATGATGGAGGAGATGGAATCACTTAAGAAGAATCAGACATGACAGCTGATGGATCTTCCAGAGGGTGCTCGATCTATTAGCTTAAAGTAGGTGTTCACAAAGAAAGAAGCACCTTTATAATAAGGTGAAGTCAGATTCAAAGCAAGGTTGGTAGCAAAGGGATACTCACAAAGAAAAGAGATTGATTACATAAAAATTTTCTCTTCTATGGTGCATCATACATCTATTCGAGTTTTGCTGTCACTAGTAGCACAGCATAACATGGAATTGAAATAGATGGACATGAAAACGGTCTTCCTTCATGGAACTTTAGAGAAAAGAATCTACATGAAGCAGCCAGATGGTTTCACGGAGATGGGATAGAAAGAAAAGATGTGTTTACTCAGAAAGTCTTTGTATAGCTTGAAACAATCCCCTCGTCAGTGGTATCGAAGGTTTGATAGCTTTGTCTTGAGCCTGGGTTTCAGTAGATGTGAACATGATTGTTGTGTCTACGTCAAAGATGTAGATGAGGAGGATGCCCTATACCTATTATTTATGTAGATGATATGCTCATAGCCAGTAGAAGCATGGATGCTATAAAAAGGTTGAAAAGGACATTATCATCTGAATTTAAGATGAAAGATTTGGATCCGGCTGAGAAAATTCTTGGAATGAAGATTTGCAGAGATAGGTGCAAAGGAGTGCTCTATTTGTCATAAGAAAAGTATGTCCAAAAGGTTCTGGAGAGGTTTGGAATAGAGAAGGCCAAACCTGCAAAAATGCCATTATCGAGCCATATGTCTCTCTCCAAGTTATAGTACCTCTAGTCAGAAGAGGAGAGAGAGTACATGAAATGAGTTCTTTATGCAAATGCTGTAGGCAGTATGATGTACATTATGGTGTACTATAGATCAGATATAGCATATGCTGTGAGCACGGTTAGTAGATACATGGCTAACCCTGGGAAGGAACACTAGAAAGCATTGAAATGGATATTGAGATATCTGCATGGAAAAAGAGATTATGGTTTGGTGTTTGGTGGGCAGTCGGAAGGACTTGGAAAACAATCTGTGAAGATGTGTGAAGGTTCAGATCCTCTGAAAGAATTTGTTGATGCAAATTATGCTGGTGATCTTGATATAAGGAGGTCTATTACTGAATATCTCTTCTGCATATATGGTAGATCGGTATTTTAGAAATCAACCCTCCAGCCAATCACGGCCTTGTCTACCATAGAGGTCGAGTATATTAGGATAACAGAGGCTGCAAAGAAAGCCCTTTGGCTTAGAAGGCTGATTGATGAGTTGAGAGTGGAGCAGAGCAAGGTTATACTATTTAGTGATAGTTAGAATGCTCTATTATTGGCACAGAACCCAGTCTATCATGGACGCACAAAGTATATAGACGTGAGGTACCATAGGATCAGAGAGCTAGTGGAGGAAGGTAAAGTATAACTGATGAAGATTTATACCAAGGAGAATCAGTCTGATGCACTTATGAAGGTACTCTCTAGAGATAACTTTCAGAGATGTATGGCACGGATGGGTCTGTTGAGAAGAGATGAGTTCACAAGGACTTGAAAGCACCAAGATGGAGAATGTGAGCTCAGAAGTGGCACTCCCAAGTCTTGAAAACATGAGAAGACAGATCATGAAAAGATAGGAGCGAGCCAGAAGAAGAATTAGTCTCAATAGTAAAGTTCAAAAACTAGGCTGGCTCACTCTGAGACTAAGCCGGCTCAGTTGAGAACTGGGTCGGCTCAGTTAAGGACTAGATCGACTAGGTCTTAGAGAAAAATTTAGACAAAAAGCAATGTTTTTAGGTTGTTGACATGGTACACAACTGGGTCGGAAGACTGAGCCAACCCAGTCGCAGGTTAGCCGGCTCAGTTTGAAACTGGGCTAGCTCAGTTTTTACCAGTTATTATTTTATATACGTGGGTTGTTTGGATTTGAAAAGTTTTTCTATGAGCTTGGATTTGATCCTTTGTAAAGTATATATACTGAAAACAAGTCAAGATTGTAAGAGTACCGAAATATACCGAATAAAAGCTCTTTTCTTTTGAAAATCTCTTCTTCTCTTCTTCTCTATTCCTTGATTTATTTGATCGTGCTTCCATAAAGATCTCTAAGAAATACTTTCTTGAATTAAGATTCATCACTAGTCATATGTCTTGAGCATCCACTATCAAGATACCAATTGTTTTTGATCCTCGAGATGCAAGACATACCTAAAAAAAAAAAAATCATGTTTTAACTTTAGGTACCTAAACTTTCTTGGATCCTTTTTAGTTAGTCATAATGGTTCCTTTAGGAATCCATATCATTTTTACATAAGAGCTACCAAATTTGTTAGAGTAGCATGCAAAAGATTTATGGCCTAATTTATCACAGCTGAAATATGAAATAGTATTTTGAAGAAAGTTCACAAATATGTTCTTTAAAAATTTTTATTTTTTTAGTGGATTATAACCAAGACCAGCTTTATCATAAATAGTCCTTTAATTTTCTAGAATTATATTTAATTTATTTGAACTTAAGGTAAATTTATCTACTATTGGTTATAGCTTATTTAATTTAGTTTTTAAGTTCTAATTTTTATGAATTAAATTTTTATTTTTAGCTAAAATATCTTCTTTTTCTTTGAGTAAATATTGATTTTACTTTTTTAGCTCTTTGTTTTTTAATCCTAACTTTTTTAGATCATTTAAAAGATCATTAAAAGTCTTTTATAATTTATCAATTATAAAGTCATTTGAGGGTTCAGATGTTATCTCATTTTCATGTGCTATGAGATAAAGATTGGCTTCTACATGAGTGTCATCATCGGAGCTTGATTCATCGCTGTTGTTTCAAGTTGCCACCATAACCTTCTTTTTGAATTTCTTAGGGATCTTCTTAAGTTGAGGACATTCGAATCTGAAGTATCCTGACTTTTTGCATTCATAACATATAAGGAATTGCTCATTCTCCTTCTCTTTGCTTGGCTCTCCCTTGGTTAATGGCTTTCTTCTTACTCCTTGCCTTCTTTTCTTCATAAACCTCTTAAATTTTCAAGTGATGAGTACAAGCTCTTCATCTTCATCTTCATTGTTTGATTGGTCTGAGTCTTCTTATTCTTGAGCAGTGGACTTGAGAGCAATAGTCTTCTTCTTTTTGATTTCTTCTTCGCTGTGTTGCCTTATGATGAGTTTATGTGTCATAAGTGATCCTAGAAGCTCCTCCAATGGTAGGATATTAAGATCCTTTGTCTCTTGAATTGCTGTGATTTTTGCTTTCCAAGTTCTTGGTAAAGATCTAAGTATCTTTCTAACAAAATCACCGTTAGTATAGGATTTGTCAAGACTTTTAAGTTTATTAATGATATCAATAAAATAAGTAAATATTTGAGTAATAGACTCATCAGATTTTATTTTGAAAAGTTCATATTTATGGACAAGCATGTTGATTTTAGACTATTTTACTTAATTTGTACCTTCATGAGTTACTTCTAGTCTATTTCATATTTTTTTAGTAGAATTACTTATGAAAATTCTATTAAATATATTTACATCTACAGCACAATACAAAATATTCATAGTTTTTGCATTAAGTTCTGCCATCTTCTTATCAACCTCATCCCACTCCTTTTCAGGTTTGGGAATGTCCTTTCCATCAATATATTTTATGGGTGAATGAGGTCCATTCACTATGATACTCCACATATCATAGTTAAGAGTTTGAATAAAATTTTTTATTCGAGCTTTTTAATAGGTATAATTTGATCCATTGAGAAATAGAGGTCGGTTTGTGGATTGCCTCTCAGCAAGTGAAGTGTCAACTTGAGCTATCATAGATCTTTTACTCTTGCTGATGAAATCAAGAAAGGGCTAGAGCATCAGACTATGATACCACTTGTTGTCGAGCTATGCCATCCAAGAAGAGGGTGAATTATTATTTTTTTTAAATTTAAACTTAAAATCAGAATTGCAAGATGTGATGTTGATATTTTAAGTGAAGTGAGATGAGTGAGGCAAGTAAGTTGGAAGAGCTTAATTTAAAAGAAAAGAAGTAGACACAATAGAGCAAGTAAAGAAGAAAAAAGAGAACAACATAAATAAGAAGATTTATAGTGGTTCGATGCCAACTTTGCACCTACATTCACTCTCCAAGGTCCTACTTGAGAATTCCAATCTACTAAATGTATTCAATCAAATACAACATCGAATGCTCTGATCCTAGCTATTCCAAGCTAGATACTTATTTTTCAAGTACAAGCCAATCTAAAATACTCTGATTTAAGATTCAAATCAATCGTTTCAAGCTTTGAAAACTCCCAAAAACTTGAGCCCAAAACAATGAATAGAGTTTGAAAGACATACAATTTCAACACAACTAGCTCCTAAATAAGTACAATAAAGCTTTAAAAACTCTTTACACAAACTAGAAAAAGCTTTTAAGAATCCTCTCGAAGAGATTGAAGATATGAATGTATGTTGGAGAAGTGGTTGAGCTTGAAATCAATGCTTTTTTTATCTAGGACTGAGTTTTCTTTGAGCTAAATATTCTCTTAATTATTTTTTAATTTTTCTTTTTTTTTAAATGCTTTTAAACCTTTATTCAATGCTGGAAGATGAATAGTAGCCATTTGTAGTCGTTGGAGATCATTTGGAAAGCATTAAATGTGCCAAACAGGAGAAGAAAAATAGACCCCTCTAGAAAAGGGTGGCCCTATGGGACGCCCCTTTTGCATTAAGCGATGAAAAATAGATTTCTATATTTTTGTACATAATCTTTAGGGGGTGTCCCATGGGTCACTTCTTTTTCCATGAGGCATCCCAGAGATTGCCTCTTTTTATGTAGAATGCCCCAGAGGTCGTCCCTTTAAGTATGCCAGTTCTAATTTAGCATGCCGATCCTGCATGCTATCATGCCATAGAAAAAGAATCGACCTAGGGTCATTCTTTTTTATCCAAAATGCCATATCTTCACTTTTAGGTTTCCAAATAATTTGAGACTACCTCCAAATGAATTGACATCATCTTGAGAGTTCTTAAGGCTTCCGAAAAATTTTAATTTTTGCTCCAACTTAAGTAAGTTAGAAATTGACCATCTTTAACTAAATTTTTATAATATAAAAATTTTTAAAAATCCTAAAATAATTTTTAAAATATCTCCAAGAATAAAAATCATTAGTAATCCTCTCAATTATTTTGTATTCATCAAAATCAATCCTAGGAGCAATAGATTTTCTTTCAGTCCATAATCCATAAGGGATCGATGCAACTAATTTGAAGGATATTTGATTGAGTATATATACAATGATTAATAAGGCACCATCCTAAAAGATGATGGATAATTTGGCCTAAGCCATTATGGATCTAATCATTTTCAAAAGAGTCCTATTTCTCCTTTCAGCAACTCTATTTTATTGTGAAATGCTTGGTATTGTTAACTATCTATCTATTTCTTTGTCATTACATAATTTTTCAAATTCATGAGATAATACTCACATCTACGATCAATCCTTAACACTTTAATTTTCTTATCTAATTGATTTTCTACTAGGGTTATGTATTTTCTAAAGCATTTTAAAGCATTAGGCTTAGGGGAGATCAAATAGATATAATCAAAAGGTGTGTAATCATCTATAAATATGATAAATAAATACCTCCATGTTGAACCCTAACATTCATTAGGCCATAAATATCGGAATGTATTAATTGTTTGCTTTATCAAATGGCTTTCTTGACATTTTTCTTGCTAGACAATTTTCATAAGTTAGTATATTAACATTTTCATTTAGGCCTATTGGTGTGGAAATCTATGAGGATGCCGGAGATGACTGGAGTGGAGAAGGCAAGACCACCAACGAAACCTGCAAAACAAAGTCCAAACCGAAGGAGAGGTGCCTTCGACGGGATCCTCCAACGTTCAAGTCAATTTTTTGGCCAACTGGAATGGAGTGCTCCAAAAATAGAGAGACAGAGTATCGAAAAGGAGGAGAGAGCTTAGAAGAAATATATTTAGAGGATCTCTTTTTATAGATAGAGTATGTAACAAACTGATAGCGACAGCCATAATCATCTGGTAGTGGGTTGCTCAAGCTACGTGGAGTTTGTTACGGAGGATGGTGTTCATTATCATGACTTATCAGTCGAGAGTGGTATCTATTGTCATGACTTACCAGTCGAGAGTGGTATCCATTATCATGACTTATCCGTACGTTGTGGATTAATAGTCGAAGTTTAGATGGGATAGGCACTGATGGTGAAGAGTCTCAGGTCATAATAGCTCTAGAGGAGTTCGAGCTCTTTTAAGGTCACCTGCACGTTGGTCGATTCATGTTGAGCTGATAGCCGAATTTATAGGAACAGCGAGACTCTTCTAGATGACTAGAAGAAGGTCGACTGTAGAGGATCGTCCGAGAGGAGGTCAACTAAAGGAGGTCATCTGGAGGGGATTCAACTCTAGGAGGTCATCCAGGAGGAGGTTGACTGGAGAAGGTCGTCCGGAGGAGATTCGATTGGAGAAGATCGTCTAGAAGGGATTTGACTAAAGGAGATCATCCGAAAGGAGTTTGACTGGAGGAGGTCGTCTGAAAGGAGTTCGACTGGAGAGAGGTTGTCTAGAAGGAGTTTGACTTGAGGAGATCGTCTAGGAGGGATGTCAACTGGAGGAGGTTGACCAGGAGGAGGTCGATTGGAGGAGGTCGTCCGAAAGAAGTTCGACTGAAGGAGGTCATCCGAAAGAAGTTTGACTGGAGGAGGATCATCTGGAGGAGATTTGACTGGAGGAAGTCATTCGGAAGGAGTGCGGATGGGCTTCAAACCTATCTTCCATCTTTAACTAGAGGGCAAGATTAGCATAACAATAATTCTATTTTATTTATTCAAGATCACATCATCGAAATCCTGTGCACTTTTGAAGGGTTCCGTAGCATGAACTCATTACTAGGAAGATCGATGAATCTTAATGGAAAGGGGGTTGGCAATTAAGAACTTCGGGCAAGAACTTCGATGGGGTCACTTTTTTATCAAACACTTATTTTCCTACTCTCCAGTTCAAATTTTGGATGAAAAAAGTATAGAAAAAAACTATCGCAGTCGAAGTTCTTTGGTAATTTTTCATCTTGGAGAACGAAACTTTTTGTCTCTTTTTAAATTACCACTATGGTTTGATGTCGAATGACCTGAACGAATGCAGCTCTTCAAAAATTCATTTGGCACGGTGCTCCACATATGGCATAGTTACTGTTGGAGGATAAACCCCGCTCCTGTCGAAGTTTAGTTTGATGCTCAGCCTAATGCAACCAGTAGCCACGAAAGAGCTTCAGGGGATGAGTCTTAAGCCGAACCCCTTCAGCCGACCGAACTCCTCAGCGATCGAGCTCTTTGAACTCCAAGCGGTCGAGCTTTAACAAAATTCTCCAGCAGTCGAGCTCCTTCAAACTTCCAGCGGTCGAACTCCTTGGCGGTCGTCCCTCGATCGAACTCCTCAAACGGCCATCTCTTCAGCCGGTCAAGCTCCTTCGGACTCTCAGCGATCGAACTCCTTGGCGGTCGTCCCTCGGTCGAACTCCTCAAGCGGCCATCCCTTCAGTAGGCTGAGCTCCTTCGGACTCCCAGCGATCGAACTCCTCAGCAACTGTCCGTCGATCGGACTTCTCACCGATCGAGCTCCTACCAAACTTCCCAGCGATCGAGCCTTAGCCACGCACCTCCAGCCAAACGCCTGCGGAAGTCGAACTCCTTCCGAGCTTCCTTTTCAGGAGTCCGAACTCCTCCAAAATGGGCACACGTCGAAGCCCTTCAACCCTTCATTCGGCCCCGAGCGGCTCAGTATCAAGATAGCTACAGCCATCACCATCAGTCCGCCGTAAGCGACAGCGATCCGCAATCAGGCGGTGATGGCTGTCACCCTCAACCCGCTGCAGATGGCACCTTCCTATGAGACTGACTCCGCCGAACCTCAAGCGGCCCGCCAGCACGCGGCACAGCTGTCACCATCAAGCTCCACTATAAAAAGGATCCTCCAGATATGCGAATCTCTGAATCTCTGAATCTCTCCAAGCTTCGAAACTCATTTTCGAGCACTCCATTTCTGTTGACCAGAGCTGACTTGATCGTCGAAGGGTCCTGCTGGAGCCACCCCCCACTGGCTTCGGACAAAACTTTATTTTGCAGGTCCCCAACGGCGACCTCATTGGCCTCCACTCAAGCGGATTCCAGTGATGACCAGATTTTGCATCAACAGATACTATCTTGTTAGGCGGCAGATGCGAGTGGGACATGCAGTAGGTTGGGATTGAATGACGGAATCCCGTAATCATGACTTTCTTTGGGGCTCTAATTTGCCTATTTAAACCTCTCTTCCTCCATCTATAGCTTCTTATTTTCGGCCTGAGCTTCTACTTCTTCTCCTTCTTTCACTTTTTATCGTCTCCAAGTGTCCTGTTCTTATCACCCCCGCTCCTTCTACAACTCCACCAGTCGTCGGCATCTTTCTCAACCCTCCTTCATCCTTTCGGCTTTCTTCCCATGGCTTTCTAGGTTAGTCCTCCATCCTTGCCTTCTTGATTCTTAGTTTTCTTTCATTCTTCAGATTTCTTCAAGTTTTCCTAGATGAACACCACTATTCTTTATTTTCGGATTTCCACCACTCCCATTTTTTTGTTTTTTTTTTTAGAAATTTTATTTGATTTAGTTTAATCTAGATGTCGTCTGAGGTTTCCTATTCCAACGGTTTCTAGAGCTCAGCCGACCAAAACTCCAATAACCTCGAGGCAAGGATGGAAACCAGGCCTATGATAGTACCTTGATCAGACTTCAAACTGGAGTCCATCCCCTATTTTTTTGACCGCTGAGAATCTATCATTAGTTAGGATTTGGTACGGAATGCCTACCGAGTATGAGCTGAAACTTTCTGGTCCAAGCAGTCGAGCTTGTGCCCCTCCTCTAGGTCGGTTCTGCTTATACCTGGAGGCCTTCCGTGTTGGATTAAGGCTTCGCCTTTCTGACTTCATCGTAGTCTTTTTTTACTTTTTAAACATCTTTCTGACCTCAGTAGTTCCAAATTTTTTCAGAATTATCATAGGATTTGTTGCCCTCTATATATCTGCTAGAGTCCAACCCATGGTTTCTCTTTTTCAAACTTACTTCATCCTTAAGCATCATCCTTCCGTCAAGGACTAGTGGTATATTTTCCTCCAGTCCGACAAGAAGGGGTTGCTTAAGGATGCCCCTCTTCTATTCATAATTGAAAAAAAAGTTTATTTTTATTTTCTATCCAATCCTGTACTTAGGACTCCCATCTTGGAGATATTTGAGGGATTCTGTCCGTCGAGTTCCGGGGTTAAAGAGTGCGGACCAAGAGTCTATCACCATGATCAGAGGTTATCAAACTCCTTCAATATCCGAACTAATAAAAGAATAGACCTTGTTTAATCTCAGCCTTAGCCCTCTGAATCCGGTAGGTAGGTGGCCAAAGTCGGTGGGCTATCCCTTTTTTCTCTTTTTCTTCCTTCTTTTGTGATTGTGCTTTTATCTCAAGGGCAGAGATGGACGTTAAGGCCATTGAAATACTATTGAAAGGGCTCCAGGCCCGCAAAAGAAAAGATACCACATTCGAGGGGCCTGCCGCTAAGAAAGTCAGGGTGGATGCTCTTAGTTCTATTGCACCTACCGGTGCTACCACTGCTACCAAAGTCGCTATCACCGTCGAGGTTGTCCCCATGACCAAGATCGACATCGCTGCCAAGGACTCCATGCCTCCAACCTTCGTAAGTTCTCCGACAGAGGACCCAGCTCTACAGTCTCCTGTTGGAAGAGAAGAGGGGGAGAAGAAGAAGAAGGATAAAAGGGTCGTTATGAAGGTGCACCGAAAGACGCATCCTGGTAGGTCCAATAGCGATGATGACAGTCCAAGAGAGGATTCCTTCAGTGATTCGGACCTCATCCAAAATTTAACTGACAAATTTGCCCTACTCGAGGTGGTGGACTAGATGGCTGACCTCGACCACACGTAGCTCATCTGAAATTTCCTCGGAACCTTCCTCAAGGTAGTCATCCTACTGATTTGATGATTTATTTTTTTTAAACATGATTTATCTACTACAGTCGGATCATCAAATACTTGCACACATCAAAATGATGAACCGACTGAGGTCGGAGGCACTGAAGGTTCAAGAAAACCTTCGAGTCGAGATCGATCGCCTTCGGAAGGATGCCATCGAGGCTGATTGTCTCTTGAAGGAGAAAGTGGTCGAAGTCGAGGATCAATGGGAGAAGCTCAGGAAAGAGGAGCTTAGCTCAATGGAGCTGTAGGCCGCCCTAGCCCTGGAGGAGGAAAGGAGGAAGAAGGTCGAGGCAAAGGTTGGCGAGTTGAAGGATCAAGCCTCGAAGTAGATCCTAGAGATGAAGATCCAGGCCATGGAGGAGTTCAAGATCTCTTCTGAGATGAGGGATCTGAATATTGTCTTTGGCCAAGAGACCTTCCAGAAGGGGTACGAACTTTACGAGGATCGAGTGGCAGCCATGTTTCTCAAACTCACTTTGGCTTCTTATACAAGATGGTCCCTGACGAAGAGACGGGATCGTCTACTACCATGACCGACCCTTCTCCTATCGATGCTATCCACGAGCCCTCCGATCCTACCACTGATGCATTCAAACTTGCACTGGAGCCCGAGGCGATAGAGAACGCTCCGACCTCGACCTTCGCTATTCCTTCCGAGGTCTAGAACCTTAAACAATTATATCTTTTCTTTCTTTTTCATGTATCTCCAAATGTTTTAAGAAATGAAAATGAATTATCTTCTCCTCATAATTGTGCTATGGTGAATGTTACTCAGCATTCTTCTAGTGGCCAAAGTCAAGGCCAATCATTCCCAACCAATGTCGAGTCATCCTCTGAAGGTATCCCTCTAAGATCTGTAGTGAAGGATTTGAAGAAAAAATTTATCACCTAAAAAAAAAGTTGAAGAAGATAGAAGATGAGCTCCAGAGGTCCAGGAAGAATCCCTTAGAGGCAATGGTTGAAGTCACTCACCTTCATAAGCTACATATGAAAGAGTCCACGAGCTTCAACATCAAGAAGGATAACTTTGAGAAAGAGTTGGGCGAGCTTAGGAATAACACTAGTAAGAAGTCCTAGGTGTTAACTGTGAAGGCCAGCTTCCTTGATGTCAAGCTTAAGACGACGAAAGAGAAAATTCATCTGCTAGGGAAAAGTTCGCTGTGGTCTTCTGATAAGGCTCAGTATAAATAAGATTGGTCACAGAGATTTTCTATCCTCTAGAAGTAATTGTACGACGTTGAGCTTGCCTATGAGACCAATCGGTTGGACTGGTGTGGGAGAATATCCTCATTGGAGCAGAAGCTCCGTATTGGTAACAATGAGGTGGCTTGGCTTCAATAGTAGCTCATCGATAATTATCAGTCCGACACCAGTAGGGAGTCGGAGGAGATTGCCTCTTTGAAGAGGATCATGGGTGAGCTCCTAGAGTTGGTCGGGGTGGAGAAGGTAGAAGTTCAATGACTAAAGCTTCAGCTGATTTGCGAGCAGTAAGCTGTCAAGGATGCTGAAGCTGAATCGAAGTTTATAAAAAAGAAACTATGAGCATCAGAGAAAAACTATCAGAGAGCTGACAGGATGTTCCGCAACAACATGATCAGAAGAAAAGAGCTCAAGGAGGAGATCGTCAGCCTAAAGAAATCTCTGATGATGGCTAGCAGTCTGAAGTCTGAAGAACCCAATCCTTCTTAGAACTTTGGTTTACTCCAATTTTTTTATAATCGATCTTGCAGATCCTTATCTAGTAATCAACTTTTTCTTTAATGAAGCTATACTTTCTTTAATTATCCTTTTATTCTGCTCATATTCAATGTTCGTTCATCTCTTTGTTTCTTTCATTTTTCTCTTGTTCATAATCGAAGATCTTCTCATGTGTCGAGACAAGGTTCTCCTCCCATTCCTGGCAAAGATATAGGGACACAAAAGGGCCATTGTAAGGACCTCTTCTTTTCTCCTATCTTAAATAATTAGAGGTCTTCATTGCCCGTGCCAGGACGAGGTCCTCCTCCTACTCCTGACATGGTTGGTCTTTTTATTCTCCTATCAAGATGAGGTCCTCCACCCATTCCTGATGGAGTTGGTCTTCTTTTGTTAGGATGAGATCCTCCTCCTGTTCTTAACAAAGGTATGGAAGCATAATAGAGCCATTATAAGGGCCTCTCCTCTTCTCCTATCTTAAATAATCGAAGGTCTTTCACTACTACAAAAAAGGGCTATGATAGTGGTTCGTAACTGCTATCGTAGTCCAAAAAATCACTGTCATAGGCTATGGCAGCAGTTATTTAACCGTTGTTACTGAAGCCATCATTGTAGCTCTATGACAGCGGTTGTTGTAGCGGTTGTTTGAACCGCTGCCATAGATAGCCTATTGCAACGGTTTATAAACTGCTGCAATAGATCGACCTATGGCACTACCATAGATAATCTATAGCAGTGGTTTCTTAACCACTGCCATAAATCTAATACAGCGGTTGACACCATTTACATCAAAAATCTATGGCAGCAGTTGGCATAGATATGGCAGTGATTATAAAATCGCTATTGTAGATCTTAAATAATTAAAAAAATTAAAATTTTTATTTTTTATATATTTTATCTGATAAATATAGATATATAACATGAGAAAATATAATAAACATAAAAATTATTCTAAAATATTAAAATTTTATTATTAAATAAAATTTATTATAATATTTTTTTAAAAAAATAAAATACATCAAAAGTTTTCTAAATCTACATCATCATCGTCGTCATCGAAAGCCGGAGCCGGAGCTGGAGCTGGAGTCGGAGCTGGAGCTAGTGCTGGAGCCGAAGCTGGTGTTGGAGCTAGAGCCGAAGCCAGAGCTGAAGCTAGAATGTTGAGCATCGACATCATATCTCTCACGATGCCCTTCAAATGAGATGCGCGCTCCTCAGCCCGATCTGTCTGTATCGCAGCATGATCTACCTATGCCAATGCCTCCTCAAGTTCCTTCCGACTGACGACACTGAAAGTCTATGAGGAGACACTCACCTCGAATCAGTAGCTCATCAACGTGTGTTCGAGCCTACATCGGATCCTTCGAGAGTGCTCAGGCCCCAAGACCTGAGATAGATGGTCATGGGGCCCAAAGGTATCCGGGCCATTACTCGTGAGCGCATCTAACTGAACCTATAATTATAAATTAAAATAAAATTTTATAAAAAATGCTATAATACTAATCATATATACTAATATATTTAATACTTACAAAAATATGCTCGATTGCAGTGTTCATCGGCCTGCCCGTCTTATCCGTACGGCTGAATTGGAAGATCTCGCTATGGCTGAACATCACTCCATCTCTCATCAGTTATAATAAAAAATAAATTTATCAAAAAGATGATAAAAAATATGAATTTAATTTATCTAGTAAGATTTAGAGTTAATTACCTTTCTATGCACATGATTGGCAATAGACTCGCGACCTAGAGTGTGCATATACTCTTGGATTGCATGATCTTCCGGTTCTGATGGGAGGTAGCCTAAAGTATTCAAATAAATAATAAATATTTAAAAGATATTTAAATAAAACTTTAAGCGCATTAAAAAATTCAAAAGTTAGAAATTTTATCTCGAACTCTTGGCTCCTCTAGTGTCTAACCATTCTCTCCTACTGACTCGAAGGACAATCCTATATCCAGGGAACAAGCTCTTCCAGAGTATCTCATCGATGCTCGAGCCATCCTCTATGAAGCTTGACCTTGTAACCCCGATATAATTCCTCGATCTTCCTCAGTCGGACATCTCGAGCCCTCTCATGATCGAAAAAGTCATACTTTCTCTGCACAAAGTCATCAAAAATTAATTATAAAATTATTCTAATCAAACATATATAGTGTAAATATATAAAATGCATAAATATAACTAAGATGCACGTACTTACCCATATCTTCTTCCATACCTGCTTCCTGACGGCAGCATCCATCAAACGTCAGTCTCTGGGCTCTATGGAAATGATGTCCGACCGCTTCACAAGCACTCTAAAAAAGAAATGCATCTGCCGCACGATCTCTCCTACCGGCCTCCTCTCCACATCGTAATAGATCATCACCTGATGTTGGCAGTTTCACATGTGTGCCATACGTGTGAGATCGTAAAATGTCCGATTGGATGATGCACCTGTAATACAAATATGTTATACAAATATATAAGTATACAAATACTATATAAAAATAATATTATGCTAATATAATAAAAACATACACTTAGATGCCTACATAGTAGCATGTGTCTCAAATATGGGCGATGGTAGAGGCTCAGCTGTCGGTGGAGTAGATATCGTCGGTGGAGTAGATGTTGATAGTGGAGGTCTCTGAGCAACCGATGTCGAGTTGGACAGAGTATACTCCGACTGCTCCTCAGATGCTGAACTATGGATAACCTGCTGAGGAGCAGGGGTGAAAGCTAGATGGCATTTTGGTGCCATCGTGATATGCAACGTCAATGAACATTAATCAATATAACATGTTGAATAATAATATTAGTATAGCATCAATAAATAGTCTCTAATATGTACATTAATCAATTGATGGATTTATCGTTATGCAATGCAATAAACAAAAGCAACAAGATATAAACATCTAGAAAATGTTATGCAATAAATTCTACAACATAAATTACATTCATAAATAATTAAGGATGAGCAGCAGTCGTAGATCCGATCTTTTGTGCAAACCTTGGTGTTAATCCAGAAATCTGAAAGAAGAATAAAGTAAATGATGGTGGCACCTTAGGACTTAAAATTAAAACTTTAAAGAGATATATTAAATTCTATTCGTTCAGAAGCCGAGCCAGCTCCATGCCTAAGATATTCGACTCGGGTCCTCCCCCAGTTGGCTCGATCATGGCCCAAGCCAGCTCGACTGTGTATTCGAGCTGGCTCAGTTGTATGCCACCCCTTCGATCACTCCTTCTCTACCTTGCTCGATCTTTCTCACCGACGACGGTGGCGAGGCTGAACCCCTCCCTTCCAGCTTTTTCATCTCTCGATCTTCCTCTCTCCCTCTCTCGATCTTCCTCACCATCGAGGCCAGACCCCATCCCTCCCTCTCTCACTCTCTCGATCTCCCTCACTGGCAAGGCCGAACCCCATCCCTCCTAGTGATGTCGGTAAGGTCGGACCCTCTCCCTCCCTCTCTTGATCTCCCACTCTCCCTCTCTCGTCTTCCTTGTCGGCGAGGCCGGACACCCTCCCTCCCAATGATGGTAGCGAGGCTGGACCCCCTCCCTCCCAATGATGATGGCGAGGCCAGATCCCTCCCTTCCTCTCTCCCTCTCTCGATCTCTCTCACCAACGACGATGGCGAGGCTGGACCCACTCCCTCCCTTCCACTCTCGATCTTCCTTATCGACGGTCGACGAGCGACCAGCCCTTCCTCTCTCAATTTATCAGTCTTCCTCTCAGTCTCTCCATTTTTTAGTTTTGGATTCCAAAATCGGATCCGACCTTCTGGGATCCATTAGGATCCAGATCTGGTACTTCAAGTACAGACCCATCGGGGGTTCGGATCCGGTATCAGTAATTAAAATTGGATTTAGATCTGAATATCCAGATTTTGATCCAAAAATTATGGCATACAGATAATTATAATATTTATAATAAATATTTATAATATTTATTATAAATATTTTATAAATTATTATAAATATACATGATTAATAAATAATACTATAAAATTAAAAAAAAAAAATTATACCTACGGCTATAGAGAGCAGGTCGTACCGAAAGCTCCGAGGGTCATCGACGATGATGCTAGAAGAGGACGATGACACTAGAGGTAACCTATAAAATAAAAGCAACATAGTGAGATAGAGAAGAGAGAGAAAGAGGAAAGAGATAGAATAGGGGCGGTTGAGGATGGAGGGCCAGGGGGAGGGGGCACAGTGATGAGGAGGCCCGGGAGGCACAGTGACGGAAGGGTTGACGACCGAAAGGGGAGTGTGGGGGTGGGGGTCGGGTAGGGGTGGTGGAAAGGGGCGACCGGGGATGGGGGGCTGGGGGTGGGGGTGGTAGGATGGCGGGGAGGGGCAGTCGGGGATGGGGGAAGGAGGGGTGGCCGGGGCTGGGGGGCTGGGGGTGCTAGGTGGCAGGGAGGGGCGGCCAGGGATGGGGGGAAGGAGGGGCGGCCGGGGAGGGTGGGGGGTCGAGTGAGGGGTGGCAGATGGTGGAGAGGAGCAACCGAGGATGGGGGGAGGAGGGGTGGCCGGGGGAGGGTGGGGGGTCGGATGGGGGGGTGGCAGGTGGTGGGGAGGGGCGGCCGAGGATGGGGGCCGAAGGGGAGGGGAAGGAGGGGAGGTGCTGGCCGAGGAGGAAGGAAGGGAGGCATCGACTGAGGGGGAAGAAGCCTCACCAATGATAGAGAGGAGGGAGAGAGAGAGATCGAGCGCGCATGAAAGAGAAGTAAAAAAAATTTGAGAATTTTTAACCTAACCTATGGCAGTGGTTATCAAAAAAAAAACCACTGCCATAGATCTACAGCAGCGGTTATCCAAAACTGCTGCCATAGATCTACGGCAGTGGTTCTATAATCACTACTGTAGATCTATAGCAGCAATTTTTGATAATCACTGTCGTAGGTTAAAAATATTTTTTTTTTTATTTTTTCTCTAAATATTATATAATTTTAAAATTTAATATCCATCTTCATCATTTATTATTTAAACAAATATCATTAAAGAGTCGTCGCAAACGATCGTCTCGATCCGATGGCCCTAGCTTCATCGATTAAAAAAATTTGATTTCGATGATCACGAATGATGATGCGATGATCTGATAGATGGAGATCTCTGATGGATCCAAAAATCTGTAACAATGATCTTGATTATGTTTGTAGCATAATATCAAAGTTTTACTTCAATCGGATATCATTATCATGATCGATTTAGTATGGAATGATTTCGATCGTTAAATTAGAAATAAGCAATCAAAGGATTAAACGGCATCCGATTATGAGATAATTTTTTAGTTAAATAATTTTTATTATAATTTTAAATATTTTATATGATGATGATAATAAAATTTAAATTATTTTTGTATAAACTATTCATGTTAAGCAGATATTGCAAAAGCACGAGCATAACAACTAGTGAAGTTTCAGAATGGTTATCGGATGATGTATAGTTTTAGATCGTTCTTCATCTTACGAATTGAATTTTATAATTACTACCATAAAAAATGATTAAAGTAGTAGTCAAGATCATTTATAAAAAGAATTATCTCATAATCGGATATCGTTTGGTCCTTTGATCACTCATTTATCATTTAACGGTCGAAACTAATCTATACTAAATTGACTAAGATAACGATATCCGATTGAAGTAAAACTTTGATAGTATGCTACAAATATCATCGAGATTATTGTTGCAGGTTTTTGGATCCATCGAAGGTCTTTATCTATTAGATCATCGCATCATCATTCATGATCGTCGAAATCAAATTTTTTTGATCGATGAAGCTAGGGCCATCGGATCGAGGCGATCTTTTGCGACGACACTCTAATGATAATTATTTAGATAATGATTGGTAAAGATGGATATTAAATTTTAAAATTATATAATATTTAAAAATATATATATATGACAGCGGTTATAATTAACCACTGTCATAAATAAGTTTATAGCAGCGGTTTATACTAACCACTGCTATAGGTCCGACTTATGACAGCGGTTACACTAACCGCTGCTATAGGTCCGACCTATAGCAGTGGTTACAATAAACCACTACCGTAGGTCGGACCTATAGCAACGATTATAAAAAATTGCTGCCATAGATCGATCTATAGCAGCGGTTAACGAAAATCGCAGCTGTAGGATCTATAGCAGCGATTTTAAAAACTGCTGCCATAGTATGCGCTACCATAGATCATTTTTATAGTAGTATTCATTGCCTATGCCAGGACGAGGTCCTCCTCCTGTTTTTGATATAGTTGATCTTTTTATCTTTCTATCAGGACGGGATCCTTCTCCTACTTCTGACAGAATTAATCTTTCTTTGTTAGGATGAGATTCGCCTCTTATTCCTAACAAAGGTATAGGAACATAAAAAGACCATTGTAAGGGCCTCTTTCTCCTCATGTCTTAAATAATCGAAGATTTTTATTACCCTTGTCAGGACGAGATCCTCCTTCTATTTCTGACATGGTTGACCTTTTTGTCCTCCTATTAGGATGAGATCCTCCTTCTATTCCTGATGAGGTTGGTCTTCTTTTGGTAGGACGAGGTTCGCCTTCTATCTCTAACAAAGATATAGGAGCATAAAAGGACCGTTATAAGAGCTTCTTTTCTTCTCCTATATTAAATAATCATAGGTCTTTATTGTCCATACCAGGATGAAGTCCTCCTATTTCTGATATGGTTGGCCTTTTTATCCTTCTTTCAGGATGAGGTCCTCCTCATGTTCCTGATGGGATTGACCTTTTTTTCTTAGGATGAGATTCGCCTCCTATCCCTAACAAAGATATAGGAACATAAAAGGGCCGTTGTAGGGCCTCTTCCCTCCTCATGTCTTAAATAATCGAAGGTCTTCATTATCCATGCTAGGATGAGATCCTCCTCCTGTTTCTAACATGGTTGATCTTTTTGTCCTCCTATCATGATGAGGTCTTCCTCCTATTTCTAATGGGATTAATCTTTCTTTGTTAGAACGAGGTTCGCCTTCTATCCCTAATAAAGGTATAGGAGCATAAAAAGACCATTGTAAGGATCTCTCTTCTTCTACTATCTTAAATAATCAGAGGTCTTCATTATCCATGTTAGGATGAGGTCCTCCTCCTATTCTTAATGCGGTTGGCCTTTTTGTCCTCCTATCAGGATGAGGTTCTCTTCCTATTTCTGACGGATTGGCCTTTCTTTGTTAGGATGAGATTCACCTCCTATCCCAACAAAAATATAGAAGCACAAAAAGATCGTTGTAAGGGCCTCTCCCCTCCTCCTATCTTAAATAATTGGAGGTGTTCATTGTCCATGCCAGGATGAGGTTCTTTTTCTATTCCTGACATGGTTGATCTTTTTATCTTTCTATCAGGATGAGATCCTCCTCATGTTTCTAACGGGGTTGGCCTTCTTTTATTAGGGAGAGGTTCACCTCTTGCCCTAACAAAGGTATAGGAATATAAAAGAGCTATTATAAGGGCTTCTTTCCTCCTCCTATCTTAAATAATCGAAGATCTTCATTGCTCATGCCAGAACAAGGTCCTCCTCTTGTTTCTGACATGATTGGCCTTTTTGTCTCTCTATCAAGATGAGGTTCTTCTCCTATTCCTGACGAGATTAACCTTTTTTTGTTAGGACGAGGTTTGCCTTCTATCCCTAACAAAGATATAGAAGCATAAAAGGATCGTTATAAGGGCCTCTCACTTCTTTTTATCTTAAATAATCGAAAGTTTTCATTGCCCATGCCAGGATGAGATCCTCTTCCTATTTCTGATATGGTTGACCTTTTTGTCCTTCTATCAAGACGAGGTTCTCTTCCTATTCTTGACGGGATTGGCCTTTCTTTGTTAGGATGAGGTTTGCCTCCTATCCCTAACAAAGGTATAGGGGCATAAAAGAACCATTGTAAGGACCTTTCTTCTTCTCCTGTCTTAAATAACCAGAGATCTTTAATTGCCCATACTAAGATGAGATCCTCCTATTCCTGACATAGTTGGCATTTTTGTCTCTTGATAAGTACCATAAATTCACCAATAAAAATATTAATTTATTAATTAATTTATATTAATTTTTAAAAATTATTAATTAATTTATATATAATTTTTGAAAAATTCATATTTTTATTAATTAAAAAATTAATTAAAAAATAATAAAAATAAAAAAATAAAATTTTATTATCAATGGAAAGAGCTTTTTTTTTATCATAATGAAATAAATTTTGAGTAAAACAGAGCTAAAATGAAAAAGATATGAATTTTTAAAGAAATAAAATAAATAAAAATTAAATAAAAAAAGAAAATAGCTCAGTCGGCTCCGCAAGCTAAGCCACCAAGCCAAGCCAAGCCAAGCCATCAAAGCCGACTCAGCCATTGATGCCATCAGCCAGTCCACGATCCAGGCGTAGACCGCCAGCTCAGCAGCAACCGATGAATCAAGGCGCGATACGTGGCAGACCTAGACCCTTAAAGGGTCTACAGAAATTTATCGTAGCTCACAGGGCAATCTGGTCTTTTCACTCGACAATAGAGGCACTGATTGACTGCGGTGTGCGGTGCAGCCGATCCATGCGGTCCATGGGAATAGTAATTGCGCGATCGGACGGCTGTGGTTGATTGCGGTCAAGATCGGATGGCTGTGGTTATTTTCGGATTTGATTCAGCTTCAGACTTCATATGGATCACCATCGGACGACAGCGCTCGATCTAGGGGATGATCCGACGGTCCAAAACACTCCCGGCAATGATCAGGACTCTCGATGCGTGATTTACGGCTAGATTTCCTGCATCAACGTGCGATTGGACGGTTAGAATTTAATCCGATCTGATCTGGGCTGATACGCATCTGATTTTAATGATTTTTGGACCGTTGGATTCCTATTGAATGGCTAGATTTCTTCAGACTTACCAGAGTCGTATCAGAGCTATTTTGATTCAAATTTTATTCAACGTTTTTTATATTTTGATGATTACAAAGGCTATTAGTCCCACATTGCCTTTAGAAATAAATATCCAACCCTCCTAGCTCTATAAAAAAGACCCTAAGCCTCTTGAAATAGATAGATCGGGTGGAAGGAAAGCTAAGGTACAGGGTGGAAGCCAAGCTCTAGGTTAAAGGTTGCTTCAAAGCTACAGTGCTGAGAAGAAGAGCCAGTCTTCTATGCCATCTCTACGCCTACGCTGATCTGCGATCTCCTTCTAATTTTCTCTTTCTTTTTCTTTAATTTCTTGTATTAAAATTCTAAATTTTCTTTAATTTCTTGTATTTAAATTCTACATTTGAGATTTAAATTTAATAAAGAAAGTTTTATTATTCTTTTCAATTCTAGCTCTTTAAATTAATTATTCTTCATTGCTTTTTAATTTTGTTGCAAGTAGTTGCTAAAATCTAAATAGTAGATCTTAGTACCAAATTTATTTTTGCATAATTTAAATTCTACTTTTATTTATAAATCTATTTTTTGACTTTAATTTTCAAAAACTCTTCTTTTCTTTTCTTAATAATAATAATAATAATAATAATAAAATCAAAGATTTTAGAAATAAATCATTGTCTCTCCATGGATTCGATCCGACTCACTACTCTCTTCATAATTTTTAATTAAATTAAAAAGTAAAGAGTCGGATTTAAACTAATAAACACGGTGTCTTAACGACAACATCGTATCCCTATCAAGTTTTTGGCATCGTTGCCGGGGAGGCATAAAAATTAAATTTTTCTTATTTCTTTGATTTTTTTTTACTGCCTACTAATTATTTTTTTTTCTTATTTATTTTGCAGAAGAAAAAAAAGAGAAAAGAATAAGAAAGATTAGGGTACGAACAAAACTCTTAATCCTATTTGGTGAGATCATTCCTAAATCCTAAATCTCTTTCTTTATTTTTAATATTTATATTATTTTTAAATTAATTAAAAATTATCTGTAAACCTAATTAAAAATCTCATCATAAGATTAGAAACCCTAATTGTTTAGAGTATCCATCATATTAGTTTTATTCTTATTTTTTTTTGGTGATTGCTGGAGGCAAGGTAAGCCTTTTAGAATTTAATTAGTTGCATGCATCTAGTTTAAATTGCATAGAACTCTTTGATTGATTTTTTTTTTTTTTGCATATTCATATTAAGCCAAATTAAGGGCACAACCTATTAAACAAGATAAGGTAGGAATTTGATCACCCTTTCTTGGCCGACAAACAACCAACTAGCATCCTGCATTAACCCAAATCTTAACTCTTAAAATTAATTAGACATTAACCCTTAAGGATATTCGAGCTCAATAGGACAAGAAAACCTAAGAGTTGAACCAAGTTAGGGTTAATCAATTTGACTGATGTCTAGGAAAGTGATTCAGGGACGACCGGGTCCGAAGGAAGGTAGTTACTTAATTGGTTCCGTTCGCTTATCTGGCCAAGCACAATTGGTGTCTAAGGCAAGCAACGAGAGGACTCCCACCGATCTTACACTTACCTTACTAGTTAATTGGCTAATCCTCTACTTGGAGGGCTCGAAGGTGATCTTGGCAGTTAGGAGCTATCTAGATCTAGGATAACCCTTAGTCAGAATTGATTGCCTAACTTGTTTGCTAAATAACATCAAACATAAACCACAAATTAACTCTTCTCTCTATCATCTCCTTAGATTTTTTTTTTAGAACCCTCTTCTTTCTTTCTCTCTTCTTTTTTTAAAAAAAAATAAAAAAAATAAATAATAATAATAATATATATATCTTGAACCATATATTAGATTGTATTAGTACATGCACGGTAGAAAATCGCTTTTACCTGACCTAGTTAAACCAGATCCTGAAATTGAGAGACTAATTCATTTAAGACCAGATAATCAAATGGCTGAAAATCGTGAAGAACCACCTAGGCAGATGAAGGAATACTTTATTTCTTCCACCTACAATCCATTGACTTGCATCCACATACCTGATATTCCTACTAGCCACTATGAGATCAAATCGACCATAATCCAGATGCTCTCATCTTTTTATGGGAACACCAATGAAGACCCTTACAAATGTCTGGATGAATTCTTAGAAATCTACTCTACAGTAAAAATTCAAAATTTTTTTGGTGATGCCCTTAGACTGACCTTGTTCCCTTTCTCATTAAAAGATAAATCCAAGTACTAGCTTGGCACATTAGGAAGAACAATTCAAACATGGGCAGAGATGCAACATGAATTCCTTAAGAAATTTTATCCCATAGGATGAACCAATACTATGAGGCGAGCCATCATAGGATTTGCTCAGCTTCCAGGGGAATAAATTCATGAATCATGGGAAAGACTTAAGGAACTTCTTAGAAAATGCCCACACCATGGTCTATCTAAGTGGCAAATTGTACAAGCTTTCTATGAAGGTTTAGAAGATCAATATAAGCAGATGGTTGATGCATCTTGTGGAGGTGCATTCATGAGCAAAAGTGAGGATGAAGCTTATACCTTATTTGAAATCTTAAGTGAAAACTCTATTAACCATGCTTCATTATCCTCTTATGAAAGATCAATTTCTCAACAAAAACGGGCAGAAATTTATGAGATCAAAACTCCAGAACTTAATTCTAAGACAGACTTGAACATAATAGCATAAAAATTAGATAAAGTCGATCTTATTGCCCAGAAATTAGATCAATTCCTAAATCTAGGTCAACAATCTCCTACACAATACACACCAGCTTCTAATTATCAAGAGATTTGCTCTATTTGTGCTAGTCTAACACATCATGTAAGCGAATATCCCACAGCTGCACAATTACCACCTCTTATCCAAGAACAAGTCCAAGCTGCTCAAGGTTACTCCAAACCACTTAATGACCCATATTCAAATTCATATAATCCTGATTGGAGAAACCATCCTAATTTCTCTTGGAAACCACAACAGACTTAGGCTCGAACTCAAATACCACCAATTCAAAATTATCAAAATAGGCCTCAGTATCAGAACTATGCCTATAATAAGGGACAACCTAGTCAGTCTTCTCAACTATTGCATTATAATCAGCCCTCATACCCACCTCCTCATCAATAGATCAATCTAGTCGATGATAAATTCAATCAACTTCAACAATTAATTCTAAGCCAACAACAATCAATTGCCAGGCTAGAAGCTCAAATAGGATAATTAGCTGAGTCTAGCATGAGGAGAGAATCAGGTCAATTATCAAGCCAACTAATTGCAAATCCTAAAAACAATCCATCCAATGTCTATCAACCACCTGGATTTACTCATCCATCTAACATTCCACCTAAGAACCCCTAATTAGAAAATGCCAAAGCAATATCTGAACTTAGAAGTGATAGGATTCTTAAGGACCCATACCAAGATCAGGTGATAGAGGCCAATACTAATGTTAGCCCAGATGAAAAATTTGAAGAAGAGGATAATTATATAGAAGAACCTAAGCTTAAGACTGGTACTGACACTGATAAGATGGATAAAGAAAAGAAGAGAATAGATGAATTAGCTGAGACATATAAACCCAAAGCCCCATTCCCTTCGGCCTTAAAAGCAGTCTCTTCTCGTAAAAAGCAAGAAGCACGCAATAAGGAGCTAATGAAACTATTTAAACAAGTTCATATTAATTTATCACTCCTCGATGCAATTCAGCATGTCCCAGCCTATGCTAAATTTCTTAAAGAATTCTGCATCCAAAAGCATGAGCCACGGACCACCAAAAGAGTTATGCTATCCGAGGATGTAAGTGCGGTCCTGTTAAATCCAATACCTCAAAAGATGAAAGATCCTAGTGCACCCTTAATTTCATGTGTTATAGGAGGTATAACCTTTAACCGAGCATTACTAGATTTAGGAGCTAGTGTAAACCTACTTCCAACCTCGATTTATGAAAAATTTAGAATTGGAGAATTAAAACCCACATCAGTTATTTTGCAATTAGCTGATAGATCTATAAAAATATTGCATGGTTTGATTGAGGATGTTCTAGTTAGAGTAGATAAATGTTATTTTCTTGTAGACTTTCTCATACTTGACATGGAACCATCCCAGAAGCTGAACCAAAATCCCATAATTTTAGGATGTCCATTCTTAGCAACTGCCAATGCCAATATTAACTGTAAAATGGGAGCTATGGATATTTCTTTTGGGAATCAAAAAGTAAGAATTAATATTTTTAATACCCCAAAGTACACCCAAGAGGAGGAAGATTGCTGTGTAATCAATCAGATAGATGAAATAGTTGAATCTAATTCCTCCTTAGACTTACTGCAAGATGATGAACCCACTGAAGAAACTCAAACCCAGGAAGTAAATGCCCTACTTAATTCACCTCAACCATCACATTCATTACCTTGGTCAGTGAAAGTTGAGCCCTTACCTAAGCAAAAAATTGAACCACTATGTTCTTTAATTCAGGCCCCACCACAATTTGAACTAAAACCTTTATCTGAATCACTTAAGTATGTATTTTTAGGATCAAAGAAAACCCTACCAGTAATAATTGCTTCCAACTTAACTACTGAACAGAAAAACCAATTGGTAAATATTCTAAAAATATATAAGAAGGCCATAGGGTGGACCATCACCAATTTAAAAGGAATTAGTCCATCAATATGCGTGCACCATATTTATACAAAAAATAATGCCAAACCAACTCGAGAGATGCAAAGATGGCTTAACCCTAACATGCAAGAAGTAGTCAAGAAAGAGGTAATTAAATGGTTAGATGCTGGAATTATTTATCCTATCTCTGATAGCCACTGGGTGAGTCCTACATAAGTTGTTCCAAAGAAATCTAGACTTACGGTTGTCCGTACTGCACATGAAAACTTACTACCAATACGACTTTTCACTGGGTGGCGTGTCTGCATAGATTATAGAAAACTCAATACAACCATCCAAAAAGATCACTTTCCCTTACCCTTTATCGATCAAATCCTAGAAAGATTAGCAGACCAACAATACTTTTGCTTTTTAGATGGATACTCAGGATACAATCAGGTAGCAATCTACCCAGGAGATCAGAAAAAGACCACCTTTACATGTCCCTATGGAACTTTTGCTTTCTATAGAATGCCATTCGGATTATGTAATGCACCTATAACTTTTCAAAGGTGTATGATGTCAATATTTTCAGACATGATAGGAGATTTCTTAGAAATATTCATGGATGACTTTTCAGTCTTTGGAGAATCTTTTGAGAGTTGCCTCAACAATTTGAAGAAAATATTAAAATGATGTATTGAGGCTAATCTAGTGTTAAGCTGAGAAAAGAGCCACTTCATGGTTCAAGAAGGGATCATTTTAGGACATATAGTATCTAAGAAAGGGATTAAGGTAGATAAAGCTAAAGTTGAACTAATTTCTAAACTTCCTCCTCCCACTTCTATCAAACAAATTCGATCTTTTCTTGATCATGTAGGATTCTATCGTCGCTTCATTAAAGAGTTCTCTAAAATTTCTCGTCCTTTGTGTAATCTGCTCACTAAGGATGTTTCTTTTAATTTGATGAAAATTGTCTTAAAGCTTATGAAATCTTAAGAGAAGCTGTGACCAAAGCTCCAATCATACAACCTCTTAATTGATCACTACCTTTTGAAATTATATGCGATGCCTCAGACTTTGCCATAGGAGCTGTCCTGGGCTAAAGGATAAATAAATATCCTGTAGTGATCTATTATGCTAGTAGAACTCTGAATGAAGCACAAATGAATTATACCACCACTAAAAAAGAGTTGCTAGCCATTGTGTTTGCCCTAAAAAAGTTTAGATCATATTTATTAGGATCAAAAATCATAATTTACTCGGATCATTCAGCCTTAAGATACCTGCTCTCAAAGAAAGATGCTAAACCATGATTAATTAGATAGATCTTACTGTTACAAGAATTTGATATTAAAATTCAAGATAATAAGGGATCTAAAAATATTGTAGCAGACCATCTGTCTAGGATCCTAGTTAAAGATAGTGAACCTGTATCAACCAAAGAATCTTTTTCAGATGAACAATTGTTAACAGTTTCACATACAAAGACTCCTTGGTTTGCAAATATTGTTAATTACTTAGTCATAGGATAAATTCCTGATGGCTGGTCTAAGAATGAAAAGGATCGATTCTTTGCTCAAATCAAATATTATTTTTGGGAAGATCCTGAGCTTTTTAGAATTTGTGCTGATCAAATCATTCATAGATGTGTTCCTGAATCTGAACAATGGAGTATCTTACAATTTTGTCATACCCTTGCTTGTGGAGGACATTTTTCTGGATGAAAAACTATGGCCAAAGTATTACAGAGTGGTTTTTATTGGCCAACATTATTTAAGGATGCCCATACTTTTAGTCAGGAGTGTTTTAAGTGTCAAGCCTTAGGGAATATTTCAAAGAAAGATATGATGCCTTTGAACCCCATCTTAGTAGTAGAAATTTTTGATGTATGGGGAATTGATTTTATGGGACCTTTTCCACCTTCCAATGGATTTGAATACATTTTGGTAGCTGTTGATTATATTTCTAAATGGATTAAAGCAATAGCAATACGAACCAATGATCATAAAGTAGTCTTAAAATTTATTCAGAAGAATATCTTTTCTAGGTTCGGATTTTCACGTGCTATCATTAGTGACGGAGGTACTCATTTTATAAATCATCAATTTCAAACTTTATTACGAAAATATGGGGTGACACATAAGATAGCTACACCATACCATCTGCAAATAAGTGGCCAGGTAGAAGTCTTTAATAGAAAAATTAAGAATATCTTACAAAAGACTATTAGGCCTGATCGAAAAGATTGGTCAGATCGATTAGATGATGCATTATGGGCCTATAGGATAGCTTATAAAACCCCTATTGGAATGTCTCCTTATAGATTAATCTATGGAAAAGCATGTCACCTTCCGGTAGAACTTGAACATAAAGCATATTGGGCAATAAAATAATTAAATTTTAATTTAAACAAAGCTGGTTCCAATTGGATGTTACAATTGAGTAAATTAGAAGAATTAAGGCAAGAAGCTTATGAAAATTCAAAAATCTATAAGGAGAAAATGAAAGCCTTCCATGATAAATATATTTCAAGGAAAACCTTTGAACCAAATCAACAAGTCTGGTTATTTAACTCAAGACTTTGATTATTCCATGGAAAATTAAAATCCAGATGGGATGGACCTTACATAGTTAATCATGTATTCCCACATGGTGCAATCAAACTCTATGATCCTAGGACTAAAATTTTTTTAAGATAAATGGCCAAAGGCTTAAACCATATATCGAAGGGATATCATTAAATCAAAATATTGATCAAGTATAATTAATAGAACCATAATGAATTAAACTATATTTTGTCTGACTGAAGATAATAAACTTAGCGCTTATTGGGAGGCAACCCAATACTTCTTGAATCTAATTTATTTTCTCTCTTTTAGGCTAAGCTAGAGAACCAAAAAGCTGGAGAAAGATCATAAGCTTCAAAACCCATACTAAATAAATAAACATAATTTACACCCTTTTATTTATTTTTCCTCTCCATTGAGGACAATATCAATTCAGTTGGAGGTAAAAAAATAAAAATAAAATAAAATAAAATAAAATAAATAAATATATAAAAATAAAAATAATAATAATAATAAAATAATAAAGTAATAAAAAAAATATAAAAAAATATTTAATATAAAAATAATAATAATAAAAATAATAAATAAATAATAATATATATAATAATAATAAAACTATTTTGAAAATTTTTGGATAAACCATATTTCAGGAAAGAGAATCTTAAGCAAAATAAATTAGGAAAGTGATAAAATTAGAAAGTATTAACTAATAATGGTAGCGAGTTAAGAAGCAGATTACTTGATCAGACCATTAATAGCCTACTTAGGTCATTTAAAGGCTAACAGCACTTATAATTGCACATGCACACTAATAAAGCACAGCAGGTGTTGATTATAAGGCTAAATTAAGGATTCAATTATCACTAAAAATTGATGGTTTATATATACTTCCATTAAAGAAACTTGAATTTAAGGAAAGAGTTACCTACTTAAATTTAAAAAAAAGTGCAAAATACAGAGTATATATGGATTGTCCTAAACTAGAACTCTGCACCTTAAATGTAGAAGTTCACATCAAACGATGAAGGGAAGGTCAGGATGCTTAGCATAATTTTCAAAAAAAAAAAAAAGTAGTGTGAAAGCTACCTTAATTCATGCACTTAACTTGGAAGTATATAAAAAAATCAACCAAATAGGTGATAAAAAAAAGATTCATTTGTCCTTTGAATCAACATCCAAATGCTAAGTTAGTATTCATAAAATAAAGTGCTAAAAATCTTTAGATGAACTCTAAAAAAGTTTTTGATTAACCTATCATGAAATTTACTTCTAAAACTCAATACTTAGTTAGTGATACTATCTAAACTTTTGATCTTAAATCCTAGATTTATTCTTGTGAAGGAGGATCTCAACAAAATATGGTAATTGATCTAAATTAAATTCTTTCTTTCTCGAGGATGAGCAAAGCTTAAGTTGGGGGGTGTGATAAGTACCATAAATTTATCAATAAAAATATTAATTTATTAATTAATTTATATTAATTTTTAAAAATTATTAATCAATTTATATATAATTTTTAAAAAATTTATATTTTAATTAATTAAAAAATAATAAAAATTAAAAAATAAAATTTTATTATAAATAAAAAGAGCTCATTTTTTTGATCATAATAAAATAAATTTTGAATAAAATAGAGCTAAAATAGAAAAGATATGAATTTTTAAAGAAATAAAATAAATAAAAATTAAATAAAAAAAGAAAATAGCTCAGCTGGCTCTGCAAGCCAAGCCACCAAGCCAAGCCAAGCCATCAAAGCTGACTTAGCCATTCATGCCATCAGTCGGTCTATGATTCAGGCGTAGATCGCCAGCTCAGCAGCAACCGACGAATCAAGATGCGACACGTGGCAGACCTAGACCCTTAAAGGGTCTACAGAAATTTATCATAGCTCATAGGGCAATCTGGTCTTTTCACTCAATAATAGAGGCACTGATTGGCTATGATGTGTAGTGCAGTCAGTCCATATGGTCCATGGGAATAGTAATTATGCGATCGGACGACTGCGGTTGATTGCGGTCAAGATCGAACGGCTGTGGTTATTTTCGGATTTGATTCAGCTTCAGACTTCACCATATGGATGGTTTCGATGGAGAAAATGTCGATGCCCCATATAGCTAAAGCTCCTCTAATGTGTCAACCTTCTAGATCGGATGTTTTTTCACAAATCGAGCATGCTAGCTCACCTTTGGTGCTCCAATCTGACATTAGAACATAGATTGGAAAGTCATTTATTGTCTACAAAAGCGCTGCACGCATGGAGAATGACTCATTCAGTAAAGCATCAAAAGTTGGAACACCTTGAATGCTCCATAACTATTTCAGCTCAGCAATAAGAGGCTGCAAATAAACATCAATGTCATTACCTACCTTCATCAGTCCAGGGATGAGCACTGTCATGAAAGTAAAGAATTTTTCATATACATTCACAGTGGGAGATTTTAAACATGAATAAATACTGGCCATACACTATGGGCGATATTCATATGCTTGAACGGATTGAAACCACCGCACGACAAGCCCAGCCTCACATTACATATCTCATGTGCAAAGTCAGGATGTAATTCATTAAACTTCTGTCATGCCTCCCCATCGGCTGGATGCCTCAATGCATCATCTTTTGTTCGGTCTTCTTCATGCCATCTCATATCCTTCGATGTCCTTACTGACATCAATAAATTTATAGTCTCGAAATCAAAGAAAAATATCACATCAATATTTGAGGTACACGAGTCGATGTGCCATCTTTATTTTGTTTCCATCTTGACACACCACACCTCATGCACTCATTTTGGTTGACATCCTCCTTCCAATAGAGCATGCAATCATTGGGACATGCATGTATCTTGGTATAAGCAAAGCCCAGCTATTCAATAATCTTCAATGCCTCATAATTATTCTTTAAAATTTATGCATCATCCAAAAGAATATCCTCCAAAAGCTCTAATATGTAGTTTACTCCATTATTACTGAACCCATTGGAGCATTTTGCATGATACAATCAGATTAAGAACTCCAACTTCGCCATCTTTTCACATTCGAGATACAATGAAACATTAGCATGATCTATCAACTTGCGAACCTTCTCTACATCCTCACTATTTATCATTCCACCAACTACAAGATCAGGCATGGACGTAGATGCATCGTCATTATGGCCAACAAACAAAAAAATATCACGAACCATTTGTTCCACTTTTCCATCATGTTGATCACCTTCTTGCGGTCTGTCCTCACCATGTTGGTTCTAACAAATTTTATAACCAGCTTTAAAGTCATAAATAGTGAAGTGATCATTTACATCTTGACGAGGTAACCATGGTCCACCCATACATTTTTTACAAGAACATTGGATCAGTCCATAGTCCCCAAATTTTTTTATAACAAAATCAAGAAATTTTTGAAGTCCAGTTTCATATTCTGGTGAGAGTCTACTAAACTTCATCCATCCCTTATCCATTTTAAAAATGATGATACTGCAATTAAATCATGTGTGAAACTTAAATTATATTCTAATGCATTATAAACAAATATGCATTATAAATAAAAAAACATCATAAATAAGGATTGAAATAAATATCATGTGTAGAACTCACATTAAATATCATTTTTAGACATGCAATAAATGCATCCTATCACCAACTAATAGGTAAAGATAGGTCCTATCCCATTTAAAAATTGCATTAATTCTATAGGTTCATTACAATAATCAAATGATATGCAATAGGGATTGATAAAATTTTGGCAGCATTTTTTCTTAGTTCTCCCATGTAGGGAGAACAAAAGAGAAATACTGTTCAAAATTTTATTTCGAATCCTTAGCATATCGTTTGATTATTGTAACTATTTATAGAATTATCTATAATTTTTAAACTATCCAAATTGGACAATCAATTGATCATTGTACATAATTCTTTCATTCGTATAATTACATATAATTATACGGATGCCAGAGATTATGTACACTAATCAATTGATGGGTCTATCATTATGCAATGCAATAAATAAAAGCAACAAGATATAAATATCTAAAAAATGTTATCCAATAAATTCTACAATATGAATTGCATTCATAAATAATTAAGGATGAACAACAATCGTAGATTCGATCTCTTGCACGAACCTAGGTGTTATTCCAGAAATCTAAAAGAAGAACGAAGTAGATGATAGCGACACCTTAGGGCTTAAAGTTGGAATCTTAGAGAGACATAGTAAATTTTGTTCGCACCCATTGAGCTGGCTCGCTCAGAAGTTGAGTCAGCTCCACGTCTGAGACAGCCAGCTCCATGTTTGAGATATCTAGCTCGAGTCCTCTCCCAGCCAGCTCGATCTTGGTTCGAGCCAGCTTGGCTACTTATTCGAGCTGGCTCGAATGTGTGCCATCTTCTGTTCTTGGCTATCTCTACCCTCTCCTCATCTTTTTGACTGTTCGTCTCCCACTCAATCTCCATTGTCGACAAGGTCAGACCCCTGCTTCCCTGATCCCTCTCTCCCTCTCTCGATGCATCTCTTCCTCTCTCGATCTTCCTCATCGACGAGGTTGGACCCCCTCCCTTCCTCTCTTCCTCTCTCGATCTCCCTCGTCGGCGATGGCGGTGAGGCCGAACCCCTCCCTCCCTTTCTCACTCTCTCGATCACCCTCGCCGACGAGGTTGGACCCCCCTCACTCTCTCGATCTCCCTCATCGATGGCAGCGGCGAGGCCGAACCCCTCCCTCTCTCAATCTCTCTCACTGGCGATGATGGCGAGGCCGAACCCCTCCCTCCCTCTCTCACCTCTCGATCTCTCTCATCGACGAGGTCGGACCCCCTCCCTCCTCTCTCTCTCGATCTTCCTCACCGACGACGACGGCGAGGTCGAACCCCTCCCTTCCTCTCTTTCTCTTACTTTCTTAGTTTTGGATCCTAAAATTGGGTCTGGATACCCAGGATCCATTAAGATCCGGATCTGATACTTCAAGTATGGACCCATCAAGTATTCGGATTTGGGTCCGGTACCAGTAATTAAAATCGGATCTGGATCTGAATATTTAGGTTCTGATCTGAATCTGATCCATTGATAGGTCTAGTCCAATGATTAATAAATAATTCTATAAAATTAAAATAAAAATTATATCTATGGCTATAGAGAGAAGGTCGCATCAAAAGCTCTGAGGATCATCGATAATGATGCTAGAGGAAGACAATGGTGCTAAAGGTAACTTATGAAACAAGAGCAAGATAGTGAGATAGAGAGAGAAAGAGGGTGGGGGGTGGGAGAGGGGGCTCGAAGGGGTGCCGTGATGGGGAGGCCAGGGGAGGGGGAGGGTAGGGGCGGGCGGGGCGGCTGCAGTCGGGGATGGGGAGGCAGGGTGGGTGGCAGCGACGATGGGTGGCATCGGGGTCGGGGATGGGGAGGGCGGGCGGGCAGCCGGGTAGGTCGGGGAGGCAGGGGGCGCGTGGCCGGGGATGGAAGTGCAGCATGGGGGTTGGGATGGCCGGGGGGTTGGACGGATGGTGGGTGGGTGAAGATCGTCGAGGAGGGGTGGCATCGGTCGAGGGGAAGGAGGGGCGGTGCCAACCAGGGGGAAGACTTGGGTGGAGTCTCACCGACGACGAAGAGGAGGGGAGAGAGAGAGAAAGAGCGCACATGGAAGAAAAAAAAATTTAAAGATTTTTAATCTAATCTACGATAGTGATTTTCGAACCGCTATCATAGATCTATGGCAGCGGTTACTAAAAATCGCTGCTATAGATCTACAGTAGCGATTTTCTAACCGCTGCTATAAGTCTATAGCAGCAGTTTTCAGTAACCGCTGTCGTAGGTTGAAAATATATTTTTTTTAAATATTATATAATTTTAAAATTTAATGCTCATCTTTATCATTCATTATCTAAATAATTATCATTTAAGTATCATCGCTAAAGATCGCCTCGATCCGATGACCCTAGCTTCATCAGTAAAAAAAATTGATTTCAACAATCACGAATGACGATATGATGATCTGATAGATAGAGACCTCTGATCGATTTAAAAATCTACAACGATGATGTTGGTAATATTTATAGCATATTATCAAAGTTTTATTTCAATTGGATATCATTATCATGATCAATTTAGTACGAAATGAATTTGGTCATTAAATTAGAAACAAGCGATCAAAGGGTTAAAAGGCATCCGATTATGATATAATTTTTTAGTTAAATGATCTTTGCTATAATTTTAATCATTTTATATAGTGATGATAGTAAAACTCAAATCATTTTTATATAAACTATTCATGTTAAGTAGATATTGCAAAAGCACGTGCATAATAACCAACAAAGTTTAAGAATGGTTATCAGACGACATACAGTTTTAGTTCGTTCTTAGTCTCACGAGTTGAATTTTATAATTACCATCATAAAAAATAATTAAAGTAGTAGCCAAGATTATTTATAAAAAAAATTATCTCATAATCGAACACCGTCTGGTCCTTTGATCACTTGTTTATCATTTAACAGTCGAAATTAATCTATACTAAATTGACCAAGATAACAATATTCGATTGAAGTAAAACTTTTATAGTATATTATAAATATAATCAAGATCATCGTTATAGATTTTTGAATCCATCGGAGGTCTCCATCTATCAAATCATTGCATCGTCATTCGTGATCATCAAAATCGAATTTTTCTGATCGATGAAGCTAGGGCCATCGGATCGAGGTGATCTTTTGCAACGATACTTTAATGATAATTATTTAGATAATTAATGATAAAGATGGATATTAAATTTTAAAATTATATAATATTTAGAAAAAAATAAGAAAAAAAATATGGTAGCGGTTAAGAAGATTTGCTGCTATAGGTCGGACCTATTATAGTAGTTATAAAGAACCGCTGCTATAGGTCGACCTATAGCAGCAGTTCTTTTTAATCACTATCGTAGAGTCTATTGCAGTGGTTTTGAAAATCACTGTCATAGTATGTGCTGCCGTAAACTCTTTTTATAGTAGTATCCATAATATACTCCACATGGTCTTAGCGATCCGCTCCTAGATGGTTACGACTGTCACTATCAATTTGTTACACGCTCCACTTATAAAAGAAATCCTCCAGATATATTTTTTCTAAACTCTCTCCTTTTTTTTGATACTCTGCCTCTCTATTTTCTGAGCACTCCATTTTAGTTGGCTGAAAAATTGACTTGAGCATCGGAGGGTCCTGCCGGAGCCACCCTCCCTCTAGTTTGGATTTTCTTTTGCAGGTCCCATCGGCGATCTTACCTTCTCCACTCCAGCCATCTTCGACATCCTCATGAATTTTTGCACCAACGAGATTGGTGCTAGAGGAAGGGATCTCTGAGCTCTTGTTCTAAAAGAAGTGCCCAGTCGATCTTGCTTGTCTTTCTTTCTCTCTTAATTTCTCAAATCCACTTCTATTTGATCTTTTCTTGCTTCAGAGAATGTCTCCAAAAAAGACAACCATCCAACGGTCTATTGCTTTTACCGCAGATCTAAGCCAGATCCGTCCATTCCAGCTCTATCATTCACTCCCCAACCTCCTCCACTGACGATCATGATGGATCCGAAGCTGTTCAACCTGCTGATGCTACAGGTTCGGAGCCTCATCAAGATGGTTCTAGCCATACAGCAGCCTCCATCGACGATCCGATCAGAAAACCTCCAATCAGGGCTTTAGGAATCAACGCCAAAAAGGATAATCTGGGTCAGTAGACCCATTATCTCTGAAAAAAGAAAGCAGAGAGCAGAGAACCCCTGTTCCGATCACGACTCTTCTTCGGAGGAAACTTTCTCCATTTACAATCGACGACCCTCTGAGATCCATGATCGAGATAACGATCTTAACCAAAAAATTTAAGACATGAATCAGTAGATTGAGAAGCTCCACCATGTCATCCCAGCTCAGCATGATGATATCTGTACCGATCCTCCTTTTTCTATCAAAATCATGCGAGAGTCCATCCCACCAAACTTCATGCTCCTTCAGTTCGAGACCTACGATCGGATTTCTGATCCGATCGACCAATTCGGATGATGATGCTACTTCATAGCGTGTCGGATGCTATCCTATGCTTGGCTTTCCCATCTATCCTAAAGGAAGTAGTAAGAAACTAGTACTCGAGCCTTAAGTTGGGTATGATCTTCTCTTTCGATCAAATGAGCCATCAGTTTGTGGCTCATTTCATAAGCAGTCGGCATTCGAGATGAGGTTCGAATTCCCTCATCAACATAAAGCAGAAGGATGGGGAGTCAATTCGAGCTTATGTCAGTTGTTTTAATACTACTACATTAGAGGTCTGGAATCTGAATCAGTCTATGGCTATGGTCATACTAAAGGATGACCTCCAGAAAAATAACCTTCTATTCTTCCTAGAAAAAAAATATCTCAAAAATTTTGCTGATATGTTGGCTGGGGCCGAAGGTTATGCCCGAACAGAAAAAGCCTTCAAATTGAAGGACGATGAGGCCACAAGAGAGTGGCAAGCAAGTGAACCCAGCCATCCCATGCATGAAAGAAAGCTGAGTGAAGCTCGGTCGCACTCTCAAACTCCTCCTTTCAAGCACAGACGAGCCTGAGCTCCTCCTCAAGCTCATCGACAAGAAAGCTCGGATCAGAGGACCCGACGAAATTCTCCTCTTAGAAGATTCAACAATTATACCCCCTTGAATGCCTCCAAGACTCCGATGCTAATGGAGATAAGGAAGCAGCTGGCCGAGCCTAGAAAGATGCAGACTCATCCGACCAAGAATAATGCCAACAAGTACCACCTCTATCATCATGACCATGGTCATGATATTGAAGAATGCATCCAGCTTCAGGCCGAGATTGAAGCATTGATTAGGAGAGGTCGGCTGGATCGGTTCATCAGGCATCGGCCAGAAAGGAGAGAAGATCATCCAAGAGCCCTATCACCGCCTAAGCCATCTTGACGGGATAAGCCCCAAGGAGATTGACCTTCTTTCGAAGTAATCAACACTATCGTTGTGGGACACAAGCAAAGGAAGGCCAACCCCATCAAGAATAGGAGGAGGACCTTATCCTGATAGGAAGATGATAGGGACACGATGTTGTCGTTAAGACACCGTATTTATCAGTTTAAATCCAACTCTTTATTTTTTAATTTAATTAAAAATTATGAAGAGAGTAGTGAGTTGGATCGAATCCACAGAAAGATAATGATTTATTTCTAAAATCTTTAATTTTTTTATTTTATTATTATTATTATTATTAAAAAAAAGAAAAGAAGAGTTTTTAAAAATTAAAATTAAAAAATAGATTTATAAATAAAAGTAGAATTTAAATTATGCAAAAATAAATTTGGTACTAAGATCTACTATTTAGATCTTAGCAACTACTTGCAACAAAATTAAAAAGCAATGAAGAATAATTAATTTAAAGAGCTAGAATTGAAAAGAACAATAAAACTTTCTTTATTAAATTTAAATCTCAGATGTAGAATTTAAATACAAGAAATTAAAAAAAATTCAAAATTTTAATACAAAAAATTAAAGAAAAAGAAAGAGAAAACTAGAAGGAGATCGCAGATCAGCGTAGGCGTGGAGATGGCGTAGAAGACTGGCTCTTCTTCTCAGCACTATAGCTTTGAAGTAACCTTTAACCTAGAGCTTGACTTCCACCCTATATCTTAGCTTTCCTTCCACTCGATCTGTCTATTTCAAGAGGCTTAGGGTCCTTTTTATAGAGCTAGGAGGGTTGGATATTTATTTCTAAAGGCAATGTGGGACTAATAGCCTTTGTAATCATCAAAATATAAAGAAATTTGAATAAAATTTGAATCAAAATAGCTTTGATATGACTCTGGTAAGTCTGGTGAAATCTAGCCATTCAATAGAAATTCAATGGTCCAAAAATCATCAAAATCGGATGCGTATTAGCCCAGATCAGGTTGGATTAAATTCTGACTGTTCGATCACGTGTTGATGGAGAAAATCTGGCCACAAATCATTATCGGGAGTTCTGATCACACGTCGGGAGTCCTGATCATCATCGGGAGTATTTTGGACCATCGAATCATCCTCTGGATCGAGTGCTGCCATCCGATGGTGATCCAAAAAAAGATGGAGTTTCTATCCAACAGGGACTCCTGGGTGCCTCCAGCTTGGGCACACGCCAAGGGTAGCGTGCGTCCTCCTCCTTGGCAGGTTCTGGCAAGGGGACAAGCCCCCACCAGCCCTCTAATAGATGTGTGACACATAGATAGAAGTCAAAGTATCGATGGTCAACATTTGACCAATCAAAGGTCAACTTTTGATCAAAGTCAAAGAACAAGAAATGGTAGGTGACCAAAAATAGCAGGTATTATCTTTCAAAATAAGACAACCCTTTTTTGACTTGGACAGGCTCCAGTCAGACCAAGTGAAGGCCTCTGATTGAGTATAAACTTCTTTGGCTCAGTCAGAACAACTATTTATGATAGTAAAAGAAGAACGTTAGGTTCAATCGAGTGCTAGCATGATTTTTTTGAACCTAATTGAATCTCATTTAGATCAATTAAACTAGATTAGTTCAATTGATGATCACCAGATTCAAATCCTTATTTATGTGATCCAGTTAGGTTCAGTTCTATATGGTAATGGGATATGTCATGATCTCTATCATCGACATCATCGAAACTCCTTTCGATGGATCAGAACTCTTCTGATTCGAACAGCTAGAATGATCGATCATCTAAATCATTCTAATTGCTTCCCAAAATCCACCAGTGACACCTAGCAGTATATGGTGGCAACCCATCAGAGCTGAATGCGAACCTCTTGGTGCAGCTACCTATGTGATTAAGTTCTTCTATCTTGAGCTCCGATCAGATTAGGGTTAAGGTGAACTCGTCAAACCCTAGTCTCTGTCATATGATGTAATCATTCGATTCAAGTCCGATGTGAAAACCTAAATAGAAACTCTTTCTATTATTTCACTCTGCCATGGCCATAGGCTTCTGGACTTGATTCTCATGATCATCATAGGGCTGCTCCTCTACCACCGAGGTAGATAGATTCCATCTTGATGCAATCCAGTTCCTACAATGAACATGCTATAGCCAACATACACCTCAGGATTTCATATGGCTAGGAGATTGAGTTATGGTGTAGTCAAACTATAATACCCTCAAGGTGAACTGCCGATGCACCTTAGGTCAAAGAATCAGATACACCACTATAGCATCGAGTCAGTCATTGATGAGAAGGTAGACTTCCTAATGACTACTCGAGATGGTCACGCTCAGTGCCCTCATTCTTTAACGAGTATCTGTACTCTCGCTTTGGTGTCTCTACACCATAAACTCAAGACTCATCTACTAAAGAGAAGCGATTGTACACCAATCTTTTAGATCAATCACCATCCTCATGATAATCCTATGGTCGGAAGCATTTTATGAGTTAATAATGATTATTCATATCTTAAATTTTCAACCTTTAAAAATATGAATTATCATTACCATTAACTCAAAGGATGTATCACAGATACCAAATACACATATGTGATAGAAAATAATTTATTTTATTAATTTTAGTCAAAATTATAATTTTGCCTCTAAAAGTGTATTACAAGTGTCAGCCAATTCTGACTTCTAAGGCACATATATCTAACAGATGGCTGTAGTGGCAGCGGTTAAATAACCAATACCATAGCCTATAGCGATAATTTTTTGGGCTATGGTAGTGGTTACAAACTGCTACCGTAGTTCTGTTCTGTAGTAGTGGAAGGGTGGTGTTCGTTAACTGCTACCATAGCCCTATTCTGTAGTAATGGAAGGATGATGTTCATTATCACGACTTGTCAGTCGAAAGTGGTATCCATTGTCATGACTTGCCTGTCAAAAGTGGCGTCCGTTGTCATGACTTGCCCATCATTGGAAATTAATAGTCAAAATTCGAATGGGATAGGCACTAATGGCAAAGAGCCTCAGGTCATAATGGCTCTAGAGGAGTTCGGGCTCTTTTGAGGTCGTCTGCACGTTGGTTGATTTGTATTGAGCTAGTAGCCGAATTTATGTGAACGACGAGGCTCTTCCAGGCGATCGGTAGAAGATTGACTTGAAGAAGGTTGACCGTAGGGGGTTGTCCGGGAGGAGGTCATCAGGAAGAGATTTGATTGAAGGAGGTCATCCGAAAGGAGGTTGACTGGAGGAAGTCGTTTGGAAGGAGTTTGATTGGAGGGAGGTCATCTAGAGGAGATTCAATTGGAGGAGATCATCCAGGAGGAGGTCGACTGGAGGAGGTCGTTCGGAAGGAGTTTGACTAGAGGAGATCGTCCGAAAGAAGTTCGACTGGAGGAAGGTCATCTAGGAGAATATCGACTAGAGGAGGTCATTTAGGAGGGAGGTCGACTAGAGGAGGTCGTCCAGGAGGAGATTGATTGGAGGAGGTCGTCTAGGAGGAGTTCGACTAGAGGAGGTCGTCCGAAAGGAGTTCGATTAGAGGAAGGAGTTCAACTGGAGGAAGGTTGTCTAGAGGGGATTCGACTAGAGGAGGTCGTCCGAAAGGAGTGCGGATGGGTTTCAAACCTATCTTCCATCTTTAACCAGAGGACAAAGTTGTCGTAACAATAATTCTATTTTAATTATTCAAGATCGCACCGTTGAACTTTTGTGCACTTTCGGAGGGTTCCATAGCATGAACTCATCATTGGGAAGATCAACGAATCTTAATGGGAAGGGGGTCGATGACCAAGGACTTCAGACAAGAACTTCGACCGTGGTAGTATTTTTTTGTACTTTCTTCATCCGAAATTCGAACTCCGGAGTAGGAAGATAAGTGTTTGGAGGAAAAGTAGCCCTCACTGAATTACATAAATAATTAGAACCATAATAACATATATCCAAATACATATTTAAAATAATGTCATAGAAATTTAAAGTAAATCTAGACCTTAGAAGAATAATAACCAAAATAAGATTTCGTTGGATATCAAGAGCAAAGAGGACATCATGCAAGAGTAGAGTACGTTCATCTTGCATGTACAATTTGTAGGTGCCAATGCCCTTGACTTCAATAGGAGCATTGTTTTCCATATAAAGCTATCTGGTTCTACGTTGAATCCAATGAAAGTCCATGAATACATCACGATCTTTTACTACATAGTCGGTAGCCCTTGAGTCTATAGTCCATAAAAGATGAGATTCAATTAAATAAGTAGAACTAGCAACTAATGCTATACTTGTAGTTATGTATGAAATTGAAGCATTTCTATATGTTTCTAAATTTTCCATACTGATAATCTTATGAGAATATGAAATATATGTAAATTCATTTAAGGTTAATACCTTCTTTGGCTCGTTGCACTCATGAGCATAATGGCCTTTCTTATTGCAATTATAGCACTTAATCTTAGCCTTGTTCTTCTTCTTGGGATGAACCATAGGACCTTCTTTCTTTTTTTGATATTTTTTAGGACCACCTTTTTGCTTCTTCGACTTCTTTTCTTTATAACCATACCCACCATCTGACTTGCGCTTATGTCCAGAAGCTCCTTGTAAGCTCGAGCCAGTCATATACAGGTTAGTATTAAGCTTTGATGCCTTAGTATGATCTTTCTCAAGCTTTAAATGATGTGCAGCATCAGTGAGAGTCTTTATACTCTTATTATGGATAAGGTGCACCTTCATGTGCTCCCAATTATGGGGCAAGAACCAAATAACAACCTAAACCTGTTGTTCATCAATAAGTACATAGCTTGCATTCTTCAATTCACTAATCATATTAGATATCTCTCTAAGATGTTATCTCATGTTATAATTTGGATGTTTCTTATAAGTATCAAACTGAATAGTAAGTTGTCTAAATTTGGTAATAGATCTTCCACCAAACTTCACTTTCAAAGACTTCCAAATCTCCTTAGCAGTATTAAATTTTCGGAATTCATGCATAACATCATCCTCTATACTACTAAGTAAGGTAATGCGAGCTTTGGAATTTTTTTTCTTCCAGGCCTCGTAAGCCTCTGGGTCCCTTCCATGCTGAGCCATATTTCCTTCTTCAGGTTCATCTAGGACAGTCCAAAACATCAAGAGCTTCTTGCTCCTTTAGGACATGTTGGATTTTCATGTGACAAATTTCACAGTTTTCACCACTAAGTTTCATTCCACTATTCAATTTAGTAACTATATTCTTTATGGCAGTAGCCATTTTCATAAATGGTTCTATATAGAGAGACATATATGCACTAATTAATGTCGAGCATAGCACACAATCATCTTTACATAATCCAATAAATTATCATAATTAATTATATAATATGTAATCGAAAGATCACTAAGTTTTACAATCATCATCTATGTTTACATGTTTTATTACATTAATTTATTTTCTTATGCAAAGACTCCCACTTAAGTAACAAATATTTAAATTGAACAAGGTTAAACATATTGATGCAACAGAAGCAAATTAACATAACATTAATTAAAAAAACACATATACATTAACCAGTTCACTAGAACAAGCAAAGTAAGGAAAGCATAAAAAAAATAAACTAATAAATTATTCAACCATACAAATTAAAATAAATATTTACAAAACACATAAATTTTTTAGAAAAAACATTAAGGGACTATAAGGAAATAGCCTCCTAATAGAGATCAAGTCCAAGAATCTAGCATGCAAGTCCATAGGAAGTGTATAATGCAAGTTCAACAACCACGCGGTTCCTAAACAAACACGCCTTCCACTATGAAGCATCATCTCAGCAGATAGATAAATAGATCATCAAGCTCACCTCCTCACATACTCATCTATGAACTTCTGAATCACAACTCGATAGTACTTATATCTTGGTTTGATTTTTCAAATATGGATGAGAAGCCCTTGTAGATACAGGCTACACAAAGATCTACACGTTACCAGGTACAAGCTTAAGTTAGTTTTTAAGCCATCTATCCATACGACATCCTGAATCCTATGATGCGATAGATAATATGGTTGAAAAGTTGATCTATATCATTCTCATGAGTGTTGGGATCCATGATAATATCCATCAAAGATGCAAGATTCATCTGAAGCCTTTATCTTTATGCTTGAGTTCTAACTACTATCGGTGTTCTCAATAAGGTCATAATTTTTCTATAACAAATACTGAGATAGTTAGTATATACAAAATATACAAACAATGATTACAAACTTATTTTAATCAATCCAAAGTAACATAGAACATAGCAAAAATATTTTCTAAAATTTTAGAAAAATATTTTAGAATTCTTTTTAAGAAAAAATTTTTTAGATCCCAACGGTAGCAGCAGTACTACAGAACAAGACTATGACAGTGGTTTGTAACCATTGTCGTAGCCTAAAAATTACCGTTATAGGCTATGACAACGGTTAGCTAACCGCTGCCACTACGATCATCGCTATAGGTCTATGGCAGCGGTTATGAAAATCGCTGCCATACATAGTCTATGGCAGCGGTTGTGTAACCACTGCCATAGCATAGCTCAAACTATGACAGCAGTTATGGAATCGGTGTCATAGCTCGACCTATGGCAGCGATTACGGACCGCTGTCATAGATCTAATACAGCAATTTTGAAATCGCTGTCATAGATTAATGGTAGCTGTTGGCACGTAATTTGCTGTCTCGCTTGGCATGCCTACGACAGCAATTTTGCAACCGCTATCATAGCTTTTAAATAATAAAAAAATATAAAATTTTAAATTTTTTATATATTTTATCTGATACATGCAGAGATATATATAACTTAATAAAAAATATAAAAAAATATTATAAATATAAGAATATTTCTGAAATGCTTAAATTTTATTATCAAATAAAATTTATTATAATATTTTTTTAAAAAAATACATCAAAAGTCTCCTAAATCTACATCATCATTGTCACCGGGAGATAGAGTCCAAGTTGGAGGAGCCGGAGCTGGAGGAGCTGGAACCGAAGTTGGAGGAGCTGGAGCTAGAATGTCGGCCAGCATATTCCCAAGACCCATGAAGTCTGCTCTAAAATGCATGCTGAGTCTCATCACCATAGCGCTTAGGATGCCCTCCAGATGAGATGTGCGCTTCTCAGCATAAGTAGCCCGCATCATAACCTGATCTGCCCGTGCTGAACCTGAGCTGCCTGCGTCAACAACTCCTCAAGCTGCTCCCGACTGATGACAGAAGAAGCATGTGAAGAGATGCTCATTTCAGACCAGTAACTTATCAGCATATGTTCGGGTCTACATCAGATCCTTCCAAAGTGCTCAGGCCCCAAGACCTGAGATCGATGATCATAGGGGCCAGAGCTATCCAAGCCCTCGCTCGCAAGTACATCTAACTGCTCTTATAATTATAAATTTAAATAAAATTTTATAAAAAATACTATAATATTGATAATATATACTAATATATTTATTATTTATAAAAATTCTTCATATCGCGGCATTCATCAACCTACCTTTCTTGTCCATATGGCTAAATCGGAAGATCTCACTATGGCTGGACATCACTCCATCTCTCATCAGCTATAATAATGGATTAGTTTATTAAAAATATAAAAATAATATTAATTTAATTTATCTAATAAGATTCAGAATTCATTACCTCTCTATGCATACGACTGGCCATAGACTCATGGTCTAGAGTACGTGTGTACTTCTTAACTGTCCGATTCTCCCGATTCTGATGGAAGGTAGTCTAATAAGTATTTAAATAAATAATAAGTATTTAAAAAATATTTAAATATAATTTTAAGCATATTAAAAAATTTAAAAGTTAAAAATTTTATCTCGAACTCTTGGCTCCTCCAATGTCTAACCATCCTCTTCTACTGACTCGGGGGATAGTCCTATATCTAAGGAATAAACTCCTCTGGAGTGTCTCGTCGGTGCTTAAGCCATCCTCTATGGAGCTTGATCTTGTAGCCTCGGTATAATTTTTTAATCTTTTTCAGAAGAGCATCTTGAGCCCTCTCGTGATATGGAAAATCGTACCTCTTTTGCACAAAGTTATCAAAAGTTAGTTACCAAATTATTCTAATCAAATAAAGTATAAACATATCAAATGCATATATAATAAAAATATACTTATCCATATCTCTTTCTACATTCGATCTCTGACACCAGCATCCATCAATCATCAGTCTATGGGCAACACTAGAATGTGTTAGATATGTGTGCCCTAGAAGCCAGAATTGGCTAACACTTGTAATACACATCTAAAGGCAAAATTGACTATAAATAATAAAATGAGTTATTTTCTATCATAGTGTGTATTTGAAAGTGTCTGTAATACATTCCTTGAGTTAATGATAATGATAGTTTATATTTTCAAGAGTTGAAAATTTAAGATATGAATTTTCATTATTGACTCATAAAATGCTTCTGACCGTAGGATCATCATGAGGATGGTGATTGATCTAGAAGATTGGTATACGATTACTTCTTTAAATTAGATAAGTCTTGAGTCTACGATGTAGAGACATTGAAGCGAGAGTATAGGTACTCACTAGAGAATGAGGGCACTAAGCGTGACCACCTCCACAGTCATGAGGAAGTCTACTTTCTCATCAATGACTGACTCGAAGCTGCAGTGGTGTATCTGATTCTTTGACTTAAGGTGCATCGACAGTTCACCTTGAGGGTGTTATAGTTTGAGTACATCATAACTCGATCTCCTAGTCATTTGGAACTCTGAGGTGTATGTTGGCTATAGCACGTTCATTGTAGGAATTGGATTGCACCAATAGAGGATCTATCTACTTCGGTAGATGAGGAGCAGCCCTATGATGATCATGAGAATCAAGTCCATAAGTCTATGGCCATGACCGAGTGAAATAATAGAAAGAGTTTCTATTAGAATTTTTACATCAGACTTGAATCGAATGATTAATTCATATGATGAAAATTAGGGTTTAACGAGATCACCTTAATCCTAATCCGATCGAGGCTCAAGATAGAGGAATTTAATCACATAGGTAACTACACCGAGAGATTCATTTTCGATTTTGATGAATTGCCATTATATGCTGCTAGGTGTCACTGGTGGATTTTGGAAGCAATTAAAATGATCTGGATGATTGATCATACTAGTTGTTAGAATCAGAAAAGTTCTAATCCATCGAAAGGTATTTTGATGATGTTGATGATAGAGATTATGACATATCCTATTATCATATGAAACTGAACCTAACTAGATCACATAAACAAGAGTTTGAATTTGAATATCATCAATTGGACTAATCCAGTTCAATTGATTTGAATAAGATTCAATTAGGTTCAAGAAAATCGTACTAGCACATGATTGAGCCTAATATTCTCCTTCAACAATCATTAAAAGTTATCTCGACTGAGCCAAATGTATTTGGGCTCACTTAGAAATATTTACTTAATCTAACTGAAGCTTGTCCAGATCAAAAAAAGATTGTCTTAATTTATGAGATAAATTTGAGACAATACCTGCCATTTTCCATCACCTGCTAATTCTTATTTTTTGACTTTGGTCAAACATTGACCTTTGACACTTAGAAATCTGCCCATATGTCATGCACCCATAGGAGAGCAGATAGGGGCTTGTCCCCTTGCTAGAAAGAGGAAAGGAGGGGGTGCATGCCTAGGGAGGTGTGCGCCCAATGATAGGGACGCCTGGAGTCCCATACAGATAGGACTCCAGATTGCTTCATGCTCTCTATTTGGATGACGCCAAAGACTCTTCTTTGACTAGTCTTGGCACCACCTAAGGAGGTTTGTGAGGAACTCTAATCTGATTGGATTAGATGATGTCACCCCATCAATCAGATTTAGATCTGATTGCATAAAGAGTCGTGATTGGTCGGGATGATGTGGCACTACATGGTGTAGCAGGATCTATATAAATCCTATCTGCGCCTAGGATTTTGAGTTTTTTCCTTTGCCCATGCCACATAGCCCCTCTCCCTTCTTCTTCACACCATCCTCTAATTCTCTCTCCTCTTCATGTCCAAGAGGCTTTGGGCTCCAGTTTGGTACGATCCAAGTAAGAGAAAGGCAATAGGAAAGGAAGAAGGCAGCACTGCTGTAAGAGACAACAGTTAATTTTCAAAAGGCATTTTGAAGACCTTCAAGATCAGATCCAGATCTAATTTAGGAGTACAGATTGAGAAGAAGATCTCCAGATCCTATTCAAATGGATACTGTTAGAGGCTAGGTGCTTGCGTGGCTACATTCAGAACCTCATGCAAACATCAAGATCATCACAGGATAATAGGATTACCCATAACAAGATATAATTAAATTAGATTTAATTTATTTTATATTATTTTTATTTTATTAAATTAATAAAATTAGATCTGAAGAATCTTAAATCTGATTTAGATCTAAATTTTTTTTTTGAAATATCCCTCTTGATCAAATCAAGATCTAAACGAACCTGACCTAGGAAATAGGATTTTTTCTTCAACTGGTATCAAAGCCAGGTTTCATAATTATTTAGATCTAATTTTAATATAATTTTGATCTAATAATTAGATAGTTTTAGATGTCATATTAGATATGATAGATCTAAAATTAGAAATTAAAAAAAAATTAAATAATCTAGATCTAAGATATATGAGATGCATGACTAGACTAGGAATAGAATTATTCTATGTATAGTCTAGGATGATCATAATTTTAATTTAATTAATTATAATTTTTAAATCTATTTATTTATTATTTTTTAATATTATAAATATTATAATTAAATATAGAAAATAAAAAATAAATTTATTTAATTTTTTATATGACATATGGTAGATGCATGTTTAGATTAGTTGTAGAATAGTTCTACAAAGTTGTCTTGAATAAATTTAATTTGATATGATCAAATTTAAATTTTATTTTTTAGATATTTATGAGATAATTTAAATCTAAAAATATACATGATATGATACATGAGATGTATGCAAAACATATTTTTAAGTTAGATCAATTTTATATATGTGATATATATGTAGATCTAACCAATTTTGTAGATTCATCATGTTTCTGATTAAGGCATTTTACTTGACCGTCCAGTCATAAGAATGAAGTAGGATTTAAAGATCCTCTCCTTCCATTTGATGGGATGTTCTTATGATGTGTAAGGATGCTACGCATTCGTTCTTAATCAAAAATTTAAAAACTTATTTTCTGTAAAATCCTAGATTCTGAAATCCTAGGATTTTATTTACATGTTTTGTTTATGAACCCTATACCTAATTAAGAATTAAGATTATAAAATATATTAGATCTAAAATTAAAAATTTTTAGATTTAAGATATATTCATAAAATTGGGTTTGGGCTTGGGTAGCTCAATTAGGTCTAGTGTTGATCAAACTGAATCAAAAGTTGGTTAGATGGGATCAAGAGTACTTAAATTGACCAGCCTAATAGGATTAAGTTTAGATCAAGATCGAGTCACATGAGTGATCAATCAAGTTAAGACCTAATTAGACTTAGTGGTTAGAGTCTGGATTGTAGGCTAATCCGATTGGTTCTGGCTCAACAATTTGATATCTAAGGTAAGTTTGGTAGATATGATTGATTGATTTTTAATTGAGAGCTACTCGACTCGAATGCGTTCTTATCGAGTTTACGGCATATTCCTTCCACCGATCTCACTTATCTGACCATATTTGTTGGCTCAGTCCTGATCTGAGGTGGCTAATAATCCGAGCTATAACATGCCACTAGGTTAATTATAATGGTTATGGCTATGTCAAGTCAAGTATAAAGAGACCTAAATCAAATCTTCCTAAGAAAAGATTAAGTCTAAGATCTTCCACCATTACAGATATGCGGGCCCTTCCCAGGGTTGATTATTCTCGATTGATCATAGTGATTCAATTACATCAAAAAGATGCAATTATGTCTATTAGGCATTGGATGCTATAGACTAGATGATGGATTGGACTCAATATTTTGGATACGATGATAGATCCAATTAAGAATCCAATCTATGCAAATGGTGGATCTGACTTAACTAAGGAGTGGATCAATATTTCAGACACGATGAGATTCATGAATTAGAGACCAAGCTTGAGTGCACATGATTAGAGAATCATTAGACAAGAGTTGTTCACTCATTGGCTAAGCCATCACCAATAACTGTTAGGTGAGATGATGAGTCGGTTGGTGGGACTGCACCACCTACTAAAAATTATTAATCGTGAAGATTTTCGCATCTCTACAGAGAAAGTGTAGGGATCCGAGAAAATAATGGAAGCTAATTTATTTAAAAATCAAACTCTTAAACAAATTGTTAAAGTCTTAATTACAAAATCTAACGAGAAATTTTGACTCTCTATAGGAAAAGAAAAATGTTTGCATCCAACCTACTAGTCCGTATCCTGGACACCCAAAGACTGACCGAATCTAATTACAAAGATTGGCTCCAGAACTTCAAAATTATTTTGGATTTAGAGAAGTCAACTCATGTATTAGATCAGGATTCCTCCATCTTACCATCCCGTCCGTCCACTGAACAGAGAGCGTCTCTTGACAAATGGATGGATGAAGATAACAAGATTAGATACTATATGTTAGAATTGATGTTTGATGAGCTTCAGCGCCAATATGAAGATATCAAGACTGTCCGTCAAATATTGGCTCACCTATAAGAGTTGTTTGGTGAACAAAATCGCACAGCCAAATATCAGATCACTAAACGACTGTTTAAGGCTAAAATGCATGATGGGCAGTCAGTCCAAGATCATTGTCTGATGATGATGAAGAACTTGGAAGAGCTTGAGAAGCTTGAAGTAAAGTTAGATCAAGATCTATAGAATGACATAATTCTGCAATTCTTGACTAATGCATATGGGCAGTTCATCATGAACTACCATACGCATAAACTTCATAGTACTCTGATCGAGCTTATGAACATGTTGGTTATTGCTGAGCTTTCTATGAAAGGTTCTAAAACTCAGTACTTGCTATGGAATGGACTTCTTTCAAGAAAAGATCTTTTGGAAAGAAGAAGAAGTCTGTGAAAAGACAGAAGATGGAAGGTGGAAAGAAAAAGAAGACAAAGCTGAAGAAGAAGGCCACAGACAAAGAAAAATATTTTCATTGTAATACTGACAGCCACTGAAAGCGAAACTGCCCTATATACCTAGCCACCCTGAAGAATAAGAAGGAGATGGGTCCTTCTGGAGGTATGCTCGTTATTGAATCTAACCTTACAATTTCTTCTGCATCCAGTTGGGTGCTTGACTCTGATTCTAGTGCTCATTTGTGCACTTCTATACAGGATCTTAAGGATAGCAGAAGACTGAGGGATGGTGAGATGATCCTATGTATCAAAAATAGAGCAAAAGTTGTTGCTGTGATCGTGGGAACCTACCCTCTTCGACTACCATCTGGCTTAAATTTAGTACTTAGGGATTATTATTATGTGCCTATTGTAAGTAGAAATTTAATTTATGTTTCATGTTTAGCACAAGAAGGCTATGTAATTAGTTTTCTTAAGGACCATTGTAATATTCTTTATGAAAGAAATAAAATTGCAAGTGGTTTTCTCATTAACTGTCTCTACTAGTTACATATTGATGTATCTGTCCTTAATATCGAGCAAAATGTGAATGTTGTAAAATGACTCAGGGATAGTCCGAATGATAGGTATCTATGGCACCTAAGGCTAGGTCATATAGCATAAGATAGGGTTAACAAATTGGAGAAAATCGGACTATTGAGTCCGTTGACTTTCGAGTCATATCCAATTTGTGAATCATGTCTTCATGGCAAAATGACTAAGCTCCCTTTTGTGGGACATGGAGAAGGGTCACGGATCTACTTGCCCTAGTACATACTGATGTGTGTGGCTCATTTGATGTGCCAGCTAGAGGCAACTTTGTCTACTTCATAACTTTTATCGATGATTTATCTCGATATGGATACATGTATCTTATGAGACATAAGTCTGAAGCCTTTAAAAAGTTTAAGAAATTCAGATATGAAGTAGAAAAGCAAACTGAAAAACCCATTAAGGTTCTTCGATCAGTTTGAGGAGGTAAATACCTTAGTCGAAAATTTTTAGACTATCTCAAGCAAAATGGCATAGTCTCTCAATGGACTTCACTTGAAATACCTCAACTCAATAGGATTTTAGAACGGAGGAACCGGACCCTATTAGATATGGTCCGATCCATGATGAGCTTCACAGATCTTTCTAATTTTTTTTAGGAGACAGTCATGTTAACTGCAATATATTTACTGAATAGGATTTTCTCTAAAACCATTCCTACCACACCGTATGAGATATGGCACGGTAAGAAATCCAAGTCTGAGTCATCTCAGAATTTGGGGTTGTCCGGCTCATGTCAAAAGACAACAAGCAGGACAAGTTAGACTTTAGGTCCTTTAGAGCTTGATTTATAGGATATCCTAAAGAGTCATTAGGATATTATTTCTATATTCCAGAAGACCACGATGTGATTATGAGTCGGCATACCATCTTTCTTGAAAAATAGTTTATTCAAGATAGTGGCATTGGAAAGCAGATCAAACTTGAGGAGAAAGTCTCACCAAAGCAACGAGCTAAGGATCCTATGGAACCAAATCAGGTTGAGCCAATACAATCACTACCTCCTCCACCTCGTAGATTGGAAAGGATTTTCCATCCTCCTGAGAGGTACTTAGGTACTATCTCAGAGAAAGTAGAAAAAATATTCCTCGTAGATAATGGAGTTTATGGTGATGATCCCAAAATCTATGATGAGGCAATATCAGATATCGACTCCGAGAAATGATTTGAGACAATGAAGTTAGAAATTGACTCGATGCACTCAAATCAAGTCTAGATCTTGGTAGATCCACCAGAAGGTATAGTACCTATTGGGTGTAAATGGATCTATAAGAGAAAGATTGGTGCAGATGAAAATATGGAGACATTCAAAGCTAGATTAGTGGTAAAAGATTATAGTCAGCGTGAATGCATTGACTATCAGGATATCTTTTTACCAGTAGCTATGCTAAAATCCATCCGCACATTACTTGCTACTGCAGCTTATTTCGATTATAAAATATAGCAAATGGACGTGAAAATGGTATTCTTAAATGGATATCATGAGAAAGATATCTATATAGAACAACCGCTAGATTTCACATCCAGTGATGCTGATCATAAAGTATGCAAGCTTCAAAGGTTCATATATGGACTTAAGCAAGCATCTCAAAGTTGGAATATTCGATTTAATGATGTGATCAAATTATTTGATTTCATAAAAAATGAGGAGAAATCATGTATTTTTAAAAAGGTCAGTGGGAGTGCTATTGTCTTCCTTGTACTGTATGTGAATGATATCCTCCTTATTAGGAATGATATTCCCATGTTGACCATAATTAAAATATGATTGTCCAAAGAATTCTCCATGAAAGACCTAGGAGAAGCATCCTTCATTCTAAGAATTAAGGTCTATAGAGATAGACCGAATAGGATACTAGATCTTTCACAGAAGATGTACATAGAGGAAGTGCTAAAGAGGTTTAGTATGAAAAACTCCAAGAGGGGATTAGTTCCCTTCAGACATGACATTCATCTCTCCAAGAAAATATGTTCCAACACACAAGAGGAGATTGAACACATGAGCAAGATCCGTTATGCTTTAGCAATAGGACGTCTCATGTATGCCATGTTATGTACACGACCTAATATAGCTCATGTTGTGAGTGTCATAAGTAGATAACAGTCAAATCTAGGTGAAGAACACTGAACTTCTGTGAAATATATCCTTAAGTACTTGAAAAAAACTAAGGATATGTTGTTGATTTTTGGTAATGGAGAACTCCAAGTTCAGGGATATACAGACTCGAATTTTATGTCTGATATAGATGATCGAAAGTCGACATTTGGGAGTCTGTTTGTGTGTAATAGTGGTGCTATCAATTGGAAGAGTTTCAAGCAGACAGTGATAGCAGATTTAATAATGGAAGCAAAGTACATCACTGCATCAGAAGCTATGAAGGAGGCATTCTGGTACAAGAAGTTCACCACAGAAATCGGAGTGATGCCATCGGATGTCATTCCTCTATACTACGACAATAATGGCACCATAGCCCTTGCTAAGGAGTTGAGGTCTCACCAAAAATTTAAGCACATCGAGTGGCGACACCACCTCATCCACGATTACCTTGAGAAAGGTTATGTCGAGGTCAAAAGAATCGACTCCACAGAGAATACGGCAGACCCACTTACAAAGTCATTGGGCCAGTAGAAGATCGAAACCCATCTTGAGAAGATGGGACTTAGATTTGTAGCCAATTAGCTTTAGGTCAAGTGGGAGTTTATTAGATATGTGGGATCTAGAAGCCAAAATTGGCTAACACTTGTAATATACATCTAAGGACAAAATTATAATTTTGATTATAAATAATAAAATTAATTATTTTCTATCACAGTGTGTATTTGAAAGTATCGTGATACATCCCTTGAGTTAATGATAATGATAGTTCATATTTTTAAAAGTTGAAAATTTAAGACATGAATTTTCATTATTGACTCATAAAATGCTTCCGACCGTAGGATCATCATGAGAATGGTGATTGATCCAAAATGTTGGTGTACAATCGCTTCTTTAGGATAGATGAGTCTTGAGTCTACGGTGTAGAGATACCGAAGCGAGAGTACAGATACTCGCTAAAAAATGAGGGCACTGAGCGTGACCACCTCGAGCAGTCATGAGGAAGTCTACCTTCTCATCAATGATTGGCTCGAAGCTGCAGTGGTATGTCTGGTTCTTTGACCTGAGGTGCATCGATAGTTTACCTTGAGGATGTTATACTTTGACTACACCATAACTCGATCTCCTAGCCATTCAAAATTCTGAGGTGTATGTTGGCTATAGCATATTCATTGTAGGAATTGGATTACACCAATAGAGGATCTATCTACCTCGGTAGATGAGAAGCAATCCTATGATGATCATGAGAATCAAGTCTGTTGGAGATAAATTCCGCTCCCATCGAAGTCTAGTCTAACACTTAGCCTAATGCAACCGATAATCACGAAAGAACTTCAATCAAAAATTCCTTCCCCAGCAACAGAACTCCCCCAGCAGCCGAACTCCTTTCGAATTTTTTCTCGGTCAAGTTCCTCTAGGAGCCAAACTCCTTCCGAATTTCTCCTTCAGTCGGACTTCTATAGGAGCCGAACTCCTCCAATAGTCAGATTTCTCCAGAAGCCAAACTCTTTTCGAACTCCTCCAGCAATCAAATTTCTTCAAGAGCCAAACTCTTTCCAAATTCCTCCTTCAGTCAAGTTCCTCCATAAGCCAAACTTCTTTCGGACTACTCCTTCAGTCAAACTTCTACAGGAGCTAAACTCCTTCCGAACTCCTCCAGCAGTCAGATTTCTCTAGGTGCCGAACTCCTTTCCGAACTTCTTCAACAGTCAGATTTCTCTAGGAGCCGAACTCCTTTTATGCTCCTCCTTCCTTCAGTCGGACTTCTATAGGAGCCGAACTCCTTCCGTGCTCCTCTTTCAGTCAGATTTCTACAAGAGTTGAACTCCTTCCGAATTTCTCTTTTAGTCAAGTTCCTCCAGGAGCCGAACTCCTCTAGTAGTCGGATTTCTCCAGGAGCCGAACTCCTTTCGAACTTCTTCTAAATCTTTTCAGGAGCCGAACTCCTTCTAAACTCCTCTAGCAGTAGGATTTTTCCATGAGCCGAACTCCTTCCGAACTTCTTTCGAATTTCTTTAGGAGCCAAACTCCTTTCGAACTCCTTCAGCAGTCGAATTTCTCTAGGAGCCAAACTCCTTCCAAATTGCTCTAGGAGCTGAACTCCTTCCGAACTTCTCCAATAGTCAGATTTCTTCAGAAGCCAAATTTCTTCCAAACTTTTTCTTCAGTCGGATTCCTACATGAGCCAAACTTCTTTCGGACTTTTTTTTCAGACGAATTCCTACAGACGATCCCACTACTGAACGGTTATAATTATCATTTATCAAGATGATTACGATTGGCATTTATCAGGATGGTTACGACTATCATTTATCAGGATGATTACGACTGTCATTTATCAGTCTGCTACAGGCAATCCCACTATCGGATAGTTACAACAAGCTCTATCTATAAAAAGGGATCCTCTAGATATGATTTCTCTAAGCTCTCTTTTCCTTCCTAAAACTCTATCGAACTCTTTTTCAAACACTCCATTTCTATTGGCCAGAAGAGCTAACTTGATCGTCGGAGGGTCCTACCGGAGTCACCACCACTGACTTCAGATGAAACTTTATTTTGCAGATCATCGATGGCGATCTCGTCTTCCTCAACTTCAATTCAATCCGACGTCGATCAAATTCTGCATCAACAGAATTGGCGCTAGAGGAAGGGCCTCTGTCTCTAAGGTATTCTTGTTCTTAAAGGAGTGCTCAGTCGACCCTACCGATCTTCTTCTTTAAGGTTCATCTCCACCCTCTTCCTCAATCCCAAGAAATGCCTCCAAAAAAGATGACTATCCGAAGATCTACCGCTTCTACCATCAGGTCTAAGCCAGATCAATCTATTTCTACCCCATCATCGGTGCTTCAACCACCACCTCCATCGATGGCCATGATAGATCTGGAGCATTTTAACCTGTTGATGCAGCGGGCTCAGGATCTCACCAAAATGGTACACGCCATGCGGCAACCCCTGGTGGCGGTTTCACTAGGAAATCCATTGTCGAGATGTCAAGAGCCTATCTCAAGGAGGGGCACTTAGGCTAGCATACCCATTGCCCCAGGGAAGAAAAAATAGAGAGCAGAGGATCCTTGCTCGGATCATGGTTCTTCTTTGGATGGAATCTTCTCCATCCATGATCGGAAGCCTCCCAAGATCTACGATCGAGTTGATGACCTCGATCAGAAACTACGGAGGATGGATCGATAGATTGAGGAGCTCGACCATGTTGCCCTAGCTCACCATGATGACATCCGCACCGATCTCCCTTTCTCTCTCCAAATTATGCAAGAGTTTATTCCGTCGAACTTCAAGCTCCCCCGATTTGAAAGCTATGATGGAATTTCTGATCCGATCGATCATCTAGAAGACTTTCGAATTATGATGCTGCTTCATGGCACACCAGACGTCATATTATGCTGAGCTTTTCTATCTACCTTAAAGAGAGCAGCAAGAAATTGATACTCGATGTTGAAGTCGGATATAATTTTCTTCTTTGATCAGATGAGCCATCAGTTTGTGGCTCACTTCGTCAGCAACCGACGTCCACGTCGAGGTTCAAATTTTCTGATGAACATTAAGCAGAAGGAGGAATCCATCCAAACTTAAGTCGTCTAGTTTAATGCTACTGTGTTGGAGGTCCGAAACCTGGACCAGTTAGTTGCGATGGCCGCACTCAAGGGTGGCCTTTGGAAGAATGATTTGCTATTCTTTCTGAAGAAAAAGTATCCCAGAGACTTTACCGATCTACTAGCTCAGGCCGAGGGATATGCCCGTGTGGAAGAAGCCTTTAAGTTGAAGGATGAAGAAGCCGTAGGAGAGCGGCAGATAGATGAGTCTAGCAAACTCGCGGCTGATGGAGGGCCGAATGAAGTTCGATCGTGCTCACAGACTACCCTCGAATGCAAATGAGATCGAACTCCCCCTCGAGCTCATTATCAAAGAAGCTCCGATAAAAAGGCACAAAGTTCTTCCCCCAAGAGGTTTCACAGGAGGACCAAATGAAGCTCGGCCATGCTCATGGACTCTCCCCGAGCGTAAGTAAGGTCGAACTCCTCCTCGAGCTCATCATCAAGAAAGCCCCAATGGAAGGGCGTGAAGAAATTTTTCCCATAAGGTTTCACAATTGTGCCTCCCTCAATGCTCCACAGACGTCGGCCTGAAGCAAGTCAATAGTGCTACTGATAGGGACGCGGTGCTGTCGTTAAGACACCGTGTTTATCAGTTTAATCCGACTTCTTAAAATCATTAAAATTGCGTAGATAGTAGTGAGTCGGGTCGAATCCACAGGGAAGGTAGTGTTTTTAGATTTGAAATCTTTGATTTTTGAAAAGAGAAGAAAAAGAAAATGATTTAAATTTTGAAATAAAAACTGAAGTCGGAAGATTGAAAATAAAAATTAAAAGATGCAGAAATTTGAATTTGGTACTAAGATCTACTAGTTAGATCTTAGCATCTACTTGCAAAGCAATAATTTAAAGTACAAAAATTAAATTGCAATAAAAATAAAAAGCAAGAAATTAAAATATAAAAATTTTTATTAACTAAAATTTTAGATTATTTAAAAGGTTCACATTTAAATACATAAAATTAAAAAAGAAAAGATAAAATTAAAATAGCCTGATCTCTGATCTTGGATCGGCATTGGCAGAAAGATGGTGTAGAAGCTCGGCTCTTCTTCTCAGCATCCGTTGCTTCGAAAGCAGCCTTTAACCCATAGCCTGACTTCGCCCTGTACCAAAGCTTCACCTTGATCGGAGATCTCAATTTTTGATGGCCTGGGGTCCTTTTATTAGAGCTAGAAGGTGGATATTTTTCTAAAGGCAATATGGGACTAATAGCCTTTGTAATCATAAAAATACAAAGAAATTTGGATAAAATTGAATCAAAACAGCTCAGTTGGTTAAGTCTGTAAAATCCAGCCGTTCAACAAGAAATCCAAACGTTCAAAATCATCAAAATCGATGCAGATAAGCTCAATCGGGTCGGATTAAAATTCTGGCCGTTGGATCGCGCTGATCGAGGAAATCCGGCCGCAAATCGTGCTTCGGGAGTCTTGATCACCCCGGCATGTTCTGGACCGTCAGATCATCATCACTTGGTTCCTGGCCGTTGGATCGCGCCAGATGGCTAATAGAATTTGAATCAAGCCTGGAAATCACCACCGCCGTCCGATAATGACCGCAATCAACCGCAGCCGTCCGATCGCGTAATTACTATTCCCATGGACCGGATGGACCGACCGCACCGCACACCGCAGCCAATCAGCGCTTCTGTCGCCGAGTGAAATGACCAGATTGCCCTGTGAGCCGCGATAAATTCTGTAGACCCTTTAACGGCTCTAGGTTCGCCACGTGGCAATCTCTGATTCGCCGGATTTTGCTGAGCTGGAGGTCCACGCCTGGATCATGGACCGGCTGATGGCTTCAACGGCTGAGTCGGCTTGATGGCTCGGCTTGGCTTGGTGGCTCGGCTTGAGGAGCCGGCTGAGCCGTTTTCTTTTTTATTTAATTTTTATTTATTTTTATATTTTTAAAAATTCATATCTTTTTTATTTTAGCTCCGTTTTACTTGAAATTTATTTCGTTATGATCAGAAAAATGAGCTCTTTCTATTGATAATAAAATTTTATTTTTTAATTTTTATTAATTTTTATTATTTTTTAATTAATTTTTTAATTAATAAAAATATGAATTTTTCAAAAATTATATATAAATTGATTATTAATTCTTAAAAATTAATATCAATTAATTGATAAATTAATACTTTTATTGGTGAATTTATGATGCTTATCAGCTACCATAGCTAGAACCACTAAAGAGGGAGGAACAATAAGGAGATAGGCCACCTCCCGACATCATCGATGCTATCTCTGAGGGGCCTAGTACTTCGGTGAGTCACCATCTCTCAGCCTCAGAGTCAGAAAAAGCTTGTCCTGAATTAGGAAGGCCCATATAAAATAGAGAAGGTCGTCCAGTTCGAAACTTACCACATGAAGAAGCTCGAAAGAACAACGCCCCCATAGTCTGTTAGGAATAGGAGGAGGATCTCGTTCTAACATGAGCAAAGTCAAAGACCTCGTTCATTTTAGACGAGATGGAGTGAGAGGCCCTGACAATCGTCCTTATGTGCCCCCATAGCCCATTCATTAGGAATAGAAGGAGAACCTCATTCTAATGCGAGCAAAGTCGAAGACCTCGTTCATTTTAAACGAGAGATGAAGGGAGAGGCCCAATAATGGCCCTTATGTGCCCCACAGTTTGCTAGGAATAGGAGGAGAACCTCATCCTAACATGAGCAAAGTTGAAGATCTCATTCATTTTTAAACGAGATGGAGGGAGAGGCTCTGAAAATGGCCCTATGTGCCCCCGACAAGCCCGTTAGGAATAGGAGGAGAACCTCATCTTAACGTGAGCAAAGTCGAAGGCCTCGTTCATTTTAACAAGATGGAAAGAGAGGGCCCTGACAATGGCCCTTATGTGCCCCCATAATTCATTAAAAATAGGAGGAGAACCTCATCCTAGCACGAGCAAAGTCGAAGACCTCATTTATTTTAGACAAGATGGAAGGAGAGGCCCTGACAACGGTCCTTATGTGCCCCCACAGTCCGTTAGGAATAGGAGGAGAATCTCATCCTAACGTGAGCAAAGTTGAAGGCTCCGTTCATTTTAGATGAGGTGAGACGAGAGGTCCCAACAACGGTCTTATTGAGTCCGAGCCTCAACTTCGACATCAACCTTAGCTAGAGATAAGATCTCCTCCAAGCTTTAACCTAAACTGGTGCAGAGCCCTAAAGAGGACTTCGACAGTCATCCTTTTTGTATTTTCTTCCTTTGAGTTTCGAACTCAAAAGTGGGAGAACTATTGTTGGGGATAAACCTTCACTCCCGCCAAAATTCAGTTTGACGCTTAGCCTAATGCAATCGATAATCACGGAAGAGCTTCAATGAAAAATTCCTTCCCCAGCAATCGAACTTTCCCAGCAGTCGAACTCCTTCTAAATTTTTTCTTCAATCAAGTTCCTCCAAGAGCCAAACTCCTTCCGAACTTCTCCTTCAGTCGGACTTCTATAGGAGCCGAACTCCTTTCGAACTCCTCCAGCAGTCGAATTTCTCTAGAAGTCGAACTCCTTCCAAACTCCTCCAACAATCGAATTTCTCCAAAAGCCAAACTCCTTTCAGATTCCTCCTTCAGTCAAGTTCCTTCAGGAGTCGAACTCCTTCTGAACTTCTCTTTCAGTCGAACTTCTATAGGAGCCAAACTCCTTCCAAACTCCTTCAGCAGTCGAATTTCTTCAGGAGCCGAACTCCTTCCGAACTCCTTCAGTAGTAAAATTTCTTCAGGAGACAAACTCCTTCCATGCTCCTCTTTCAGTCGGACTTCTATAGGAGCCAAACTCCTTCCGTGCTTCTCTTTCAGTCAGATTTCTATAAGAGCCAAAGTCCTTTCAGATTCCTCCTTCAGTAAAGTTCCTTCAGGAGCCGAACTCCTCCAGTTGTCAGATTTCTCCAAGAGCTGAACTCTTTTCGAACTTCTTTCGAATTTTTTCAGGAGCCAAACTCCTTCCAGACTCCTCCAACAGTCAAATTTCTCCAGAAGTTGAACTCCTTCCAAACTCTTCCAGCAGTCAGATTTTTTCAGGAGCTTAACTCCTTCCGAACTTCTTTCGAATTTTCTTAGGAGCCAAACTCTTTTCGAACTCCTCTAACAGTTGGATTTTTTTAGGAGCCAAACTCCTCCAGCAGTCAAATTTCTCCAGAAGCCAAACTTCTTTCAGACTTCTTCTTCAATCGGATTCCGACATGAGCCAAACTTCTTTCAAACTTTTCTTCAGATGGATTTCTACAGGCGATCCCACTACTGAACGATTATAATTATCATTTATCAAGATGATTATGATTGGTATTTATCAGGACGGTTATGATCGTCATTTATCAGGATGGTTACTACTGTCATTTATCAGTCTACTACAGGCAACCCCACTACCGGATAATTATGATAAGCTCCATCTATAAAAAGATATCCTTCATATACGTTTTCTCTAAGCTCTCTTTTTTTTTTCAAAATTCTATCAAACTCTTTTCCGAGCACTCCATTTTTATTCACCAGAAGAGCTAACTTGACCATCGAAGGATCCTACCGGAGCCACCACCATCGACTCCGGATGAAACTTTATTTGCAGGTCACCGACGATGACTTCATCTTCCTCAACTCCAGCTCAATCTGACGTTGATCAAATTCTGCACCAACAAAGTTCATAAGCCCATGGCCATGGTAGAGTGAAATAATAGAAAGAGTTTTTATTAGAATTTTTACATCAGACTTGAATCGAATGATTAATTCATATGACAAAAATTAGGATTTGATGAGATCACCTTAACCCTAATCCAATCGATACTCAAGATAGAGAAACTTAATCACACAAGTAACTGCATCGAGAGGTTCATTTTTAGTTCTGATGGATTGCCACTATATGCTACTAGATGTCACTGATGGATTTTGGAAGCAATTAGAATGATCTAAATGATCGATCATACTAGTTATTTGATTTCGATAATGTCGATGATAGATATTATGATATATTCCATTACCATATGGAACTGAATCTAACTAGATCACACAAATAAAGATTTAGATCTGGATATCATCAATTGAACTAATTCAATTCAATTAATTTGAATAAAATTTAATTAAGTTCAAAAAAATCTTGCTAGCACATGATTGAGCCTAATATTCTCCTTCAACAATCATTAAAAGTTATCTCGATTAAGTCAAATGTGTTTAGACTCACTCAGAAATCTTTACTTGGTTTGACTGGAACTTGTCCAAGTCGGAAAAGGGTTATCTTAATTTATGAGATAAATTTGAGACAACATCTGTCATTTTTCATCACCTGCTAAATCTTATCTTTTGACTTTGGTCAAACATTGATCTTTGATACTTAGACATCTGCCCATGTGTCATGCACCCATAGGAGAGAAGATGGGGCTTTATATCCCTACTAAAAAGAAGAAAAGGAGGGGGCACATGCCTAGGGAGGCATGTGCCCAAAGAGGATGATGCCTGGAGTCCCATACAGATGGCACTCCAGGTTGCTTCATTCTCTCTACTTAGGTGGCACCAAAGACTCTTCTTTGACCGATCTTGGTGCCACCTAAGGAGGTTTGTGAGGAATTCTAATCTGATTGGATCAAATGATGTCATCCCATCAATTAAATTTAGATCTGATTGCATAAAAAGCCGAGATTGGTCGGGATGATGTGGCACTGCATAGTGTAGTAGGGTCTATATAAATCCTATCTACGCCTAGGATTTTGAGTTTTTTTCTTTGCCCATGATGCATAGCCCCTCTTCCTCCTTCTCCATGCCACCCTCTGATTCTCTCTCTCCTCTTCATGTTCAAGAGGTTTTGGGCTCCAGTTTGGTGCGATTCAAGCAAGAGAAAGGCAACAAGAAAGGAAGAAGGCAGCACTACTGCAAGAGACAATAGTTAATCTTCAAAAGATATTTTGAAGATCTTCAAGATCAGATCCAAATCTAATTTTTAGAGTACAGATTGAAAAAAAAAATCTTCAGATCCTATCCGAGTGGATACCGATAGAGGCCAGGCGCTTGCGTGGCTACATCCAAAACCTTAGACAAATATCAGAATCATCATAGGATAATAGGATTACAAATAACAAGATATAATTAAATTAAATTTATTTTATTTTATTTTATTTTTATTTTATCAGATCAATAAAATCAGATTTGAAGAATCTCAAATCTGATTTGGATCTAAGAGAAAAATTTTTGAAATATTTCTCTTGATCAAATCAAGATCTGAATGAATCTGATTCAGAAAATAGAATTTTTTTTTTAATAGAATGATGTCGAAATGTCTCACAAGCACTCCAAAAAATGAATGCATCTCTCGCATGGTCTCCCTACTAGCCTTTGCTCTGCATTATACTGCACCATCACCTGATGCTCATGCATGTGGGATCGCAAAATATCCTACTAGATAATGCACCTGCAATGAAAATTTATTATGTAAATATATAAATATATAAATATTATATAAAATTAAATAAATAAATTACATAATAAAATTATACACTTAGATGTTGGTATCGGAGATGTGGCTGACGGTGGAGATTCAGATGCCGATGGAGTAGATACCGATGATGGAGTAGATGCCGATGGTTCCTGAGTAGTCAATATGAAGGTAGATAGAGTATGCTCTGATTGCTCCTCAGATGCCGAGCTCCACGTAATCCATCGAGAGGCAGAGGTGAAAGCTAGATAGCATTTCAGTGCCATCGTGACCTGCAATATTAATGAACATTAACCAATATAACATGTTAAACAATAATATTAGTATAGCATCAATAAATAGACTCTAATATTTATACCAGAATGTTGAAGTCACCTGCAATATCCCGACCTTGTATAGAATTTTTGGGTTATATGTAATTTTTTTGGTATTAGCTTAAGCTTCTAGGATTGATCTTATAGGCCACTTAATCTTAGTTATAAACTACTTTGAATTAAACTTACTTTACCAAAATTTATTGAAGCCATTTGAGTATAAATTATGACTATCTATCACTACTATAAAAAGAGTCTATGGCAGTGCATATTATTACAGCGATTTTCGAAATCACTGTAATAGAGTCTACGGCAGCGGTTACAAAGAACCACTATTATATGACCGACCTATAGCAACGGTTATATGAAATCGCTGCTACAGGACCAACCTATAGCAGCGGTTATAGTTATAAGAAATCAGTACCATAGTCTGATCTATGATAGCGATTCTTTTTAACCACTGTCATAGGTTCGATCTATAGATCTATGGCAGCGGTTTCTTGTAACCGCTGCTATACGTTGATCTATGATAGCGATTATTTGTAACTACTATAATATATTTTTTTATTTTTTTAAATATTATATAATTTTAAAATTTAATATCCATCTTCATTGTTCATTATCTAAATAATTATCATTAGAATATCATCGCAAAAGATCACCTCGATCTAATGGTCCTAACTTCATCGATCAAAAAAATTTGATTTCGACAATCATGAATGATGATGTGATGATCTGATAGATGGAGATCTTTGATAAATTCAAAAATCTGTAATGATGATCTCAGTTATATTTGTAGTATACTATCAAAGTTTTACTTCAATCAGATATTGTTATCTTGGTCAATTTAGTATAGGTTAATTTCGATCGTTAAATGATAAACGAGTGATCAAAGGATCAGACGGTATCCGATTATAAGATAATATTTTTTATAAATGATCTTGGCTACTACTTTAATCATTTTTTATGGTGGTGATTATAAAATTCAACTCATGAAACTAAGAATGATCTAAAATTATATGTCATCTGATAATCATTCTTAAACACCATTGGTTGTTATATGCATGTGCTCGTGCTTTTGCAATATCTGCTTAACACAAACAATTCATATAAAAATGATTTGAATTTTATGATCATCACCATATAAAATGATTAAAATTATAATAAAGATTATTTAACTAAAAAATTATCTCATAATTGAATGCCATTTAGCCCTTTGATCGCTTGTTTCTAATTTTATGATCAAAATTATTTCATACTAAATTGATATGATAATGATATTCGATTGAAATAAAACTTTGATAGTATGCTATAAATATCATTGAGATCATCGTTGTAGATTTTTGAATCGATCGAAGATCTTCATCTATAAATCATCGCATCATCATTCGTGATCATTGAAATCAAATTTTTTTTATCGATGAAGTTAGGGTCATCGGATCGAGGTGATTTTTTATGATGATACTCTAATGATAATTATTTAGATAATGAACGATGAAAATAGATATTAAATTTTATAATTATATAATATTTTAAAAAATTAAAAAAAAAGTTATTTTCAATCTACAACGGTAGTTACTGAAAATCGCTGCTATAAATCTACGGCAGCGGTTATGAAATCACCGTCGTAGATCTATTGTAGTGATTTTATGGTAGCGGGTCAAAAATCGTTGTCATAGGTTAGATTAAAAATTCTTAATTTTTCTATCCTCCCATGCGTGCGCTCTCTCTCTTCCCTCCTCTCTATCGTCGGTGAGACTCCATGCATCCTGCCATCGCCTGCCCCCAACATCGCCGATCGTCGCCCAGCCACCCATCCCTTGTCTTCCCCATCCCCGACTATGGCCGTCGCCCTCCATCCTCCCCATCCCCGACCGCCCACCCCTTGCCTTCCCCGATCGCTGCCCCCCACCCTCCCCATCCTCGGTCGTGGCCATCCACCCCCCGCCCTCCCCATCCCTAGGCCTTCCCATCATGACACCCCTTCAAGACACCTCTCCCTCTCTCTTTCCTCTTTCTCCTTCTCTCTCTTCTCTCTCTATCTCACTATCTTGCTCTTGTTTCATAGGTTACCTCTAGCACCATCGTCTTTCTATAGCACCGTAGTCGGTGACCTTCAAAGTTTTCGGTGCGATCTCCTTTCTATAGTCGTAGATATATCTTTTATTTTACTTTTATAGTATTATTTATTAATCACTAGACTAGACCTATCAATGGATCGAATTTGAATATTCAGATCCGAATCCAATTTTAATCACTAGTACCAGACCCAAACCCGAATACCCAATGGATCCATAATTGAAGTACAAGATCTGGATCCTAATGGATCATGGGTATCCGGATCCAATTTTGGGATCCAAAACTAAGAAAGGGAGAGGAAGAGAGGGAGGAAGGGGGTCCGATCTTGCCACCATCATCGACGAGGGAGATCAAGAGAGAGAGAAAGGGAGGGAGGGGGTCCGACCTCGTCGGCATCACTGAGAGGGAGGGGGTTCATTATAGAATTTATTGGATAATATTTTTTGGATGTTTATAAAAAGTCTTGTTATTTATTTATCATTATTATTTATGCATTAATTCATGTATATTTTCAAATATTTATATCTTATTGCTTTTGTTTATTGCATTGCATAATAATAGAACCGTCAATTGATTAGTGTACATAATCTCCGACATCCATATAATTATATATAATTGTACGGATGATAGAATTATATACAATGATTAATTGATTATCCAATTTGGATGGTTTAAAAATTATAGATAATTCTATAGGTAGTTGCAGTAATCAAATGGTATGCTAAGAACTTTGAATAAAATTTTGGATAGTATTTTTCTTTTATTCTTCCTACATAGGAGAACTTAAGAGAAATGCTGCCAAAATTTTATTCGATCTCTATTGCATATCATTTGATTACCGTATTGAATCTATAAAATTATTATAATTTCTGAATTGGATAGGACCTATCTTTACCTATTAGTTGGTGATAGGATGCATTTATTGCATATCTGAAAATGATATTTAATGTGAAGTTTTACATTAATATATTAAAATATAATTTAAGTTTCATAAATGATTTAATTGCAGTATCATCATTTTTAAAATGGATAAGGAGTGGATGAAGTTTAGTAGGCTCTCACCAGAATATGAGGCAGGACTTCAAAATTTTTTTGATTTTATTATAGAAAAATTTGGGGACCATAGACTAATCCAATGTCCTTGAAAAAAGTGTATGGATGGACTGTGGCTACCTTGTCAAGATGTAAATAATCACCTTACTATTTATGACTTTAAAGCCAGTTATAAAATTTGTTGGGACCAACATGGTGAGGGTAGACCGCAAGGACACAATCAACATGATGGGGGAGTGAAATAAATGGTTCATGATATTTTTTCATTTATTGGCCACAATGACAGTGCATCTACGTCCATGTCTGATCCTGTGGTTGATGGAATGATAAACAGTGAGGATGTAGAGAAGGTCCGTAAGTTGATGGAGGATGCTAATATTTTGTTATATTTCGAATATGAAAAGATGGTGAAGTTGGAGTTCTTAATCCGATTGTATTATGCAAAATGCTTCAATGGATTCAGTAATAATGGAGTGAACTGCATATTAGAGCTTTTAGGAGACATTCTTCTGGATGATGCACCAATTTCAAAGAATAATTATGAAGCATCGAAGATTATTGAACAGCTGGACTTTGTTTACACCAAGATACATGCATGTTCCAATGATTGCATGCTCTATTGGGAGGGAGATGTTAACCAAAATAAGTGCATGAGGTGCGGTGTATCAAGATGAAAATAGAGTAAAGATGGCACATCGACTCTTATACCTCAAAAGTTGATGTGACATTTTTCTTTAATTTCAAGACTACAAAAGTTGTTTATGTCGGTAAGGACATCGAATGATATGAGATGATATAAAAAAGACCGAACAAAAGATGATGCATTGAGGCATCTAGCCGATTAAGAGGCATGGCAAAAGTTTAACGAATTACATACTGACTTCACACATGAGACATGTAATATGAGGTTGGGCTTGTCGTACGATGGTTTCAACCCGTTCAAGCATATGAATACCGCCCATAGTGTATGGCCAGTATTTATTCATGTTTACAATCTTCCATCGTAGATGTGTATGAAAAAATTCTTTGCTTTCATGACAGTACTCATCCCTGAATCGATGGAGGTAGGTAATGACATTGATGTTTATTTGCAACCTCTTATTGTCGAGCTGAAATAATTATGGAGCATTCAAGGTGTTCCAACTTTTGATGCTTTGTTGAATGAGTTATTCTCCATGTATGCAGTGCTTTGTGGACAATAAATAACTTTCCAGCCTATGCCCTAATGTTGGATTGGAGCACTAAAGGTGAGCTAGCATGCTTGGTTTGTGGAAAAAATATCTGATTTAGAAGGTTGACACATCGAAGAAGCTTTAGCTATATGGGGCATCGATATTTCCTCCGTCGAAACCATCCATATAGAAGGGATGCACGTTTCTTCGATGGTACTGTTGAAAAAGGTGAGGCACCTAGCCGGATGTCTGAAAATAATATACTTAGAGAGTTGGATGGTCTCAATATTGAATTTGAAAAAGATGATCCGATTGATAGTAAAAAGAAGAAGCATCGATCAAAGAAAAATGACACACACTTTAATTGAAGAAAAAAGAGCATCTTCTTTGACTTGCCATATTGGGAGACAAACTTATTGTGCCACTGCTTACATGTAATGCATATTGAAAAGAATGTGTGCGAGCTCCTATTGGCAACGATCTTAAATATCAAAAATAAGACTAACTTGAATTCTCGATTTGACTTGAAGGAATGGGATATTAGGAGATCACTCCATCTAGAGCTGGCAGAAAAAGAACAGTGGAGGCTCTCTCATGCATGCTATGTTATGAATGCCTCCGAATGGTCCATATTTTTTCATGTGTTGAAGAACATAAAGGTCCTTGATGGATACTTAAGCAACATATCAAAGCATGTGAATAGTAAGGATGTCAAACTTGGGGGGTTGAAGTATCATAATTATCATATACTGATGCAAGAATTGATCCCATTGTGTGTTGCCAAAAAATGTCAGAATGACTGTTATTCGTCTTTGCAACTTTTACAGAGATATTTGTGCAAAGAGGTTGCTTAAGAAAGATATGAAGAAAATGAAGACAAGGACGGTGACTATATTATGTGATCTAAAAAAGATATTTCCATCATCATTTTTTATGGTTATGATGCATCTTTCTATGCATCTTGCGAGGAAAGTTGCACTTGAAGGTCCAATATTCTACTGATGGATGTATCCTACTGAGAGAAATATTCAAACTCTAAAATCTTATGTAAGAAATATGAATCATCCGAAGAAATCCATAGCAGAAGGTTATTTGGGTCAAGAGTGTATGGATTTCTGTACTATGTACTTAAACAAGCTCGAGACACGCCGTAATTGATCAATGAGGAATCAGGATGGTCAGTACGAGCCAATTAAGCCTGTATTTGAGTCCATTCCACAGTCAGATGGACTTTTTACTTCATACCGCCTCACTAATTTAAGCATTGAGGAAAGGAATAAGGCACACCACTACGTGCTCTTCAACTGTGATGTCATTAAGCTGTACATAAGGTGAGTCACTCAGCCTTATTTATTTCATAATAAGTAGAAAAAAATATTCAATTATATCTAAATTTATTATTTGTGCATGCAGCAAATACAAGGAGATCATAATAGTAAAATATGATGCTCTAAGTATGCGGGAGAAAGAAAAATACACAGCAAAAAATTTCTAAATGGTTCAAAGATCATGTAAGCGATTATATATTCTTACCTTGTATAACTTATTTGAACATATTTACTAATTAAGTATCATATCCTTAATTAGGTATGAGATTGCCACTCAGTGATATGAGCCCTGAAGTACGTGCTCCTTCAATGGATCCTAATCGTACTGTGCGTGAGTATAAATAGCTCGTCATTAACGGCTATAGATTTAATATTCATAACAAGTCTATAAATATGGCAATATAAAATAGTGGCATCATATTGAGTGCCACCATTGGGTGATATGCTAGCTCAAAGGATTCACAGCCTTATATGAAGGATTTGAACTATTATGGCATGGTGGAGAAGATAGTTATCTTGGACTATTATTCTAAATGAAGGATTGCGTTAATGAAGTATGGTTGGTTTGACAACTTGTCAACGTTTGGGATGAAGACTGATGAGTGTGGTTTTACTCTCGTTAACATACAACGTCATCTCTGCACTGAAGAACCGTATATACTTACCTTCCAAGCTAATCAAGTCTTCTACGTTAGTGATCCCTTAGAGCCTTAATGGGATGTTGTTGTGAAGATGGTGCCTAGGCATATTTTTGATGATACCAAAGTTGATGATGATGTTGGACCATGTATGCAAAGTGCTCCTCTAGGACAAAACTTATCTGGTACTGTCAAGATCCCAGACACATTTGTCAAGAGCGATAGTGATGTCCATATTATAGATGCCACTAGGCGATGACTTCAACATTCTGGTATAAATTATTAGAGTTTATTTATTGATGTGTTGCTAATATTATTATTCAACATATTAAATTTGTTGCCCAGAGGTTGCAACCTCCGCCTCTCGAATGACTATGTAGAGCTCCACATCTGAGCCATGTCGGTAGGCCATGTCGTGGACCATGCTGTGTCGGTAGACCGTGTCGTGCCGTGCCATGCTTTGGGTAATGCTGTGTCGATAGGTCATGCCGTATCGTACCATACCATGCCGTATTGGTAGGTTGTGCCTTGGGCTATGCTGTGCCGGTAGATACCACAAATATCATATATGGAATGTTATCATATATGCTAAAGATTAAAATATGCAACTTGGTAGATAGATCAGAAAAATCAACCAAGACTCAAATGAAATATAAAATCTAAACATGAGTTAAAATCATCCAAATTGAACACCAACTCTCAACTGATTTATTAATAATCAGTAAAATAAAAGCTAGATTCAATGCATATAAATATTCCATAAGCCTAACCTAAATGCTCTTAAAAGTCTATTCCTTGGTCTTAAAGTTTAAATTTAACCTAATATTGAATGAAAATATAACCTTACCGTGCCATGTTGGTAGGCTGTGCCGTGCCGTGCCTTGGACCATGCCGTATCGGTAGTTCGTGCCTTGGGCCATGTCGTGCTGGTAGGTCGTGCGGTAGGCTGTGCCGTAGGCCATGCCGACCGTTAAAAGAATGCCCGATCGCTAAGAGAACCTCTGTCTTGTTGCTTTTATTTATTACATTGCATAACGATGGAACCATCAATTGATTAGTGTATATAATCTTTGGCATTTGTATATTTATATGTAATTATACGGATGGTACCTAGGCAATATCTTTGATTATTGTTCAACATGTTATATTGGTTAATATTCATTAACGTTGTAGATCACGATGGCACCAAAATGCCATCTAGCTTTCACCTCTACCTCCCGATAGATTACGTGAAGTTCAGTATCTAAGGAGCAGTCGGAGCATACTTCATCCACCTCCGTATCGACTGCTTAGGGACCTCTACTGGCGGTATCTACTCTACCGATGGCATCTACTCCACCGACATCTGAGCCTTCACCGTCATCCATATCTCCAACACATGCTACTCCACCGGTATCTGAGTGTATATTTTTATTATATTATTTATTTATTTTTTATATAGTATTTGTATACTTATATATTTGCATAATATATTTTTAATAAAGATGCACTATCCAATAGGATATTTCATGGTCTCACAGGTATGGCGCATGTGTGGAACCACCAGCATCAGATGATGGTACAGTATGATGTAGAGAGGAGGCCAGTAGGGGAGACCATGTGGGAGATGTATTTCCTTTTTGGAGTGCTTGTGAGGCGGTCAGACATTATTCTCGTAGAGCCTAGAGATTGACGATTGATTGATAATACTGTCAGAAATCGAATGTGGGAGGAAATATGGGTAAGTGCATCTTAATTATATTTATGCATCTTACGTGTTTACACTATGTTTGATTAGAATAATTTTGTAACTGACTTTTGATAACTTTGTACAGAGAAGATATGACTTTCCTGATCATGAAAGGGCTCGAGATGCCTAACTGAAAAAGATTAAAAAATTATACCAAGACTACAAGATCAAGCTCCATAGAAGATGGCTCGAGTACCAACGAGACACTCCAAAGGAGCTTGTTCCTTAGATACAAGACTATCCTCCGAGTCAGTAGGAGGAGATGGTTAGACATTGGAGGAGCCAAGAGTTTGAGATAAATTTTTTAACTTTTAAATTTTTCAATACGCTTAAAATTATATTTAAATATTTTTTAAATATTTGTTATTTATTTCAATACTTGTTAGGCTACCTTCCGTTAGAATCGAAAGAACCGCACAACCCAAGAGTACATGCATACTCTAGGCCATGAGTCTATGGTCAGTTGTGTGCATAGAGAGATAATGAATTTTAAATCTTACTAGATAAATTAAATTAATATTTTTTTTCATATTTCTAATAAACTGATCCATTGTTATAGCTGATGAGAGATAGAGTGATATCTAGCCATAGTAAGATCTTTCGATTCAGCCATACAGATAAGAAGGATAGGTCAATGAACGCCGCGATCTGAAGGATTTTTATAAATAATAAATATATTAGTATATATTATTAGTATTATAGCATTTTTTATAAAATTTTATTTAAATTTATAATTATAGGAGCAGTTAGATGTACTCACGAGCGAGAGCCTGGATAGCTCTGGCCCCCATGACCATCTATCTTAGGTCATGGGGCCTGAGCACTCTGGGAGGATCCGATGTAGGCCCGGACATACGTCGATGAGCTACTAGTCTAAAATGAGCATCTCTTCAAATATTTTTGGTGTTGTCAGTCGAGAGCAGCTTGAGGAGGTGTTGGCGTAGGCAACTTAAGCTACAATGCGGGCAGATCAGAGAATTATATCAAGGCTACAAGGTCAAACTCCATAGAGGATGACTCGAGCACCGATGAGACACTCCAGAGGAGCTTATTCTGTGGATACAGAACTGTCCTCCAAGTCAGTGGGAGAGGATGGTTACACATTGGAGTAGTCGAAAGTTCGAGATAAAATTACTAACTTTTAAATTTTTCAATATGCTTAAAGTTATATTTAAATATTTATTATTTATTTGAATATTTGTTAGGCTACCTTCCGTCAGAATCGGAAGAATCGGATGGCTTAAGAGTATACGCACACTCTCGATCATGAGTCTATGGCCAGTCGTGTGCATAAATTGATAAATTAAATTAATATTTTTTCATGTTTTTGATAAACTGATCCATTGTTATAGCTGATGAGAGATGGAGTGATGTCCAATCGTAGCGAGATTTTTTGATCCAACCGTACGGACAAAAAGGGCAGGTCGATGAACACCGTGATCGAAAGGATTTTTGTAAGTATTAAATATATTAGTATATATGATTCATATTATAGCATTTATTATAAAATTTTATTTACACTTATAATTATACGATCAGTGAGATGTGCTCACGAGCGAGGGTCCGGATACCTCTGACCCCCATGATCATTTATCTCAGATCTTGGGGCCTGAGCACTCTGAAAGAATCTAATGCAGGCCTGAACATATGCCAACTAGCTATTGGTCTGAGGTAAGCATCTCTTCATAGACTTTCGATGTCATCAGTCGAGAGAAGCTTGAGGCAGCATTGGCACGGGCAGATCATATTGCGATGTAGGCAGATCAGGCTGAAGAGCGTGCATCTCATCTGGAGGACATCATGAGAGATATGGTGTCGACGCTCAATGCGTATTTTGAAGGTACCTTTATGGACTTTGAGGATATATTGGTGCGCATTCTAACTCCAGCTCCGACTCTGGCTCCAGCTCCAGCTCCACCTTCAGCTCGAGCTCCATCTCCCGGGGATGACGATGATGTAGATTTAGAAAATTTTTTATGTACTTTTTAAAAAAAATATTATAATAAATTTTATTTGATAATAAAATTTTAGCATTTTAGAAATATTTTTATATTTATAATATTTTTTATGTTATATATCTCTATATTTATCAAATAAAATATATAAAAAATTAAAAATTTTATATTTTTTTAATTATTTAGAAGCTATGACAACGGTTCTACAACTACTGTCTAGACATATCAACCGCTGCCGTAGATAATGTGTCAACTACTGCATTAGACCTATAGCAGCGATTTTTAAACCGCTGCCATAGGCTTATATATGGCAGCAGTTTTTAAACCGCTGCCATACTATGGCAGCAGTTCCATAACCGCTGTAATAGACTATCTATAACAGCGATTTTATAACCGCTGCTATAGACAAGCCTATGATAGTGGTTTAAAAATTGCTGTAATAGGATCTATATAACAGCGATTTTAATAACCGCTGTCATAGACTTACGGTGATGGCTGCAGTATCAGCAGTTAGCTAACCATTGTCATAGCCTATAACAGTAATTTTTTGGGCTACGGTAATGGTTACAAACCACTGCTATAGCCCAGTTCTATAGTAGTATATCATTTCGAATCCTAAAAATTTTCTAAGTCTGAAAACTAGCACCTATAAGGAGGGCTATATAAAATAAGTATTTTCTTGGAATAAAAAGTTTCGATAATTGATCTCTAGATGTTGGTGAGCCAACAAGTAATTTTTAATGAATTTTATAGATTCTTTAACTTATTCGTTCTAAAATAAAAAAGTTTTAAAAATTTTGGATTTAGATAATTTAAACTAGAACCCAAATTTTAGTTTCTTATTCTTAATGATTTTGATTTTTTTGATATTTTTATTGATTCCAAGTAGGGGGTGTTTCTTATTTATATTTATATTTTAAAGTTAATGAAGAGTAAAATAAATGAGAACATTAAATAAAGTTTGAAGAATAAAATTTTTGAAACTTTGAAATTCGATCTGACCCAAATTGAAATCGAGCCAATCCGAGTATCAGGCTACAGAATGAATTTTCTATTTTTTGAGAGAGCCAGCTCGATTTGACATCGAGCTGATCTGACTGATATTCGAGCTGGCTCGATTTGGAGCCAAGCCGGCTCTACGGAATGAGTTTTCTATTTTTTTGAAAGAGCCAGCTTGAATTGGCATCGAGCTGACCCGACTGGCATTCGAGTTGGTTCAATTTGGAGCTGAGCCAGCTCGGTCAACTGAAAAAGAATTATACTTGGTCTATTCATTAATTATTATTTAGAAAATTATTCTTTAAAATTTGGAGCAGAAAATTATACTTTCAAAAATGTCCAACTTTTAAGAAAAATTCTATTAAATTATACATAATTCTTCCATTTGTACAATTACATATAAATGTACAGATGCCAAAAATTATATACACTAATCAATTGATGGGTCTATCATTATGTAATGCAATAAATAAAAATAATAAGATATAAATAGCTAGCAAAAGTTTTTTTATCCACCGACATGATCCATGATCGCCGACATGGCCCAGAACCCGCTGGTGGGGATTTTCTTATCGATTGGCATGGCCCAAGAGCCATCCATGATCGTCGACATGGCACAGCCCGATCCAGAATCCACCGACACTATCCAAAATCAATCGACAGGAGTTCACTTATCCACTGGCATGATCTACAATCGATGGATAATTATAATTTTTATAATAAATATTTATAATAATACTATAAATTTTTTAAAAAAATCATACCTATGGCCATAAAGAAGGATCATACAGAGAGCTCCAAGAGTCGTCTGCAGCGGTGTTAGAGAAAGATGACGATGCTAGAGATCACCTACAAAATGATCAAGACAGATAGTGAGTTAGAAAGAGAGAAGAGAGAGAAAGAGAAAGAGGAGAGAGAAAAATAGGGAAGAGAGATATAGTAGGGAGAGAGGGTCAGGTCGAGGGAAGAGAGGAGGTGGCAGAGCCAGCGGTTGGGCTGGTTGGGGAAGAAGGGGAAGGAGGGGGGGCTCGGGCCGAGGGAAGAGAGGAGAGAGAGAGAGAGAGAGAGAGCAAGGAGGGGTCAGAGCCAACGGTCGGGCCGAAGAAAGAGAGAAGAGAAAGAGAGGTGATCGTAGTCGACGGCCGAGGAGGAGGGGGAGGAAGGAGGGAGGAGGGTGATGCGGTGATGGGGAGGGCAGGGGGTGGGTTGCGGGTGGCAGTCCGGCGAAGGAGCCAACAGGCCTAGGTCGGGGAAGAAGGGGAAGGGGGTGGCATGGTGATGGGGAGGTCGGGGGGTTGGGTTGCGGGCAGCAGCCCAGTGGAGGAGCCACGGGCCTAGGCCGGGGAAGAAGGGGAAGGGGGTGGCACGGTGATGGGGAGGCCAGGGGGTACATTACGGGCAGAGCTGGAGGGGGGCGGAGGGGTTATGGGCGGCAGCCTAGTGGAGGAGCCATGGACCTAGGCCGAAAAAAAAGGGGAAGGAAAGGAAGGAGGGGGGCTGGCAACGTCGGTCAGGGAAGAAGGGGGAGGCGCGGGTGGAGGCGATGTCGGTCAGAGAGCCAATAGGAGGTGGAGGATTAGGCGGTGCCGGTCGGAAAAGGAAAGGAAGGGATGATGTCTCACTGGTGGCAGAGAGGAGGGAGAGAGAACAATTGGCATAAAAAAAAATTTAGGAGCGGGCAGCTGGAAATAACCTAACCTATGATAGTGATTTTGGAACCGCTGCCATAGGTATCAAAATTCGAGCCAATCCGAATTAAAATCAAGCCAGCCCGAGTTTTAGACTACAGAAATGAATATTCTATTTTTCTGAGTGAGCCAGCTCGATTTGGAGTCAAGTTGATCTGGCTAACAATTGAGCCAACCTGATTTGGATTTGAGCCGGCTCGGTCAGCAGGAATAGATCTATGGTAGTGATTTTCATTAACCACTATCATAGATTAAACTATGGTAGTAGTTCTTTGTAACCGCTGTCGTAGGCTCAACCTATTACAGTGGTTAATCATAACCGTTGTAATATTTTTTTTTTATATTTTTACTCTAAATATTATATAATTTAAAATTTTAATATCTATCTTCATCATTCATTATCTAAATAATTATCATTAGAGTGTCGTCATGAAAGACCGCCTCGATCCGATGGCCCTAGCTTCATCGATCAGAAAAATTTGATTTCGATGATCATGACGATGATACGATGATCTGATAGATGAAGATCTCTAATGTATCCAAAAATCTATAATGATGATCTTCATGATATTTGTAGTATATTATCAAAGTTTTACTTCAATCGGATATCGTTATCATGATCAATTTAGCATGAAGTTATTTTGACCGTTAAATAAAAAATGAGTGATCAAAAGACCAGATGGCATCCATCCATAAAATATTTTTTAGATAAATGATCTTGACTACTATTTTAATAATTTTATGATGATGATCGTAAAATTTAAATCATGGATCTAAAAATGATCCAAAACTATACGTCGCTTGATATCTATTCTTAAACTCTGTTTGATAATTATGCTCATGCTTTTGCAAAATCTGCTTAACATGAATGGTTCTTATAAAAATAATTTAAATTTTACGATCACCATCATAAAAATTATTAAAATAGTAGTCAAGATCATTTATCTAAAAAATTATCTCATAATCGGATGTCGTATGGTCCTTTGATCACTCGTTTCTTCATTTAACGATCGAAATCATTCCATACTAATTGATCATGATAACGATATCCGATTGAAGTAAAACTTTGATAGTATGAGATCATCATCGTAGATTTTTGGACATATGAAAGATCTCTATCTATTAGATCATTGCATCGTTGTTCTGATCGTCGAAATCAAATTTTTCTGATCAATGAAGCTAGGGCAATCAGATTGAGGTGGCCTTTTGTAACGACACTCTAATGATAATTATTTAGATAATGAATGATAAAAATAGATATTAAATTTTTAAATTATATAATATTTAAAGTAAAATTATAAAAAAAATATATCACATCAGTTATGACTAACTGCTGTAATAGGTTCAGCCTATGGCAGCAGTTATAAAGAACCACTGCCATAGTTTAATCTACGGCAGCAGGACCTATGGTAGCAGTTAATCCTAACCGCTACCATAGATTCGACCTATGACAGCGGTTAAGCCTAACCGCTGCCATAGCTCAGATTTATGGCAACGGTTAACTCTAATCGCTGCCATAGGTCGGACCTATGGCAGCGGTTAGGATTAACCGCTGTCGTAGATTTTATTGCAGCAGTTTCAAAAATCACTATCATAGTATATACTGCCGTAGGATCTATGGCAGCGGTTAATATTAACCGCTATTGTAAATTCTATTGCAGCGATTTCAAAAATCACTGCCGTAGTATGTGCTGTCGTAGTCCTTTTCTATAGTAATGCAGCAATGTTCAAAGCTACTGTTGGATTTGACTTTATGTATGCAAACACGCCATCTAACCAATGTCCTTTAGCACTACCATTTTTTTTTTTTTAATTAGGGTATTCTAAGATCTCAAGTCCGTTTATGTAGTATACTAAGCCTATTATTCATGTTCTTCCCTAAAAAATGAAATATTTTAGAATTTGATTGTCAAGTGGTCTATTTTGAACTCTTATATCTTATTGGTTTCTAGTCCAAACTGTGCAAATCATATATCATTTTGAAGCTACGAAAATATAAGTTTTATAGGCCAAAACATGCATTATCATGATAAGTTTAAGCCTCAAAGATAGCAACTTAAAACTAGAAAATACTATTTTCAGAAATGGTAGATTTAACGGATCAACTTTAGAGAGTCATAACTCTCTCAATCCTTAACAAAATTAAGTGTATGATATACCAAATTGAAGCTTAACATGCCATCTTTAAAATGGTATAAAATTCGTTACATATGCCTACATTTTTACTAAGAAAATTAGACTCAAAGCAGACTGCTGGCTAACTAAAAAAAATACATATTTCAATTTTTCATAATTAAATACCTAACTTTAAGAGGCTATATTTTACTCAATATGCATCCAAATAATGCAAATAAGGAGTCAAATTAAAGCTAATCATGCCAACTACAAGATTGAAACATAAAATTGTGCATTAGAAAGAATGTAAATAAAGTAAAATAATCTTAAATTAGGCATTTCAACAAACATGAAAAATCCCAAAAAAATAGGTTTTCATGCTTCCAATCATCAATCAATTCCATATTATCATCATAATCATATTTAAACTAGAAAAATAAGCCTTATTGCTCTGATACCAATGAAAGAATATGACTACCTACCTCTTGAGTGAAATCATTAATGAAAATCGATCAATTCTATAGCTTAAATCCTTCTTTAAAATTTATAGAGAGTTGAGTAATTGAGAGAGTGAGAGAAAATTTTTTTTTTATTTTTCATATATTTCTTTTTAAGTTAGAAAGTTTTTTTTTTTTTTTAACCGTACGTGAAAATAACTGCTAGTGGCAATTATTCTCTACGGTCCCACTTTTTTTTATTTTAATTTATTTATAATAAATGATGGATCGAGCCATTCATTATGGGTGGATCTGGATTCATAACCCAACAACCATAATAATATTGAATATTTTATAGCTCAAATTATATTAATGGTATAAGATAAGGCATTCATTAAATACATGAAAACCATATTGAGTTTGTACGAAAATAAATAGTATGTTAATTGAGCTTTGCCTCATTGGTCGAAAGGTTCTCAGGTTCAATTTTGGATAGTACATTCCTAGATATCTAGATTGAAATAATTTATCTTAGACCTCTCTCTCTCTCTCTCACACACACACACACGCACACACGCATGCGAGACTAAGAGGGGCTAGCCCAACTTTATATCAGCCCCATATATAGGGGCCTAACACCAAATCATAATCAAATCCTTGTCCGTTTGCCATGCATGAGGCAATATAGTCCAAGCAAGTACGAAAGGGTAGGTGAGAGAGACACAGGATCTTCAAAAACTATACCCTATAATTTTGTTTTGAAGAGAATCAAGGTGCAATGATGATGCATCCAAAAACAAAATGAATGATGGCCACACATGAGCATCCGTCTCCTCATAGAAATGACTATTGAAATAGTTCTGAAAAATTTTAGTCCAATGACAAGACTTAAAACAAGAAAAAAATAATATACCAGTATCCAAATATGTAAAAATTAAAATATTATCTTATCTAACTTATGCATGTGTTATGATTATCCAATCGTAAATTTAGAGATACACCAATCATTATTTGAATTCAAAACCTTTTGCTTGTTAAGAGATGTAACGGTTGCTAATGCCTTAATTTTAAAATATTCAATGCAGTGCAAGATGAGGTACTTTGATTGATTACCACACCTCTTCTCTATTTGGAAGATTGCTGATGCCTTAATTTTAAAATATTCAATACAGTACAAGATGAGGTAGTTTGATTGATTACTACACCTCTTCTCTATTTGGAAGAGGATCCAACTTATTTTTTTTTTTTTACTCTAAACCTACTATTACGATAATAATGTAAACATCTTAGATCACCTGCTCTACTTTAAAATTATCTTAGTTCAATTTCTATCTACGAACATCCAAGGATCAACAAAATTACCTGAACTAGTATCCAATCTTTAGTAGCGGATCCGACCTATTCTTTCTGATGAACACTTTAAATGATATTCATAACTTGTAAATCACCTCGAATAGGTAACTTATCTTATGGACTAACAGCAAAACATCTATAGTCCAACCATGAATAAACTACTCTCCACTCATCCTAAACTATCGGCGATAGATAAGATATTCTGATCATACTGATAACAATCTTTCCATTTAAAGGGAGCCCAAAAATCTCACTACGACGATATTGGCGGTCTAAAATTAATGGAATGGCATAACAATCGCGTAGAGCTTTCCTACAAATATCACAAATTTCGAGGATCCAGATAAGCAAAAAATTTCTCTCAGAGAATCCATTGTTGCTTGATCATTCTCTGCTGACTTGAGAGTCAGAGGATCCTTGCTAGAGTCAAATCCTCTGGTCCGGACTTTATTTTATAGGTCACTCCAACACCCCCTGCAAGAAGCCGACCGCTCCGCTCTCGAAGCGTGCAGTTTTGAGCAACAACAGATAGAGGAAGGGACAACTCATGGCCCCTAAAAAGACTTCGTCATGCCTCAATGACGTCGCGAAAGCTACTACCTCTCAGTAGGTAGATTTGCAAGTTGACGATCACATTTAGCCCCCTGTAGTGGAAACCTCTCCACCTGTCTAGTCGGCTCATGTCATTATGGACCAGCTCAACCTGCTCCTTCAGCAAGTCCACTCTCTGATGGCCATCGTCTAGGCGGTCCAAACTATGATTGTGCCTTCCTTAATGGCACCCCAATCAAATCAGGCTATCCATGCACCGCCCTCAATGGTACAGCCAATACCTTCTACAACAGCCCCATCTATACCCCCAGCAATGGTGTCGCTTCAACTGCCGGCATCACTTCTGCAACAATAAATTGAACCTACTCAAGCACCTCCACAAAGCTCTAAGAGGAAGCGAACCCATCAGCGGTCCCTTAGCCCACAGTCAAGGCATGATTCTACTCTCGACCGATATTCTCCTCAGCAGTCTGAGGTTTATACTGATCAGGAGTTAATGATCGAAAAGAAGCTTTAAAAGTTTGATAAGAAGCTTGAAGTCTTAAATAAAACATCTTCCTCCCGACCCCTTGATGAACTTAGCGGCGAGCCCCCCTTCGACGAGAAGATCTTGAAAGAGTTACCACCGTCAGGTTTCAAACTTTCTTAGCTTGAGACTTATGATGGAACCGTCGACCCCATCGACCATATTGAAACTTTTAAAGCAGCCTTGCTCTTTCAAGGAGCATCGGATGCTACTCTCTGTCGGACATTCCCTGCTACTCTTAAGGAAGCAATCCGACAGTGGTACTCCAATCTGAAATTCAGTTTGATACATTCTTTCGATGAGCTAAGTCGGTCTCTGACGGTGCACTTTGTCAGCAGCCATAAACAGCAAAAATGGTCCGACTATCTATACACCATCAATCAAAGGGATGGAAAGTCGATCCGTAGCTATCAAGCATTTCAATGCGGCAATCCTAAAAGTCCATGATTTAGATCAATCGATCGTGATGTCCATTTTTATGGATGGACTATAGAAAAATGATCTAAAAAGGTCATTAATAAAGTCCTATCCTAAGGACTATACTGGTATACTGGAGTGAGCAAGAAAGTATACCAATATTGAAGAAGTCTCTATGGAAGACACCCCTGCCGACATCATTCCGGCAGGGACGAGTAAGGAGCACCACCCCTCAAAGAGCGAGGCTTATCGACAGTACTCCCGCTCTCCACCTAGGAAGCTTAAAGGCGGAAGTTCCTTCCAAAATCGTCGATCTCCAATCCCTCAAAGGAGAGATCAACAGCGGCCCCCATCGAGGCGCTTCCATAACTACATGCCTCTAAATGCCACCCGAGAAGAAGTTCTGATGCAAATCCAAGACCAGCTCCCCAACCTCCGAGGATAAGGACCAACCTGGAGTGCCATGATCCAATGAGGTTTTGCTTCTACCATCATGACCACAGTCACGATACTGAAGATTGTCGCCTCCTCCATGATACTATTGAAAAAACTAATTCGAGAGGGAAGGCTGGAATGCTTTGTCCATGAAAGGACTCCTATACGGCGATCTCTACCAAGAGCCCGGCAACCACCACCTCAACCTCAACTCCAAATGCCAATGCCTGCATCGAAGGAGAGAGGTCAGGCAGCAGCTGAAGAGCGACCTCTCCGTGGTGAGATTCACATGATCACTGGAGGGTCATCTTAGCAGGATGCAGAGGGTGTGTAACAACCGCATAGTAATGCTGTGGTTGTCTCTTTAAATATTTTTGATTATAATGTACACTGCATATTTGTTGATAATGAAAGTGTTAGACATGTATGCCCTAGAAGCTAGATTGACTGACACTTGTAATACACTTTTAAGGATAAAATTATAATTTTAACTATAAATAATAAAATAATTTTTTTCTATCATAGTGTGTATTTGAAAGTATCTGTGATACATCTCTTGAGTTAATGATAATGATAGTTCATATTTTTAAGAGTTAAAAATTTAAGACATGAATTTTCATTATTAACTCATAAAATGCTTCCGACCGTAGGATCATCATGAGGATGGTGATTGATCCGGAAGGTTAGTGTACGATCGTTTCTTTTGGATGAATCGACGGTGTAGAGACACCGGAGTGAGAGTACAGATATTCGTTAGAGAACGAGGGTACTGAGCATGACCACCTCGAGCAGTCATGAGAAAGTCTACTTTCTCGTCGATGACTGGCTTGAAGCTATAGTAATATGTCTGATTCTTTGATCTGAGGTACATCGATAGTTCACCTTGAGGATGTTATAGTTCGATTACACCATAACTCGATCTTCTAGTCATTCAAAATTCTGAGGTGTATGTTGGCTATAGCGTGTTCATTATAGGAATTGGATTGCACCAATAGAGGATCTATCTACCTCGATAGATGAGGAGCAGCCCTATGATGATCATAAGAATCAAATCCATAAGTTTATGGCCACGGTAGAGTGAAATAATAGAAAGAGTTTCTATTAAGTTTATTACATTGGATTTGAATCGAATGATTAATTCATATGACGAAAATTAGGATTTGACGAGATCATCTTAACCCTAATCCGATCGAAACTCAAGATACAGAAACTTAATCACATAGGTAACTGCATCGAGAGGTTCACTTTCAGTTTTGATGGATTGCCACCATATGCTGCTAGGTGTCACTAGTGAATTTTGGGAGCAATTAGAATGATTTGAATGATCGATCATACTAGTTGTCTGAATCAGAAAAGTTCTGATCTATCGGAAGATGTTTCGATGATGTCGATGATAGAGATCATGATATATTCCATTACTATACGAAACTAAATCTAATTGGATCACACAAATAAGAGTTTGGATCTGGATATCATCAATTAGATTAATCCAGTTCAATTGATTTGAATAAGATTCAATTAGGTTCAAAAAAATTGTGCTAGTATACAATTGAGCCTAATGTTCTTCTTTAACAATCATTAAAGCTTGTCTCGACTGAGCCAAATATGTTTGAGCTCACTCAAGAACCTTTACTTGGTCTGACTAGAGCTTGTCCAGATCAGAAAATGGTTGTCTTAATCTATGAGATAAATTTAAGACAACACCTATCATTTTTCATTACCTGCTAAATCTTATCTTCGGATGTTGGTCAAATATTGATCCTGGATACTTAGACATCTACCCATGTGTCATGCACCCATAGGAGAGTACCTAAGAACTTGTCTCCATACTAAAAAGCAGACAGGAAGGGGATGCATGCTTAGAAAGGCATGCGCTCCATGAGGATAAAAGATGGAGTCCCATACAGATAGGACTCTAGGTTGCTTTAGGGGATTAAACTATGTGGTGCCAAGAAGTCTTGTTTGACCCAATCTTGGCACCACCTAAGAAGAGTTTTGAGGGTCTCTCATCTGATTGGATTAGATGATGTCATCCCACTAATTAGATTTAGATCTGATTGCACAAAGGGCTATGATTGGTCAGGATGATGTGGCACTGCATGGTGCAATAGGATCTATATAAATTCTATCTGCGCTTAGAATTCAATTCTTCTGCCTTTAACCTATGCCACATAGCCCCTCTTCCTTCTTTTCCATGCCACCCTCTAGTTCTCTCTCTACTCTCCACACCCAAGGGCTTTTGGGCATGAACAAGGTGCGATCCAAGCAAGTGAAAGATGCCAGGAAAGGAAGAAGGCAGCACTACTACAAGAGATACCGACTGTTCTTCAAAAGCAATTTTGAAGACCTTCAAGATCAGATCTAGATCTAATTTTTGGAGGATTAATTGAGAATGAGAAGATCTTTAGATCCTATCCGAGTGGATATCGGTAGAAGCCAGACACTTGCGTGGCTGCATCTAGAATCTCAAGCAAACATCAAGATCATCACAGGATAATTGAATTATCCAAAATAAAAGTATAATTAAATTAGATTTAATTTTTATTTTTATTTTTATTACTAGATCAATAAGATTAGATCTGAGAAGTCTTAGATCTGATTAGGATCTTAGAGAAAAAATTTTGAAATATCCCTCCTGATCCAATTAGATATGAACGAACCTAACCCAGAAAATAGATTTTTTTCTTCAGAAAGCTCAGTTGATATTTTTGTATTTTTCTGCTTTCTTCCTTATTGGACTTTCTCCTGAACGGTTAACTCACTTTGATATGCCAATCTAAGAATTTTTTGGATGCTCCATAATCCTAGAGGGAATGATCAAGTTACCTGTAACTATGGATACCCCACCTCAGCAGGTAACCATATAGGTGAACTTGTTGCAACGCTTTCCTCAGCCTATAACACCATCCTCGGAAGACCAAGTTTATGGAAGCTTAAGGCTATTGTATCCAACTACCACCTTTTGGTTAAATTTTCAATAATACATGGAGTGAAGAAGATCCAAAAAAACCAGACTATCGCTAGATAATGTCTCCCTGCCAAGCTCCAAACAGAGAATCCGGTGGAAAACCAACCCAAGCTCCCAATAGGATTGGATGCATGAGATGATCTGACGAAAAATCAAATCCAACCATCTGATGACCTCCAGGAGATCCCACTAAGGAAGAAGAATCCTCATCAAACTGTGAAGATCGGATCCCATCTTGATCAAGTAATGAAATACCAGCTGGTTGATCTTTTATAGGCAAATGCAGACCTTTTCACTTGGTCAGCCGCTGATATGCCTGGGATCGACCCTGAGGTGATGGTCGATCATCTAAAAGTAGCCTGACCTATCATCCGATTAAGCAAAAGAAGTGAAGCTTTGCTTCTGAATGCCAAAAAGTGATCATCGAGGAGTTGGACAAACTGATGAAGGTTGGTTTCATCAGAGAGGCAATGTACCCTGACTGACTGGTGAATGTCGTTCTGGTAAAGAAGACAAATAAAAATGGCGTATGTGTATTGACTTCACTGATCTAAATAAAGTCTGTCCTAAAGATAGTTATCCAATACCTTAAATTGACCAACTGGTCGATGCCACTTCTAGGCATGAGCTCCTCAGCTTCATAGATGCTTTCTCTAGTTACAACCAAATTTGGATGGCCACAAAAGATGAGGAGAAAATAGCTTTTATAACTGACCATGGGCTTTATTGTTACAGGATGATGCCCTTCAGGCTTAAAAATATAGGAGCCATATATCAAAAACTGGTTAGCAAAATTTTTAAAGATTAAATTGATAGAAATATGGAGGCTTATATCGATGACATGCTGGTTAAGAGCCAAGCAATATCTGATCATGTGCAAGACCTTCGTAAGACTTTTGACACGCTTCGACGATATCAAATGAAACTGAATCCCACGAAGTGTGCCTTCGGAGTCACAGTCGGTAAGTTTCTTAATTTTATGATCTCTCATCGAAAAATTGAAGTAAATCCTAAGAAGATCAAGGCGATCCTAAAAATATCACCACCAAAACCTATTAAAGAGGTACAACATCTGACTTAAAAAATTGCATCCCTTAACCATTTTGTCTTCAGGTCGGTCAAGAGGTGTCTTCCATTCTTTTAGACTCTCAAGTAGCCAACGAATTTTCAATGAACCTTGAAATGCCAAAAAGCTTTTGATGAGTTGAAAAAATATCTCAGCTCTCCACTCCTGCTTATTAAACTATTGCCAGATGAAGAGCTCCTTCTGTACCCGATCATTTTACCATGGCGATCAGTGCGATTCTCGATCGAGAAGAGGGATGAGTTCAAAAGCCCATATACTACATCAGCAAGGTCCTCCATGATGCGGAAACCAAATACACTAAGTTGGAAAAATTGGTCTTCGCACTCATTATCGCTGCAAAAAAGCTTCAATCCTATTTTCAAGCTCACACCATGATAGTACTCATGGATTAGCCTTTGAAGACGGTCCTACATCGATCAGATTCTTCAGACCGAATAGCAAAGTGGGCATTGAAGCTCTCAGAATTGAACATTCAATATCGATCAAGGTCATCTATTAAAGCTCAAATCCTTACCGATTTCATCCTCGAATGTACTGTACCAGATGAGGAATCCTCAAAAGAAAACCCTATGAGCAAACCTGAAGACCCCACGAGCTCTTATCGTTGGATTGAAAATCGCTCAATAAATTAGGGCCCAATGCCTGAAGATATTCAGTGACTCTCAACTAGTGGTGAGGTAGATAAAAGAAGAATATGAGGCTTGAGAAGAAAACATGAAAAAATATCTCCAAAAGGTAAAAGACTTGACCTTATGCTTCAGATATTTTGATATCCAATAGATCCCCAGGACACAAAATATCAAGGCTGATGCTTTATCAAAGCTCGCATCCTTGCTGCCTGCCGACCTGGATAAAGAGACCTACTTTGAGATCCTGAAAGCTTCGAGCTTGGAAGAGCCCGCCACTGTTCAGCAGATCAATGGAGAACCTAGCTGGATGGATCCTATCTTGAAGTACTTGAAAATAGAAGAAATGCTACCAGATTGAAAAGAAGCTCGAAAAATCAGGAATCAGGCCGCTAGATATGTGTTACTCGATAGTGATCTATACAAGCATTTTTTTTTCTACCTCTTCTGAGATGCCTACATTCCTCAAAAGCTGATTATGTCATGTGGGAGGTTAATGAAGAAATCTGTAGGAGTCACCTGGGGGGTCGGTAGTTATCTTGTAAGATTCTTCGGTAAGGATATTACTCGCCGACAATGCAGGAGGACACTCAAAATTTCATCAGAAGATGTGAGCAATGCCAACGTAATGATCAAATTCAACATCAGCCCATAGCTCTTCTAACTCCTATTAAATCCCCCTGGCCATTTGCCCAATAGGGATTGGACATCTTAGGCCAATTTCCTCGAGCTTCAGGCCAACAAAAATTTCTATTAATGGCAATCGACTACTTTACAAAGTGGGTAGAAGCTGAGTCATTAGCCCAAATTATAGAAACAAAGGTCCAAAATTTTATCTGAAAAATCGATCATCTACCGTTATGGACTACCTAAAATATTGATCTCAGACAATGGGAGGTAGTTCAGCAGTTCTTAGCTTAAAGAATTCTATGAAGATCATAAGATTGAGCAACGTTTCACTTCGGTAGGCCACCTACAAGCAAATGGAGAAGTAAAGGTCACCAACAGAACCCTCCTTCAAGGCCTCAAAGCCAAACTGGATCGAACTGGGGGGTCCTAGGCTGAAGAACTCTACCATGTTTTATGGGCCTATCGAACAATCCAGAGAATTCTGACAAGCGAAATGCCTTTCAATTTGGCATTTAGCACAGAAGCAGTCATACCTGTGAAATTCAGGCTTTCTTCCATCAGAGTTGAAGAATACAATGAGGACACTAATCCCATTTGGCTCAGGACCAATCTCGATTTAATCGAGGATACCAGAGAGCGAGCTGCGGTGAGAATGGCCACATATCGACAAAAGATGGCAAGATATTACAATACCAAGGTCAAAGCCAAAGAATTTCGAGCCAGCGATCTTATCCTTCGGAGAGCTGAAGTTTCCAAGCCAATTGAACAAAAAAAGCTCTCATCCAACTGGAAACATCTCTACCAGATCCATGAAGTAGTGCGATCGAAAACTTATCGGCTGAAATAACTCAATGGAATCCCTCTCCCCAGGCCATGAAATTCGGCCAATCTCCATATATATTATCAATGAAATAAATGAATAAATGAATACAAGGACGATCAGCTTTGGATCTTTGCTTCTCAAGGATCTCGATCCTACAGCGAGCTCTGTTTAACTCATCATCTCTCTGATCGATTACCTCTTAAGCTTTAAAAAGAGCTTTCTCAGAGCAGTCAATTTTTCTAATTAGATCGGCATTGGTAGCCTTCTTTGCTCAAAATAATATTTGAATTTCTCAAGCTCCCTTCCCGCCTTCACAAGTTCTAAAGACAAAAACTTGGAAGCGGCCCTGACAAAATTTGCCAAATAATGGCTAATTGAAGCCAAATATTTGAAGGCACCCGCTACTTGATGTTGAATATCTTCTCCCCCCAAAGCCAATCTATCCACAGGAGCGGGCTGCCTCCTCAAAAAATCAACGGCGACTCCCAGGTCGTTCATAGTAGGAAAAGAAAGAGAAGTTGATGGTGCCATCTCCGCCTGAGCCTCCGTTGGAAGGGCATTGGAAGCAAAAATTTCTGCCCTTTGCGATTTGATAGTCTCAACCGCTCTAGCCAAGCTAAGAAAACCGACTGCCTCTACAACTTCTTTCGTCCCTTCGGGGAGATCCACCCCCATCTCCATGATGACACACTCCGGAGAGGTAGTCGGAACAACCTCCTTAGAAGTTTCCATCATTGATTCTGTCGCTACCTCTACGTCTTCCCCCACCGAATCTCCTGGCTCGACCTTATCATCGCCTACTGGATTCTATGAGTTACTCACTAACAAGGTCTCGTCTCTTTCTACATCATTTGAGACAGAAAGAAAAGTTGTTAAGAGAGCGACATCTGGGACTTCAACAGAAGAGCTCCTAGAAGCTTGAGGCTGGGCAAACGAAATCTTAGCCCGCAGCCTTTGAGTCGATAACCTTTTTAGCATCTCTATCATCAAAGGATCATCTAGTCCTAAAAGCTTGGCGAGATAACTCTAGAAAAAGGAATGCATGAGATAGAAGATTTCGTATTCAGAAATGTCTTTCTCCTTTTGCTCACCCTCCACATGTATTTAAAAAGAGGAAGGCGAACGGACACCCATTCAAAATTATCTTCTCCTAATGAATCGATAGATAAATGGACTCTCCGACTATAACCACTCTCACCCCTCAAGGGATGACGTCATCAACAATTAAATATCAGAACGCAACCGTGAATAAGGGAGCAAATCATCCGATCTGAAGCATCATTCAGGAATAGTCCTTTTGCCTGATTCTCAGACTCCGCACTAGGAGGGTAGTGTTACAATGGTAATGTAAATACCTCAGATCGTTTGATCTATTTTAGAAATATCTCAGTTCAGTTCTTATCTACGAACACTCAAGAATCAATAAAATTATCATAATATCCTCTGAACTGGTATCCAATCTCTAGTAGCGGACCCAATCTGTTCTTTCTGACGAACACTTCAAATGATATTTATAACTTGTAAATCACCTCGGATAGGTAACTCATCTTGTGGATTAATGGTAACATAGCTGTAATCCAACTACGAACAAACTGCTCTCCACTCGTCATAAACTATTAGCGATAGACAAGATATTTTGATCACACTGATAATAATCTTCTTATTTGAAAAGAGCCCAAAAATCTCTCTACGATAACATTAGCGGTCTAAAATTAACAATTGTATAGAGCTTCTCTATAAATATCACAAACTTCGAGAATCTAAATAAAAAAAATTTAAAAAAATTATTATTATTTAATTATTTTTTATTAATTTAAATATTAAAAAAAAATTATTAAAATTAAATTTTTTGATCTAAATTTTATTTTATAGATATTTTGATCACACTGATAATCTTCTTATTTGAAAAGAGCCCAAAAATCTCTCTACGATAACATTAGCGGTCTAAAATTAACAATTATATAGAGCTTCTCTATAAATATCACAAATTTCAAAAATTTAAATAAATAAAAAAAATTTAAAAAAATTATTATTATTTAATTATTTTTTATTAATTTAAATATTAAAAAAATTTATTAAAATTAAATTTTTTGATCTAAATTTTATTTTATAGATGACGCTAACATCTCCCGTAAAAAATCGATCATTTCGCTTCCAAAACACGTAGTTTTCAGCGATAACATCCATGGTTGACGGAAGTATGGCCCGCAGGTGGTGAGGACAAAATTTAAACGGAAGCCACTACCATCAATATTCGATAACTTTACCAGGTGAGCCAATTGGTACCTTCGCGTTCAAACGCCAATCATTACACCACGTCTCTTCAAGAGTCTGATTTATATAAATTTAAAAATTAATTAAAATAGCTGATTGTACCCTACCATCATGCTTAAAAAATATATATATATATATATACGCTACGGTATGCATGAAATAAAAATAATAATAATAATAATAAAATAAAATAAAAAAATATAAAAAAAAAAAAAAAGCAAGTTCGCGGGCGAGAAGAAGCGAAGAAAAAGCACCAACCACCTTCTATTTGGAGATTAACAGTACTAAACTCCAATTATTTATACATTAAAAGCATAAAAGACAAATTATACTGCAGCAAATATACAATATTTCCCAATGGACGCAACTATGGTTGCACTTTCTCATGCAGGAAAAGACAAGGCTTCCCCTTGCATGAAACACACCTTCAAACATTCTCGCGAGACATCCCACTCCACAAACGGTGAGCAATGCACCAAAGGATGGGTCTGCAATCAGGACAGTCCCAATTAAATTGATGGAGAATGCATCTTCGCATCCCTTGGCTTCTATCGGACATGCTGAAGCTAGTGACGCTAGCACCACCATCATCAACAGCGCTGCATCGATCATCAACTGCCTGGCTTCACCTTCTTCCTCACCATGACTTCAAGGCTCTAGTCCCCACTTGCTAATTATAAGTTCCCTATAAAATTTGATGCATTTGTTGGCCTCACCTACTCTTTTATGCCAGGTACTTCACCATTTCCTAGTACGTTTTAAATCACCCTGCCTCTTTGACTTGTAAATGAGAACATTTAAGGGGGCTTTTCTTACTCCAATGTCTCGAATCCGGTCACCCTATCCTTGTTTTGTGATTCCCTAATGCGTCTTAAATTGTACAAGTACTCACTAGCAAGTGATGGTATGGTTAATTACCATCGTCAAAGCTGCGACCGCGTCGTCGACGAGTCAATCTTTTTGTTTTACACGTGACCGTAGGCCGATTTCTTTAACCATTCGTGGTCATCCTTATGCCCGGCAAAATCTACTACATCTTCAAGGGAAATTTTAATGGCATATCAGTCCTTTAAAACCAACTAATTGTCTTCTTCAAGATACATGTAATTCAATGGTTGGGATAGCCTGATTGGAGCATTAATTTTCTGATTTCAATTACGAAGTATAACTTACTTTTATTCCAAGGAGAGAGGCTATTCTAATGTGAAATTCTCATTACAACTCCAACCCCACAAAACTGCCTCTACCCACACTTGTATGACCCATAAAGCTGATGAGGACCCATTACATGCTTCACTTATCATCTTATGTAACCAACTAAATAAGCCCATGGCATGAACTATTTAATACAAAGCCTTGATAATTCTAGCCACTTTAGGTAAGAAAGTAAGATATAACGTTTGCTTACTTTGTTACCGGGTATTCAATTCTTAAGTTAATAAATGGTTGTTTAGGCATGTTTTGCAAGTACTATGCTGTTTGATTGACGATAATCTGATATGAAAAAATGATTCTCATGTCAGATTATCATATTTGGTATAAAAAATAGAAAAAAAAGATTATAAAAAAAATTAGTGGGCTCCATGATTATTTTTCAGAAAGAGATGATAAAATAAATACTATAAAAAATTAGTATTTAACAAATTTTGAAGTGATAGTAATCCATATTTGTCAAAAATATTGCTAATAAAGCTGTATATATAATCATTAATTTTATTTTAATATTCTTTAAATTTTATTTAATAAATTTTTTTATAAAAAAATTAAGATGAAGATGATATTATGTAAAAAATTATATGATTATAGTCATCATATAAAAATTAATTAAAGATAATAATACTATTTTAATATTAAAAATATATTTTATATTAAAAGATATATTTATAAATTTTATCATATTTTTATTTTAGATTACTTTCAATCAAATATAATAATTTTTTTTTCATATCATTTTTCGAAATAATTTTTTCACCAACTAAATATAGTAAAAAAAAATTTTCACAATTATTTTTTTTGAATAAATAATTTTTATAAATTATCAAATTATCTCATAATCTAACGTAGCTCAATCAAATGGATCCATATTATTTTGGTGCTTGCATAATGTTTAATTTTTTAACCCCTCTACTTTATCCGGGTCGGTGCACGGTTCAAAAAAGGCCGATGTGTTCTCATAATATTTGTTCCTAGGCCCACTTGAGCACTTCCAATTTAATGAGCCATCGACTAAGTCACAACCCAGTTACGTGTGTCCTGGGTTGCGCTCATTTGGTCCACAGTAATAACTAATAACGGTGGTCCCAAGTCCCAAGTGGTCCTATATCTATGCTCATTTTCGTGCAATCTATGTTATGTTTTTTTCTTTTTTTTTCCTTTTTTAATGGAATCCAAACTCGAATCTGACCAACTTATAAAACAAGTTACCGATCTCGACCTAAAATGAGTTGAGTCAAGATAAACAGCACTTAACCCTGCAACGAATTCACGAACGACATGACGAATCAATCTGATATTAACCCGGGCGCAAGCTGTGGGTCCCACATCACCCCCACATCTCCATAGTTCTTCCATTAAATAAGCAAATAAATTAATAGATGTAGCCAAATAATTCAGAGCCTATCTCTCCTCTCAGCAAGTGCTAACTGCAACAAAGATATCTATTGGAATGGGTCAAATGCTGCCATTTTCCAACCAATCTCCTGAGACGGCTCTCCCTCTCTCCTCTCTCCTCTCTCCTCTTTCCTTCCCCTGTTTCTAGTGGGCAGTGGCCCTCACGTTCTGTCTACCTCTCAATTAAGTCCATCCCTTCTTTTGTTTCTCACTTCTTTTCCACCAAGGCTACAAAACTCCTCCTCCTCCTCTCTTCCCCTCTTCTACTTCCCTTCAGTACCCTTTCTTTTTTTTTTCCTTGTAAGAGTCGCTATCCTCTGTTTGTTCTTAAAGTTGCCATCTTCGAGCTTTTTCCTTGCTGAATGTTCTTGCATAAGCGAATTCTCATTTGTGGGCTCCGTCGTTTTGTTGTCTTGCAGGGGATCTTTCAAGTTGCTGCCTTTTTGTAGCCATCCTCTTATCCTCTCCGTCTGAATTCTCTCTTTATCTCCCTCTTGCTCTGTTTAAAATTCGTGTGAATCTGAGCTTTGTTTCTTTTGAGCTCCTTTGTTTTTCGACCGTTAGCGAGCGGTTGGGTGGGTGGAAGCCTTTTTCTTGCTCCGCTTTGGCTCTTGGAGTCTGTTGTTGATGTGTTGGGAGTGCTATGGCTTTGGCCGTTGGAGCTCTCTCTAGTTCTAAAACCATGGGCCTGGAGGAGAACAAAGAGGTTGCTGAACAAAATGGGATTTTGATGGCAAGGGAAGGAGAAAAAGAGGAGAAGGAGAAGAGAGAGGATGAGCATGATGGAGAGGAGGGTCTCAACAGGGAGATGAGTGTGGCCTCCATGTATGCCACTGAGGATGACGATGATGATGATGAGGAGGAGGAGGAGGATGGGAAAGGGGCCAAGGGGATTGATTTGGGACCTAAGGTCAGTCTCAAGGATCAGCTGGAGAAAGATAAGGTTTTGTGCCATTTCTTTCCTTTAAGTTTCATTAATTTCTTCTAAGTATCATTCCTTTGTTTTCTTGTAATTATTGGTATTTATCGGCTGCACTCCTTGGCATGTGTTCCTCTGGAGGGTAGGATGATGAGAGCCTGAGAAGGTGGAAGGAGCAGCTTTTGGGGAGTGTGGATTTTAGCTCTGTAGGAGGTACCCCCACTCTCCCTCTGCCAACTTTTGCTTCTTGTACTCACTAAAGTATACCCTTCTTTGAAAAAAAAAAAAGGTGCATTCTGGCTCCTGTTGGAGGGAGTCAATCTCTCTCTTTAAGTTCTTTATTTCAAATCCTACTTTGTTATGGGACTGTTTCTGTCGGTTACTTTGTCCAGTCCACTGTTCCTGTCTTAATGCAGGCTGCGCTTTTAACTTATCCTCTCTTTTCTTGTTTTTGTTATTTGGTTATTAGAAATTTTTTTTAAACTACTTTCTGCCTTCAATTTTTGTGTTGCTTCTGTTTTGATCCACATACATCTGATGCAAAACTAGGAAGCAGAGATCCGGGTATATACTTATCTCTACCATTTCAGCCATAGCTGGATTTTGTGAAATGGGTCCCGAACAGTTGCTCCATTTTGTTTATTTATTCTTCTATGAATTGTACTAATTTTATTTTGAGCCAACTTGGCGAAGGTTATGTTTGGCATACTAATATTTGGCTTTGTTATAGAAAATTTGGAGCCAGAGGTTAAGATCCTGAGCCTTTCAATCCAATCTCCTGGTAGACCTGACATAGTCCTTCCACTTCCTATGGTCCCCAATTCCAAGGGTGTATGGTTTACTTTGAAAGAAGGTAGCAACTACAAGCTCAAGTTCTCCTTCTCTGTGAGCAAGAATATTGTCTCTGGCCTAAGATACACCAACAGAGTCTGGAAAACTGGTGTTAAGGGTGAGCTTTCTATCTCGATGCTGGCATTTCAAATGGCAATAAGCTATTTATATGTAATGCTTAATAAATTACTTCAAACATGAGTTTATGCTATAATTATCTTGAATTAACTTGCTCTTCTTTTATCTCAGAAGAAAAATTATTTTGTTCTTGTTGTTTGATTAGAAAGAGGCACTATGTTTATGTTCTACAGCTCACTGGTGTTAAATTGATGTTGACTTGAGTGGTTTCCATTTCAGTGGACAGCATAAAAGAAATGCTAGGTACCTTCAGCCCTCAAGTTGAGCCTTACACATATGAGGCACCAGAAGAAAACACTCCCTCTGGAATATTTGCGAGAGGATCATATTCTGCAAGAACAAGGGTATGATCATGCCGCCTCTTGTTCTCAAAACTGACTAAACATGAGTACTCTGTAGATGCTGAAGCATTTTCATTGATGAAATAATAATATTTACATTCATACATCCATACATAACTAATTATATACATGCATGTGTATATTCAACGAACGATAATGGTTTTTTTGGATGTTCATGCTATTCGAATGCCCATGCTTGAGGTCATCCCGGCATTTCTTTCTGTATTAATGTTACATGACCCGGTTCCTAGATCATCTGTATTTAGTTTTTACAAGAGATGCAAGAAACCATACAAAAGCCCCAGTTTTGTCCTTTTGAACCTGTAGGCTTATGCATCTTTCAAGGACAGGGTCCGTTTTCTACTGCCGTAGTCATTCAGAACCTAGGCATCGTTCACTTAAAAGATTTAAATGGTTTAAGAATGACTTGTTGAGAATTTCGGGGGAAAAAAAAAAAGCTTAAATTTGTATTGATGCATTTAAAATTTTAATGAAACCAACAATTTTATAGTCATGAATGTACCATTTATTTCCATATCATTCTAATATCATAAAATTGTGACAGTACAATAGTTGAATAAGATTAACGATGTATTTTCCTTAGAAGGAAGGGTAATGATACTTCAGGTCAGGGTGTATCTCCGGGAAAAGAACCCTAAGAAAATTATGGCTGACTTAAACACTTCTCTGATATCTTTTTCTAGATGAACATTATCATCCATATTAACTCTTCTTACAGTGCTTCTCTATCATACCACGTCGATGTGCCTTGATCTGATTGCCATGTAAAGCCTTTCTGTTTTTCTAATGTCATAACTTTCTTTTGTCAGTTTGTCGATGATGATGGCAAATGCTACCTGGAGATCAATTACACTTTCGACATCCGTAAAGAATGGCCGTCCACAACCAGCTGAGAGTACCCTTTCCATCTAGAGAACTCACATGCCTTCAGAGGCAATGACTTATCTCAGCAATTTCAGCAAAATCCAGTTGCCGACAAGAAGAAAGTGGACATCATAAGGAAGCTTAGTACTCTGAGATTTGTCCTTTCCTTTTGCTTGGCAGTGTGTAATACCATTGTGGGTGAAGGAATTTATTTGTTTTATTGTTTTGACTTCCTTCTTGTTGAAAGGTTTCACCATCCGTATATGGATTGTTAGGGAATAGAATTGATGGATTCACATGAAGTACTACTGTTAGTCTACTTGTCGGCACATAAACACTAGCTTGTGCCTTGCATAGGTCAACTGATTTTTATTCCTGGAAGGTATTATGGTGTGAGACTGTTTCAAACGTTATTATCTTTCATGCTTGTTGCTCTTTTAAGGTCTTTCGACATCGGTGAACCATTACTATGGTAATTTTCCAAGCCATGCATGTGCCATGCAAGTACTCTTCCACTGAAATGCTTTTCCATGATCAGGAAGCATCAGCTCGAAGTGCGCTACAATTTGTTGGCTTTAATTGCCTTTGAACTCTCACTGCTATTTTTCATGGGTTTTTCCTGTAGGAAATGAAGTAACTTGCCCCTGTCAATTGGTAGCTCATTCGAGTCAGCCATTTTTTAGATATATAAAGGAAAATCTGATCCTGCTGTCGAGGTACATTATCTTATTTGGTAGCAATGACTTGTAGTAGTTTGAGGTCTGTTTCTGGTTGAACAAAAGCTATTTCATTTGTTGTAACGTTCTCTCAATATGTTCTACGTCGATGCTTGTAACTAAATGTGAAGGTCCTGTGCTCTTCGGCTGAAATATATTCAGCCCAAATCTATTTCTTGTGGGGCTCAAGACACGATAATCACAGCCTCCGCTTGCGGTGGTTTGCTGGTCAATCTCTTTTCATCAGAAGGAAAGCTTCGATCGTGCCGCCAGATTCTTTATCTAGTCCTATACTCTTTGGCTGTAATATATTCAGCCCAAATCTATTTCTTCCATTAAATATCTGTCTGGTGCCAAATTATTGCATTGGACTACGCTTGACGGCTGCCGGCGGCATCTTGTTTTCTGCTCGGGGTGCATATTGGTCCATTAAAAAATATTCAGTGACAATGGTAATCCTGGATTGAAAAGAATTCGCCATTTTAAATTAAGACCTCTCCGTGGAGGATTTTCCAATGTCGTTTACAGCAAACCATCTTTTCTTTGGTAAGTTGGCACCGTCGTCGTTTAACCATATAAATCTTCATATTTGTTGCGATAAATTCACTTATATCTATAAATGGATGCTAAAAAATTTATAAAAAAATTCACATTAATCAAAATTAACTCTAATAAAAATCCTTCAATGCTTAAGTTAGTAGGATGGACTGATTAAAAAAAAAATGAAAAGCAAGATGATAGAGTTTCCTCTTTTAATATTTTGGAGTATCTTATTAAACTGGTCAATTTATTTTTTTTTATAAATATCTGGATGATAATCACTTAGCACATGGATTCTTCTTTTTCTGGTGTAGTGCGATCAGGTAGTTAAAACTATTCACTAAACACCGTTGCCCATCCTTTTCAGAGGCGGTTTTGTAGAACCAATCGTGGTCTGAATGAGCAATTTAGAGAGCTTCCATCGATCAATCGATTGGTTCGATACCGACCAATTATTGATCCATTGAAAGACTTGAGATCGATCGATGGTCGGTCAGAAGGCTTTAGGCCAATTGACGATCGATCGGGAGGCTTCAGGGTTGTCATCCGTCAGATCGAATATCCATCGGATGGCCGACGGTTAGTCGGTTATGGGCTAGTGAGTCAAGCAATAGATTAACAGCCCTCAACAGTTGCCTTCCATGTCCAAGTTCGGTGCAGTGATTTTGTCTTAATGCACCAAATGTAGGGGATCGACACATGCATTGTCTTGAATTTCATTCTGCCGTCTGTCATTAATGATTTTTACGATGTTTGAGAAGATTGCAGTCGACGCTTCGAGAATCTGAACGGTCGCCATTAGGAGTCGCATGATCGCAAGGCTCGAGAGATCTGACATTCGATCAGTCTTCGATCGATACGTGTGAACATCTGGTGTAGTCTTCTATGCATCATGATCATTGGTGGATTCTAAATACTGGACCCATCCTACAGATTTTTCTTCTATCGCTTTCAACAGGAGCTTTCGGAAAATCTGTTCATTCTCTTGTCTTTTAGTGTTCAGGTTTGATGTTTGAACCTTCTTATTGGCATCCTTTTCATTCTTTTTTTTTATTTTATTTTATCGAGTTGTACACATGACTAGTACCCGTAGTGGTTCATCGCGGGGTCTGGCAGCTGAAGCATCCATGCTGACAACGTCGATTGTGAAGTGACTTCAGGATTAATATCGTATCTCGGAAGAGTTTCGGCTGTTGGCTCCCGACCCCGACGATTGGATGATTTCACCTCCATCGGGTTTTATAGCATTTTATCTAGAGAACCTTAGGTTCCCTATTCCGGAGTTCTTTCGAAACATCTTCGATTATTATTGGGTGTGTCTAGCTCAGTTAGCATCGAATTCCATTCGACTTTTGATTATCTTCGCTTTGTTGTATCGGTTAATTTTGATGAACCCTCAGTTTTCTTTGTTCAGATCTTTCTTTACTCTTCGACCTCATCCAAAAGCTGATAGATGGTGGTACTTTATCCCGAGGAGGGATCTTTTTGTTATCATTGATCTTCCATCGTCTATCCATGATTTGAAGACCCAATTCTTTTTTGTTTCACCCCCTGCTTTTTGAGGCTTTCCATCAGTGTGGGAAGAGCCAAATGTCCTTCCAAACAAGAATAGTCGGATAGATCCGGTCGATCGGGAGGACTTTCTTTCACTAAAAGATATGAAACTTTTTCCACAGAAAAATTTGATCACCGAAGAGGCTCTGTATGATGCCGAACTTGGTTCGGCGCCGTCTATAGGCATATGCAGTATCCATGGTTTTGGACCTTCTTTCATTCGGTTGGGTTCCGATATTAACCCAAATTTCCAATTCGGTTTTGCAAGGATGCATCTTCTTCTTAGAATCTCTGCGGACGAAGTCCGCCAATTTGCCACTCAGAAGAGGGTGGCATCCGGCATTGGTCCATTGCGTGCACCGAAGAAGAATCGAGCAGCTGGTCCCTCGATTGTCGATGTTCCTTCGATGGCACCTTTCGGACCTATCGATGGTCCTATCATCGCTTTGCGTGCCCCGACAATGACTACTTCCACCGAAGCCCCTCCGACCATCACATGGTCGAAGGAAGACGTCATCATCATCGATGCTCCAGCTGTTGCTCCTGTGTTGAAAGCTCAACCATTTGTTTCCGCACCTGCTCCATGATCGACTCCGATCCATCAGGGGCATCCATCATCTCCATCCACACCTGAGTGGATGTCGGCGTCTCCCGAGTAATCATCTGCCAAGAGGAAAGGGAAGGTGCCAATTCTTTCTACACCAGTTAGGAGTGATGCTTTCAGCCATGGTTATACGGACTGAACGAGTCGACATTCAAATCCCTGAAGGTTGGTCGGTTCTTTTCGACTTTCAATTGGCGAGGAGTTTGGTTCACGCCATTCTCCTCCCGAATAATCGAAGTCAAGGAAGAGTCGGACTTTAGCCGACTTGTTCAGGTCGTTCTATCCGATCTTTATTGGGATGAATCGGCAATTTATAATTTGCCTCTCTTTTTCTTCTTTCTTCTTTCTCTTTTTTTTTGACTAACTTAGTTTGCTTTTCTTGAATAGTGGGCTCACAACATGGCCGAGCTTGAGTCGGCCTACAGTAGAATGGTCGATCTTTGACGTGCGTGTTCCGACTCGATGTTGGCCACAAACGCCGAATGTGATTCAGCGGTCCATCGTTTGGAGCAGTTGGAGAGGGATGCGGCTAGTCGAGAGAGAAACTTGTTCGATGAAGTCTCCTATCTCAGAGTCAAGCTTGGGTCGATAAGATCCAAACTTGAGTTGGTTCAATCCGACCTTAAGTCAGCTCAGGAGGAAGTAAAGGCATAGGAGGGTCGCGTTAAAAAGAAGAAGCATGAGATAAACAAGCTGAAAAAGGATCGTGATAATTAGGCCAAGGAGATGGAGGATTGGCATCGGAAGTGACAATCTGCCAACAAGGAGGCATCTTCGGCCAAGGCAAAGATCCAGGTTCTACGGTAGGATCTCGGTCAAATGAAAGAGCTAGGCATCGAGGAATTCAAGGCCTCGACTGACTTGAAAACTTTGATCTTTCAAGAAAATGAAACTTCCTATTAGATCGAGTTTGGTGATGGTTGGGATGCTGTCCAACAACTCTTTTCTGATCTTGATCTCAGCAGTATCATCATCCCTGATGCTGAAGAAGAGGACGAGGGAGGCATCTCCGATGCTAAAGAAGAGAAAGAGAGAAGCGAGGATGAAGCATTCGATGACCCGATGAAAGATGGCGCTCTCATTGCTGTTCCCGCTCCAATCGAGGACATTTCGGTCTCTTCTACACTAATGAATGCAACCCCCCAATTGGCTGCTGAAATCCCATAAGTGAGCTAGGAAGCTATCCTGATTGAAGTCATTTCACCGACTGATATTGCACCGACTATCGAAGTTGAAGCTGCTTCCGATCCAGCTCCAAAGCAGCCGATCGATAGATAAACTTATACTTTTATTTTTTTTTGGGACTGAAGTCCAAACTTTTATAAGGACTAAAGTCCACTTTTGTAACTTTCTTTTTACAATAATGAAAGAAAACTTTATTTACATTCCACTTGCATTTGTTTGTCTGTAAAAAATTTTATTGATCAATCGTTAATCGATCTTTTATTGATTTTCTATAACTAACTATCAGATAGTCTTTTAACTGACTTAAAGTCAAAAAATTTTAACTAGCCAATATTTAGTTGTTCGTTAAGATACTCACAGATCGGGGATAAGCCAACCTTGAGTCAATTTCTATTTGATTTTTAGTTGATTTTTTACCAACTTATACTGAATTGAAGTGCTTGATGATCGAGTATAAGCCGACCATGGATCGATTTCTAACCGACCTTTGATCGATTTTTTTTTTATTGTCCAACACTTGATCGATTTATAGAAATGCATGATGATTTGGTGCAAGCCAAACATCCTTCAATTCGGCCATGGCCAAATTGACAAGGGTCATGTTCTTTACTAGTCAGGATAAGCTAACTAATTCACAACCATAGCTTGATGCTTTTCTCCCCTTGTCATTTTGTAAAGAGGTTATGCATTGGTGTCATTTATAAGTCAATCAGTCGATCGTTCTGCTGCGGGAGGCCGATCGCACCAATCATTTAAGATATCCGATCGAAAGTCGTCGAAACACCGATTATCGATCATCGCTTATTGGTTAGTTGTCAAGCTCTATCGACCATAATGTGCCGACGGCTGATCGATTGTAAACTTTAACTGACAGTTGGTTGGTCGATTTTTCTCCATTGCTTTAGAATTTGTACTGGCTCTCATCTAGTTGGTTCATCCGATTTTCAACCGACTAAATCATCAGTTAACTGGTCATTGTTCATAGGAGAGATATTTTTGAAGAAAACTTTGCAATAGTTTTATTCTTTATGTTTATCAAACATACATGGAGTTGAGTTCATTGATAGTACACTTTGAGATTGTCAACATTCTATGTTCGGAGAATTTCAACTCCATCGAGTGTTTCGAGTCTGTACGCACCAGGTTGAAGGATCTTCGTCACTCGATAGGATCCTTCCCAGTTATGAGAGAGTTTTTCTTAGTCCAACGGTTTGGATACTTTGGCTTTCCATAGGACTTAGTCTCCCAGATAGATTTCTTTCGATTTAACCCTTCTATTGTAGTACCTTACAACTCATTGCTAATAGACGACCATTTGGAGTTGAGCTTGCTGCCGAACTTTGGGCAACAGATCCAAGTCTGCCCTACGACGATCTAAATTACTTAACTCATTATATTTTTTAACCCTCATTGATGGTAGTCCGACCTCAACAGGTATTACCGCCTCTATTCCGTAAGCAAAGTTAAAAAGAGATTCGCCCATCGAAACTCAGGGGGTTGTTCGATAGGCCCATAATACCGAAGGTAATTCTTCTACCCAAAGATCTTTGGCCTCATTGAGCCGAGTTTTCAAGCCATAGAGGATCGTCCGATTCGTAACCTCCGCTTCTCCATTTGATTGTGGATGGCCAAAACAACGTCAACTTGTGTCGATGTGGTATGTCGCGCAGAAGTCTTTGAAGTTCTGATTGTCAAACTATCAGCCATTGTCGGTTATGATTATATGCGGAAGTCCAAATCTATAGATGATCGATTTTTGAACGAAGTCTTTCATCTTGCTTTTCATAATTTATGCCAAAGGTTCAGTCTCTATCCATTTCATAAAATAATCAACAGCACTGACCAAGAATTTTCTTTGCCCAAATGCCAGAGGGAAAGGGCCAAGTATATTGATCCCCCACTATGCAAACGGCCACGGAGTCATGATTGATATTAGTTGCATCACCAATTTATGTTGGATGTTGGTGTATCTTTGGCATGGCTCGTATCTTCAGATAAACTCGACTGCATCCTTCAACACTGTTGGCCAATAATATCCTTACTGAAGGATCTTATAGATGAGGAACTTGCCCCCCAAGTGGTTTCCACAGATCCCTTCGTGGACTTTCTAAAGCACGTAGTCGGCGTCGATAGGCCCCAAGCATTTCAAGAGCGGAAGGGAGAAAGATCGCTTATAGAGTCATCCATCCATCATAATGTATCGCGAAGCTTTCTATCTTAAGCATTTTGCTTCCGATGGATCGTCGGATTCGGTTTCTTTAGTCAAATGCCTAATAATCGGATCCATCTAACTCGGCTTGTTATTGATCTGCAATGCCTCTTTCATCCTTTCGATACTTGATGTATCGAGATACTCGATATAGGTTCAGCCAAGTTTTCTAGGAGCGGTGACCGCGAGTCGAAAAAGTGCATCGGCCTGAGAATTCTCTGCTCTGGGGATGTGCGAAATGTCAAAATATTTGAAGACAGAAGTTTGATCTTTCACTTTCTCCAAATACTTCTGCATTGTCGGATCGTGAGTTTCGTAATTGCCTTTGACTTATCCCACGATGAGTTGAGAGTCTGTGAATGTTTTCAGCTCCTCGACATAGAGCTCTTTAATAATTTTCAAGCCGACAAGGAGAGCTTCATACTCAACTTAATTATTTGAAGCTTTGAAGTTAAATCGAAGGGCGTACTCGATAACTATCCCATTGGCATTTGCCAGAATGAGTCCAGCATCGCTTCTGAGGGTATTTGACGTCCCATCGACATGGAACATCCAAGCTGACTTATGATCGATTTCAGGGGTGCTTTTTTTTCGACTCGTGATTTATTTCCTGATCGAACTTGTCATCCAAAATTGAACATTCAATAATGAAATCAGCCAAAACCTAGGCCTTCATCGACGGATGAGGGTGATATTGGATGTCGAATTCACTGAGCTTTATTGCCCATTTCATCATTCTTTTCGAGATATCTGGTCGATGCAGGATCGACTTCAGAGGTTGGTAAGTTAAAACATGCACTATGTGGGCTTGAAAATATGGCCGAAGTCGTTGCATCGAAATGATCAAGGCATAGATCATCTTCTCGATCTTTGAATATCGGATTTCGGCATTATGAAGTACTTTACTTGCATAATAGATGTGGTGTTGTACCCAACTTTCATCTTTTCTGATCAAAACCAAACTAACAATTTCATTGGATGTGGCTAGATATAAATATAGAGCTTCTTCTTCCATCGGCTTTATGAGTAACAGAGGCGAAATCAGTATTCTTTTAGCTCCTCGAAGGATCGTCGGCATTCATCGGTCCATGAGAAGTCTTTGGTTTGCCATAGAGTTTTAAAGAAAGGAAGACATCTTTCGATAGACTTGGAAATGAACCGGTTGAGCACGATGATTCTTCTATTGAGTTGTTGCACCTCTTTCTTTGAAGTTGAATATTTTATATCGATAATTGCTTTTATCTTTTCAGGATTTATCTTGATTCCTCGATGCAAAATGAGAAAACTAAGGAACCTCTCGACCATCATTCCAATAGCACATTTGGTTGGATTTAGTTTCATCCGATGTCGTCGGAGTGTGTCGAAAGCCTCTTCTAAGTCTTGGATATGATCCTGACTCTGAATGCTTTTTACTAGCATATCATCGACATATACTTTCATATTCTGCCTAATTTATGACTTGAAGATCTTGTTCACCAACCGTTGGTAAGTCGCTTCTGCATTTTTGAGTCTGAATAGCATGACTTTATAGCAATATTTTTTTATCGATGATAAAGGCAGTATATTCTTCATCTTCGGGTGCCATTCAAATTTGGTTGTAACCTACGAAAGTATTCATGAAACTCAGGAGTCGATGCCCTGAAGTTGCATCGACTAGCTGGTCGATCTTCGATAGAGAAAAACTATCCTTGGGGCATGCTTCATTCAAGTTGATATAATCAATGTAGATGCACCATCTTTCATTGGCTTTTCTTACCATAATGACATTCGCAAGCCAATTAGGGTAATGGGCCTCTTTGATGAAGTCTACCATAAGGAGTTTGTCCATCTTTTCGTTGATGATCTTCTATCGCTCGAGAGTGAATGGTCGCTTTTTTTATCTCATCGGCTTAATATTCGAATTGTCGTTTAGTCGTTGAGTAATTATTTCTAAAGATATGCCTAGTATATCAATTGTCGACTAAGCGAATATATCAGTATTGGCTTTTAGCAATTGAATCAGCCGCTCACGCTCCATCGTCTGAAGTTATGACCTAATTTGAACAACCATAGTCGGGTCATTTTCTTGCAGTGGGATGGAGACCAACTGTTCGATCGGCTCACCTCACTTTTCATCTTTTCATTGATCAAATCCTTCTAATGGCAAAGAATCTTTCAGCTTATTCTCCTTTGTAGTGATTGCGAGGCAACGTCGGGCAATTTATTGGTCGCCTCGCATCTCTCTTATTCCGATCTTGATCGAAAATCGGATTAGTAAATGATATATCAACACTATCGCTTTAAGGGCATTGAGTCCTGGTCTTTCAAGTATGGCATTGTATGCCAATGGGACTCTAACAACCATAAAAGTCAAGATGATAATGTTTTATTAAGATTTTATTTTCATAGTTAATGGAAGATCTATCTCTCCTTTAACATCAACGGCGTCTCTTATGAATCCGACCAAAGGGACGGAAACTCTTCGATGGCATTCTATCGATAATTTCATTTGAGAGAAAGTAGAGTAAAATAAAATATAAGTCAAACTTCCATTATCAATGAGGATTCTTTTTACATCGTAGTTTGCTATTATCGTCGAGATGATGACATCATCATCATGGGGAGTTTGAATTCTTCTTACATCATCATCCGAAAAAGAGATAGGTTCATCAGATCATCATTTCTTAATCGATTCTTCTTCGGATGTTGTCTCTTTGGCTCTTGGTCACCCAGAGATCATGTCGATCATACCGGCCATTGATTGGTTTTGATGAATTTCCTCTGACGTTGGTGGTGGTTGATCAATATGCGGCTGAGTTGGGCGATCAAGCCAGAACTTACCAAAAAATCTCCATCGAATGAGAGCCTCAACTCATCCTTCAGTTGGAAGCACTGTTCGGTGTCATGACCGTAGTCGCGATGAAATCGACAGTACTTTCTTTTATCCTTGCTTTGATTTTTTATTGACGAGGGTCGGTAAAGATAATTCTTCCCTTCAATCTCCATCAGAATTTGGGCACGCGGAGCAGAGAGAGGAGTGTAAGTATCGTACCGACTCTTCACATTGGCCGATACTGGGTTCAGTTGGGAGAAGATCATTTTTCTATTCAGAGCGGGCTGGTTTGGTCCAGTCGAAGCATCGTTCTTCCATTGCTTCTTTTTCTTTTGATCTTTTTCGTTTAATTGGCATTGGTCAGAAGCGCATTCTTCTGCGTGAATGTATTTATCCGCATGCTCCAGAAGTTTAGCATAAGTCCGGGGGTGGTTCTTGTCCAGCGAGTAGATGAACCGAAAATCTCATAAACCCTATTTCATGGTCGAGATGGCCACGTCTTCGTTGAGGTTTCGAGTATGACGATGTTAAAACGCACCACGAAGGCCCGAAGAGTTTCTCCCTCTCTTTGCTTGATCGAGAAGAGGATGTCAAAAGTTCGTGGCATCCTTCTGCTAGTGCTGAAGTGAGCCATGAAGGAGTCTTCAAGCTGTTCAAAAGAATTGATGCTTTCTGACTGAAGCTCGGACTACCAGGCTCGAGCAGCTTTTCGAAGGATGGTCGGAAAGCCTATGCATATGAGGGCATCGTTCGCCCCTAGATCATCATGAAAGCTTTATAGCTCTGAAGATGATCAATTAGATTGGTGGAACCATCATACGATTTCATCGGTGACATCTTGAATCATGATGGGATTGGGTTGTTCAAGATGTGAGAGGAAAAAAGAGAAGCTGCTTGGACATGAAGACCATTGGAGGACCCTCCTGTCACATCCTCCTAGATCCGATTCAATCGATGGTCGATTTTCTTGAGCTTTCGATCGTAGTCATTGAACCACTGTTGGCAAGATGTCCCCGAGGTTGATCCTCCCGAGGAACTGGTGGAGGAGGAGGTGGTCGAATTCTACGGCTATTTTTTCTTGTGCTGACTTCGACGAAAAGACAGAAAAATGGAGCATCGCGATCAACGGATGGTTCCTCGCGAGTGGCAAGGAGATGGAGTTTCCATCTGACAGGAATGTTGAGATATTTGCTTCGGTGAGGAGGTGGTGGAGCATCTCGAGATGAAGCGGTTGTGCCTAGACGGTACTGCCTGCATCATTGGACCTTCCGCCACTACATGCGATTGCTGTTGGAGACTATGAAAGCCTCCATCAGCATCTGAACTTGCTGCATCAATGCTGCCAATTGCTGGGCTTGTGTGTCTACCGTGACCACCGAACGCAAAGAGCTCGGTTCCGCCACTATCGACGGTGGAGGGGGAAGTGCTTCTCGCCGGGATGACTAGCTGATGGAGCTGAGTGAGTTATGAGTGCGCGTTTTTACTATTGTCACAGACGACAAACTCGCTGGACTTTAATATCGATCACTGATTGTTCTTTCCATCCTCCTTCCTGGCGTGCCAATCTATTGCGGCCAATCCATCTGCGCTTGTGAATGAATATCAGAAAACCTACAAAAAAAAGTCCGCACTGACCGAAATTGACTCCGACGGGGTTCCTCCAATGCTTAAGTTAGTAGGATGGATTGATCGAACAGAAAATGAAGTGCGAGATGATAGAATTTGCTCTTTTAATATTCTGAAGTGTCTTACCAAACTCGCCTGTTTACTTTTCTTTTATAGATATCGGGTTGATAACCACTTAGACGTGGATCCCTCTTTTTCTAGTATAGTACGATCGTGGACAGGTAGTTAAAACTATCCACTAATCACTGTTGCCCATCCTTTTCGAGGATGACTTTGTAGAGCCAATCATGATCTAGATGAGCTATTTAGAGAGCTTTCATCGATCAGCCGACTGATTCGATATCGATTGATCATTGATCGATTGAAAGACTTGAGACTGATCGATAGTCGGTCGGGAGGTTTTAGGCCGATCGACAGTTGGTCGGGAGAAATATTACATACAGTGTAGAAATATTACACCACTCCATCTGATCAGGCCACGTAGTCATCACTTTTCAATGCCGCATTTGATGCTTGCAGTTTTGCTTTTTTATTTAAAATTTTGAATGATAAAAATATTTCTTCTCTTCTGAAAAAATTATAGCATTCATGTTCATATTATGACATTCTATATTAAAATTATAATTTACTGGATGTCATAATTTTTTTAAAAATCATTAAAAAAAAGAATATTTTTATTATTAAAAATTCTCAACATGCCTTAAATATCTACAATTCTATTTTTTCATTTAAAATTTTAAATAACGAAAATACTTCTCTATTTCTAAAAAAAATATGGCATCCTGTACCATACCATATTATGACATCCTGCATTCCAATTATGACTTCCATATCATAAAAAAGAAAAAGATATTTTTATTATTTAAAAATTTTATAAATTTTTAATGATGAAATTTTTTTTTATATAATTTTTAGAAGAAAATTATGACGTCCGAAGTTATAATTTTAATGTAGGATGTCATGATATCGGCATGGGATGTCATAATTTTTCAAAAGATGAGGAAAAATTGTTAGGTAGACTCATTCTACCGTAGGCAAAATATTTTTGGATTTTGATCGGCTATTTTTTCATCTTATAGTCAATCATGATCAACTCAGTTGAGCAATTAATGAAGAATAACCGATGTATAAATTTTTTATAGACTTTGCCTACAGTAAAATAAGTTTACCTAATAATTTCTTGAAGATGAGAGACATATTCATCATTCAAAATTTTAAAAAAATAAAATTATATACATTAAATATATATTGGAAAATGATGGCTGTGGCGCAATCACATGGAGCAGTATATTTTTTTCTACACCTCATGTGGTGTACAAAAAATTTTTCTTATTTATTTAGTTATTTTGAGGCGTGTGTTCGGGAGGCCTACTTGAGCTATGTGCCATCTATCATTATTAATAGGGCTTTAAATGCTCTTTATCTTTGCTGATCGAGAGAAAAATAAAAAAATTATTTGATATAATAACTGAATTAATATATTTTTATTTCAAAAGATTCTTCGTTCAAAAACTTAGGAAGAGAATTGACTTCCTACACTGCATAGACCATATGGCTGTGCATACCACCAATTATAGCCACTTGTTCTTATGAATTCATCAAGCATATATCGCAATGCATTATCGTAGGAACGATTATAGGATTGGTGGTATGCATGGTTATATCGTGCATATCAGCGTATCAATTGTGGGGAGAGGGTTATAAAAGGCGGCTCCACTTGATCAGCAATATCAACCGTAGGGCAATCTATGGAGCCACGGATACCATTCTTTGCACGCCAACTTATTTCTCATCCTCTTTGCTTACATGGCTCTGTTATGAAGCTATTATGTTAGCATTAATGATTCCTACTGACGTCCAGCTATAGATTGATTGACCGTAGCTAGCATTGTCCGTGAAAACAAACTCGATCTGCTTGGTTCGCGTGGAATAATTTATTCAAAGAAGTAGCTTTACAAAATCTTTTCAAAGAGATCGAGATGTTTGGTGGAGCTAGCAAAGGAACTTTTCCTTGAAAATTAGTTCATTCCCAGCTTTCCACATGGACCATGTGTGTGATAAAAACTTATGCATCATGCGAGCTGGTACTTGTCTTTCAAAATGAGCTTCTTCCTGCACTTCTGTAGCACCCAACGTGGTATCTCCAGCCCCAGTATGTCCGCATTATACCACTTATATGATCATGCCCTGGCAAAATAAAACTTAAAGACCGCTACCACTCCGGCCGGGGAAGGCAAATAGTTTTCTGATCAAAGATCGTCTAAAGTGGACATACAGAGACTAAAATAATGGAAGAAGAAATGGACCAACACAATGTGCCATTAGGCTATTAATTTTCATGTAACGAATGAAATGTTTCGTTAATATCTCGATCAAGCTCAGATCCGAATCAAGAAACACCAAATAATTGTATGACCGTAATCTCCCATCTAACCTACATTTCTAATGAAACAAGGATATCATAATCAAAATCAAATCTATGACCAGATCCCAAGCACCACATATGCCGAAAGATCGAATCACTGTAAACTTCTAATTCATTGCATAATAGAGCTGACCTACATTCTTAATGGAACAGTGCAGTGCTCCACGATGACAAGTTGCCAATAAAAGGAGTGGAAGCATATTAACATAATAACATGGAAATAAACAAGTAATGGGCACATGCAGTTTGACTATGAATTGGATCCCCTCTCAAGCTCTTCTCCAAACGCATGATCAATGCTTTACAGCTCTATACGCAAAAAACAATTCACAGGGCTTGGGAAGACTTTGTTGTTGTTGTTGGTTCACACGGAGTGATCGGTCCCCACGTTGCCATCCTTTGAAGACAATCTCAAGGCATGCCATTTAATACATGTCTGAAGCCATTGTAGCCATGAAACTTTGAAATGTATGAATATTAAAAAAAAAAAAGTGATTTGGTGAAAAGTGCACAGAAGTCTACGATAAGTTTTAGAGCGATCCGGCGGAATATTTGAAATCAGCTCGTACAGTAATAAAGTTGGTGGGGGAAAACAGGTAGGCTCGTTGGTCCAAATCATGTGGCAGTGGGACACGATTTTCTTAATATTTAGCCATCTTATCGTGAGCTAATGGACGTGGGCCGAACCAGCTTTGAGGGTGAAACAAGTCGACTTAATGATATTAGGAGGTGAAAACTTGGATGTGGGTCCAAATTTGTTGGTTGAATTGTCGGACAGTGGTTAGATTATATTTTTTATTTAATATTAGATTAAATTTAAATTTTAAAATTAAAAATAAATTTTTAAAAATATTTAGATTGGATTTATGAAATAATATTAGATTAAATTTAAATTTTAAAATTAAAAATAAATTTTTAAAAATATTTAGATTGGATTTATGAAATATTTATATTCATTGACTGATTATTAATAAATCGGATTGATGTCCAATTTGAATGATTTTGATTTATATTTAGATTTTATTTTTTATTTAAATTTTAATTATTTTTTTTAATCTATCTATCAAATTCCACTATTTAATCTTTAGCATCTATTGGATTAACCTTTTCTTTTCTTGCGGAAGGAGAGGAGTGCACCTATTGTCTGATATATTAGCATGTGCTTTTTTAAAGAATCATGTTGGCTTAATCTTCTTGACTCTCATTGCTTGTAATTGGCATCTAATATATTTACAAAAAGGCTAATAGTGTGCTGACTGACTAGCATCCTATATAGCTAATTATATAGAATCAGCATTATGGGTTTCTTCATCTAATTTTTTTATTTGATTTTTAAATTATTTATTTTTGATTTCTCATGAATATATCTATTTATATTTAATTTAATTTGATAAGATCAATATTCGAATATATCAAGACGTAACTATTAGCGTGAGGACTAAAAGCTCTTTTGTCATCTTTCGAAACTTTACCATGACGGTATTAACTACATGCTACCTCTACGATGATGACTACAATATAATATTCAATCATGTTTATCATCGTCAGAAACGTGCAAAAAATAAAATCCAACGTTCTCCGTATGATATTTGTGGTATCATCAACATTAAAACAAGTTATCGATAAAGGAAATGAGATACCATCCGGATCTCATAGACAACGGTGCAAAGCTTGCAAATTATGACGGCAGCAAAAACTAGATCCATAACTCATAAGAATGATGATTAGTTAATTTAGTATAAATCATTGCATCATGCACGAGTAATTGTGTCTGTACAAAATGCATCATTGCCTTGAAGAATAATCCAGCTTGTTGCCCGTCAAAGTGGCAACAAATTCCCTGGATCTCGTTCCAGTCCCTGCATACCTGCAGGATTAGACATTCTAACGTGCTAGTGGACAGAATGGGGGACCGTTACAGGAACGAGACAACACTTTTACAGGCCTTCAGGCAAACAAGGGCCCTTCCAACATCCCTTGGAAGATAGAGATCAACATACTAACTGGATTCGAAGTCGCTATTCTAGAATGGAAGTGGATTTTGTCGTTCGACAAGGATATATGTTGTAGAATGTTAATTGGGTCCTTGTCTTTATTAAAAACATAAGTTTCTAAACACCAACAATCTGTCAATCACCCTAATTTTCATATATCAATGATTTAGGAACTAAGAATAATAATCAAAATTAATGCCCAAAGTGTTGCAATTCTACTTTGAATGCTCGAGTCGTCATAGGTGGTTGGTTAGTACGTGCATGATTTCCGTGTTATATTTAACAATTTCGAACCTCCTTGTGGTGAATAATTGATGTAAGGCCATCATATAGATCCTTATAATTTATATCAACATTTTTTCATAAAGTAAATTATTTATCAAAAATTTAGAACTCAAACCATATGACTCGTACTTTATAAATCTTTTTAGATGATAGTTTGCTATACTAGCCGATATTGTATCATACTAATATTAAAATGACATGTCATCTTATATTGTACCAACATTCGATATTAAAATAATATTTGGTATGCTATCTTTTACTGATCGTGTATTGATATTATATTATGATGATGCCAGAATAAGATCTAGTATTAATAAAATAAATTTTACTTTTAATTATAAATAATTTATTATAAAATTTAAATATACTTTCAAATTTTAAAAGAATCAAATGCAAAAAAAATGTTCAGTTATGAATCCTCCCAAAATTTTTATGGTACGCTAAAATTTCAATCCAGCGCAAAACTATATCATGAAGTGGTTTTACCATTTGCAAGCTCATTAACCATGCAAGTGCATGAATCTTCCCCATATAAAACATTGGAGTTGATAAATTATTGCGAAGTTTTTATCACAACTTAGCGGCAGCGTCGCTAATAGCCATCCAACCCTTCTCAAGATGACCAAGAGCATGTAATGATGTGGGTAGCATAATGAAGCCGTCCCATTTGGAGTCATCACAGGTGAGTGGTGACCCATAAATTAGCAAGACATGGAGTCCATGGGCTCATCATGGGCCTCTAATGATGAGCCCAATAAGGCAATGGCAACTGAAAAAAACCTCTCACGAGATGAGAAGCTGCTGAGAAACTGCAGAGAATCCTCACCTTGATAAATTTGGTGTTTAATCTTGGGGTAGAGTGCAAGGTGGAACATTTCAATAAATAAAAAAGAATCATTAGTTGGAGGGTCAGTTTTGAAATCTCACCTGACAAAAAGCCTGTCCTGAAGCTTCCCAAGGGGAGGTGTGGTCCAAACATGGGGGGTTAAAGAAGAAAAGAAAAGAAAAAGGTTGGCACGCATCTGGCTGGCGTTTCCTTCCATTGCTCACTCCATTTGGTTCTTCTGGGTACCTACCACCGCCCTCACCAGCTGCCACCTTTTGGTTCCCAACACTACCAATCCACACTCTTTTATATAACAAGCCCCTCCCCCGCTACCTCCCCTGACTTCAAGCTGTGCCTCTCCTATCTCACATTCAAGGCCCTCTGGTCAGGTCTGTGCTTCACACCTTTCTCCTCTCTGCATTTAAGTTCTCTTCTACTGGTCTTAAATCTTGCTTGTGTGGTGATTTTTATGGCATTCTCCTCTGGTGGTTTTCTTCCTAGAGGTGGGATGAAATATAGAATGTACCTTCTTTTCTCTTTATTTGATGTATGAATTCTGGGGCTTTAGGACCTTCTGACATGGATCCTTTCTGGTTGGATCTATGTGCAGCTTTATATTTTCTTTGCATTTTCTCAAATGAGTTCTGCAGTGGGGGGTCTCTTACTTTCATGATGTGAAGACTGTGTCTCTAGATCTTATATGTTGCGCTTGATCATTTTTTTTTTGGTCCAAATGGGAACAATGTACAACTTTTATGGTGTTTTCTCTTTTTTCAGATCTAGGAGGATCTGTTTGTAGCTCTCAGTCATTTTTACTTGCTTTCTTGAATTTGTTATCAGTGAATCTTTTTGTTTGAGATCTATCATGTTTTTAGGTCATGGCTACCTTTCAGTTTCCTGAAGCACCAGATCTATTTCTTGCGTTGTGTTTTCCCAGCTTCTACTTCTCTCACTAATTTGTTTTATATCAATAGTCACTTTTAAGATGTAGACCATTTTTTAAGGAGCATGGTGTACTTTTATATCTAGTTGGCCCTCCTTTGAACGTGACAGAGCTCCCTCTGGTAAAAATTTATTTTTATAACTAGATCCGCCTTTTTTACAGCTAAAAAATTTGATTTAGAGTCTAGTTCATGGTGACAATTATATTATGTTCCTCTTCTTTTTTGTCCTTCTTGTTTCCGAAGACACCCAACATAGGAAAAAGAGCACATTTAAAATATATTTTGCTCCTCCGTTATGTTTTATGCTCTGTTCAATCATGTTAAGGGTTCTGATTCCCTATGTTATTCTATGAACAAGACATTCATATTGTTTAAGCTTTACAATTTTACACGCTTACAGATCACCAAGGAAAGGAGCAATTGGCCATAATTATAGGCCAGAAAACTTGTTTAAGTTTATACAACTGCAGAGGGTTAATGAGTTGAAAGGAGAAGATCATAACCCACCACAGTTTAGGGAGAAAAGCTACCTACCTACATGTGTTTTAAGACAACTCATTCACTTTTTCTGGCATAAGAATTTAAACTTGTATATATTACAAGATTTGCTTATTTTGATTGGTCATGTTCCTGCAGGGCCCTTGAGTGCTTGATAACTGAGAAGGCAAAGAGAAGTATTAGATCAATGGGGCTTACTGCAACGTTTGTGGCTTGCACTTTTCTAGCCATATTGATTTCTTCTCCAACAAATGCACAAACTGCCCCTGCGCCACTTCTACCTCCATCTCCAGCACCTGCCCCTGCCCCGGACTTCGTGAACCTTGCCGACCTCCTCTCTGTTGCTGGCCCTTTCCATACCTTCCTCAACTATCTTGAACAAACACAAGTCATCCAAACCTTCCAAAACCAAGCTAACAACACCCATCAAGGCATCACCATCTTTGTCCCAAAGGACTCAGCCTTCTCATCGCTTAAAAAGACCACCTTCTCCAACCTTACCCAAGACCAACTCAAGACCCTCCTCCTCTACCATGCCTTCCCCCAGTACTACTCCCTGTCTGATTTCAAAAACCTTAGTGCTTTGAACCCTGTCAACACATTTGCCGGTGGATCTTATACTCTGAACCTCACTGATACCTCTGGGGTTATTCATGTCGCTTCTACCTGGTCGAAACCAGAGATAACTAGCAGTGTGTATTCAACTGCGCCTGTCGCAATTTATGAGGTTGACAAGGTTCTACTTCCAATGGCAATCTTCAGAACTGAGCCACCACTAGCACCAGCTCCGGCGCCAGCTCCAGAGACTAAAAAGCCATCAGATTTAGCTCCGACGAGCGGTCGTGGAATCGGGTCTGCTCCCAAATCGTCCGAGTCGTCAACCACTGAGAGTTCTGCTCACAGCATTTGCATTAGCCTCTTCGGTTACTTGGTTATGGCACTTTCCAGTGGCTTGATGCTTATTTTGTGAGAAGGATCCTGATACACGAGTGCCTTGGGTTATAGCAACAGGACATTCAGTGCTCTGGCTGTGGCTCTATCTTCTCTCATGTTCATTCTTTTCTACAGGGTAGTTATGTTGTTGAAATGGGATTTCGGATATGTAATATGCTAAAGTTACTATTGTTTCATTTTATATATATTTTTTTGTTTCTATGTAATGATATGGAAGAGATTTTCTTAATTGCCTCTGATTTGAGACTACTGTCATCCTACTTGTGTTTCATTGGGTCACTAGAACATTATATAATCTGATTGGATCCATAAACTGAATCCTGGAGAAGCTTAGTAATGTCAAATAAGTGAGAGCATGTCAATGAACCACTCTATTAAGAATTCAGGTATTCTTTTTGGCCTTTGGCTTGAAATCATCGAGGTTCCATGTGTAGGTTCTTTTTTTTTATTTTGGTGAGAAGCTCCATGTGAAGTTTAGTTAACAAGCTTTGCCACATGCAATTATTACATGTCAGAGAACCAAGGTGGCATTCACCGTGTCTTAAGGGTGCGCTTTATGTCGCTATGGTTTTTGAAAGGCCACCAGCTCTCCTCAATCTTTGTCTATCTTCCCTTTTGGCTTAAGCAAATAAAGCTGTTTGTATAAATTTTATGGTAGTGGTTGATATTGATATTGATAGACAATCCCATGGTGAGAGTAGTTTTGTTGGAATCGTACTTTATGGTATTTGTGATTGAGATTAGTTGAAATTTTGTTGAGCTTTCTTCTGGGAAGGCAAAAATTTATAACAAGCTCATAACTATTCATAAACAACAGCTGCACAACAACAAGAACAAAATACAAGGTTCAATCTTTTCAAAAGAAGCGACCAACCTACATGAGACAATATTCTCTGCAGCAATAAACTTTCAAGTAAATGTAAAAGTAAAGCCAAATAAGTCCATATTGTCCAAACTTGATACACAATAATGGCATGTCATTAAATATTTCTCTTCTTTTTCTTTTTTACATTAAAAAAAAGAAGGCTCGACTTGCGAGCTTATTCCGGTATGAGTTCCTATGCATTAATGATTCTCTCTGATGATATTTGGCCATATTTACCTATTGTTTAGGACCTGTTCTTTTAAGGATAAAAAATTTATCTAAAAATTTATATTTTTTTAAATAAATATTTTTCATATAATATTTAAATAAAAAATATTTTTTTATATTCTTTTATACATTAAAAAATTATTATTTTATTGACTTATTTTTCACCTCATAGCCAATCATGATCAACTCAGATTAACAATTAATGAAGAACAACTAAGATTTACCTATTTCATGAATAAATGCTATCAATGAAAAATTAACTTTTTCATCTTAAAAAAATATAAAAACATCGATAAATTGATCAATAGAAAAATAAATTAATTTTTTTATAATATTTATCCATAAAAAATTTGATACTTTAAGATGCTCGCTCATAGAACCATTGAAAGAGAGACGAACGGCTATAGAGTTGAGCACTTTTGGCTTGCACTGATATATCTAAGAGGAGATGTGTTTCCTTTTGTAAATTTTTATAGCACATGGGAAAACTCAGAAGCCTAATCCTCCATGGCTTTCCAGTGCTGGCAATGAGCAATAGATATTGATTTTACATATGAACCGAGGTCATAAACCTACCGACCATTTAACATCAATAGACATGCAGTGGCGCACATCCATGCCTTTTGGTGGTAATTGTCACCTAATTGATAAGCTTTTGTGAGCAGCACTAATTTTGACCGGCAATGGTAGCACATACCTAATTATTTTCCCGTCCTATAATCCCTCAAGTTTCCCACATCTGCTCTATATATTTCATAGCATCTAGGCCTCCATTCTCCATAGCCAATTCATGATCATATCTCTTCGACCCGTCTTCTACCCTTCTACCAGAAAAGCTTTGCATGCTAACAGTTGTCATGTTAAAGTAATTATAAAGTTAATCAACTTTAGCTTAATAGATGTAAAATCGTATGCAAGTCTTCTAGCTACTTGTTTATATATAGTAAATCTTGAGCAAGACTCAAATTGTCATGTATCATCTGTTGATACGCCTTTGTTGGTATTCCACAACATACATCATGAATTATTGCTTGTTTTCATAGGAAACCGTATGATGCACTCTTGGCATTCAAAAAAATATTATTATTATTATCATTATTTTGATAATAGGAAAAATACTGTTTGAATGCCAAGAGTACATCATAGGGTTTCCTACGAAAACAAGCAATAATATTTCAAGAAAAAGGAAATCGGAAAAGCAATAACATGAACATCAACCACTAAATATGCTCCAACTTCAAACAACACTTTTGCAAATCAGATCTTAGAACTAATATAGGTCGTCAAATTTAAGTCAGTCCAGCCTGGAGTATAATTTAGACCCAGGACCCGGCCCATGACCAGCCTTAGTTGAATCTAGAACTATGTATTATGTATGGATGGCAAATATTGAGGTTATAGCTTTTTCTATGAAGTAGGTTAGGTTCAATACTCATTGGATCACGTCATCAGGTGGTCTAATATAGCAGAGGTTCTTTGGTCATACATGGGATATCCTAAAATATGTACTCTCATACGATGCGCATGAGCATGGCATCGAAGCTGTAGTTTCATGTATCTTAATGAAATATATAGTCTCATGTGATGCATACAAACGTGGCATCAAGGGCTTCCGTAGTGATCATAAAATATATACGGGTTTGTGCACATGGCAGCATGGGCTCATGCGATGCACATAAACATGGCATCATCCGATCATTAGACGGTCCAATTAACATCTAGACCGAACCCTGATATAATTTTTGTTCCCATAACCCATATGTCCGAATGTAAACCGGCCACCGGATGCCGAAACCGGTCCATCTCCTCCAGATTTACGAAACATGCCCCCTTCTCGGATGCGGTCTATGAATACGCCAGCATATGGTCCTGGCAGGCCCCCGAAGTCCTCGCGGTTCCGCAGAAAAAGCCGTTTTTTATCCTTCAAACCCTTCTATTTTGTTATTATTTAGTCCTTCCTTCGCCTTGTCGGCAGGGCCAAATCGGAAACTTCGGGCCCCCACCACCGCTCCCCTCCGTTCCTCGAGTTCGAAATAGAAAAAGGAAAGAAAAGCCCGAAAAAAGAGTGCGAAAGTTTCACCTTCTCGCACGAATCTTCGATTCCCACGGGAAGGTTTTCTTCAGAACCCATCAGCAAATCGTGAGGTCTCTCTTCCATGTTTTTGACATTTTTTAAAGGTTTTTTTCCCGATTTTATTCGTTTTCTTGTGTCAAGAAATTCGCGTGTTTTCCTGTTTGAATCGGTCAAGATAGTGTTTTCTGAGTTTGGTTGGTGATTTCGATCTGAAATCGATTCAAAGATTGGATTTTTCGATTGGTTTTTGATTGTTTCGGCTCTTGGTCTCGTGAATCCAAAGAACGAAGCAGAAGAGGACTCATAAGATCAGATAACAGGGGATTGAATCGAAAAAGAGATGTCAGCTGCTGGGGTCCTCGTCTCCGATCCCTGGCTCCAGAGCCAATTCACCCAGGTGGAGCTCCGAGGTCTTAAATCCAAAGTAAGCCATCCGAAACAGCCCTGCTTCGATGATGTATACCCTATGGTATTGGTTCTTGTTTCGAGAATTATATATTTATCTTCTTGTTGTTTATCCTGTGACGGGATTGGATAGTTTCTTTCCGCGAAGAAGGAGTCGGGTCTTGTGAAGGTGAGGGATCTGCCACCGGTGATGGGAAAATTGAAGGGTCTCAATGAGTTGCTTTCCGAGGAAGAAATTACGGCGATCTTGGGCGAGTCATATCCTGACACCGGCCAAGAGATAGACTTCGAATCATTCCTTCGGGTATTGTTATCCAGCTTTTTGTCATTGTTTCATGATCAAAGTTTATGTATAATGAGAGTAGGGGCAAGATTGATGAAGTAGAATTGTTTATAATGGGCAGGCATACTTGGATCTACAAGCAAAGGCAGCAGCCAAATTGGGCGGCACGAAGAATTCATCGTCGTTCTTGAAGGCAACCACCACGACACTCCTTCACACCATTAATGAATCAGAGAAGTCATCCTATGTGGCACATATCAACAGTTATCTTGGGGAGGACCCATTTCTGAAGAAGTATCTGCCTCTGGACCCTGCCTCTAATGATCTGTTCAATCTTGTGAAGGATGGTGTCCTCCTCTGGTGAGCTATTCTGTTCGATGCATTTTTGTTTGGTAAAGCTTGGAATAGGAATAGAGTAGATGGCTATGATTGGCTTTGTATAAACTTTGCAATTTTCTTCTCCAAATGATACTGGTTTTATTAAGAGACCTGCTCTTATTTGGAAATTCTTGATTCTGATTTGATTTAGTAAATTGATCAATGTGGCGGTGCCGGGAACAATAGATGAGAGGGCAATTAATAAAAAACGAGTACTCAATCCATGGGAGAGGAATGAGAATCATACTCTTTGCCTCAATTCTGCAAAGGCGATTGGATGCACCGTGGTCAACATTGGAACTCAGGACCTGGTTGAAGGGAGGGTAAGTGCAAGTGATATTGTCTTTGGTAAAGACTAGTCAGTCATGTTTCTTTTTTTTGCTTCAGTAGTTTTGGGATAAGACTCTTCTTCTAGTTTTTTAGTAGTTTTTCTTTTCAAGTCTCTTCTTGCTTGTGTTTGTTTTGAGAAAAACCATCCAGCTTGAATGAGGGGTTTGACACAGACCCTTGATGTTCTTACTCGTGTTCTTGTGAGTGGCTTTTTCATTTTCGGTTATTACCTATTGGCTGGTGCAACTTTTGCCATAACCATCAGCATCCTGCATTCTACCAACTATTCGGCAGATCTTCATTCATCAAATGTTTCTTTTCAGGACCATCCTTGATGTTATTTGAAGCTTTTTTCATATATTTTAGCACAGTCTCCATCCACATTTTATTTTAGGTCTTCCCCCTTTTCCTGCATCCTTCAACTCTTTATTATACGTTATCATACCATTTTTATCTATTCTTAATCACTTTGTCCTCATACAACTCCTTTAGCTGCTCTAGTATATTGAACTGTTACTCTCTACTTCCTAGTTTTATGACACATTCACCTTAACATATTTATTTCTATCACACTCATCTTGCTTTTATAAGCCCTCTTTATTATGCAATGCTCTGAGCCATACATCATGGCCAACAGGTTCTAATTATTTAGCATATGTGTTCATTTATCTCTCTGTTACTTTATATTATAAATCCCAAATTATGAAACTAATCACCTTGCGGTATGTCCTGTCCATTAAAATTCAGGCCTCATCTTCATCTCTAATTCCAATAAAATTGCTTTTCATATACTCTATCTTTTTTGCTGATTTTTTAACATTTGTCCTCTAAAGCGTAGTTCCTAAAATTTAATTTGGAACTTAGCTTAGCCTTTTTTAAACATTTGACACTATGCCATCTGTGCATAACATCTATGATGCATTGTTTTGAACATTAACAATATGTTCAAGAATTTGTACAACCTTAGAAGCTGCATTTTAGCTTGAAAAATAGCATTTGGACTTTTAGTTTCTTGAGAAGCCTCGTTCTACCTTAGAAGTTGCTACCATGGGAATTCCCTTTGAAAATTGGCTGCTTTTGCTGCATCTGGATCACTAGTGCTCTTCTATCTTAATTAACTCTACTGCATTTCTAGCTATCTGAACTGAAAATTATTGTTTTGTGCAGCCTCATTTGGTACTTGGGTTGATATCTCAAATTATAAAGGTACAATCTCTCTCTTTCTCTCCCTCCCTCTCACTCTCCTTCTACTTTCAGAGACACACTGAAAGTTGCCTGCAATCTTTTATGAAGTGTTCAACATTCTGAAAGAGGGGTATTATAGGAAGAGTTGATTGTTTCGTTTGAGCATTGTAACTGTGGTGGCTCAGGTCATGTAATAAATAGGCTAAAATAGATGTTCTATCTGGAAAGAGATTACTTTATATATACAGTATGTATGATTATATATCAAGAATCCAGTGATATATTTATCTGACCTGGCATTACAATAATCAGATACAACTATTAGCGGATCTCAACCTCAAGAAGACACCTCAGCTGCTGGAGTTGGTGGATGACAGCCAGGTCAAGTAACATTGACTTTTATTTTCTTTTTATCTTTTTGATGTCTATAAGATAATTATTATAGGATAATTATGTAACTTGTTATGCTGGTGGTATTATGATATGCAGGATGTGGAGGAGCTGATGAGCTTAGCACCAGAAAAAATGTTACTGAAATGGATGAATTTTCATCTAAAAAAAGCAGGGTACAAGAAAACAGTATCAAATTTTTCTTCCGATCTTAAGGTGATTACTAGAATTTTGAATTAGGACATGTCCTAAAATTTTCTCCTTCAATTATTCACACCTTGTTGACCTCACTAAAAGTGTTCCTAAAATATATTAGAAGATTGAGTGAGTCATATGTGTAGAAATGGAAACATTATTGTTGAAATGCCATGGATTGGAAAACTTTTAGTTCAGGTTTTAATATCACATTCTCACTGAAGCTCTTTGGGTTCTCATAAAATGATTGCAGGTAAATGAATCCTGCTGTTTTTTAGACACTTATTGAAAGCTTTAATCATCACCCAACAGATCATGTGCTTGTGAGGGGATAAAAAATATAATGGGAGGAAGTCTGATGGTGACTTGTTGTATTTATTTGCTTTTTTTTGGACACATGAGTATTAAGTACATGGGTACCTCTGTTTTGTGTCCTGTCAAAACCAATCCTGCTATTCTGTTATAATTAAAACCATGTTTCTCATTCAGATCATCTATAATATGACTTTTTTGGAGTACATCTTTATTGTTTTATGGTTGTAAATTTTGTGCCTGATTGAATATGGTAATAGATCTTCTGTCATTAAGTGCAGCATTTCTGTTTTCACTGAAGGCTTATATTTGTATTTTGGTGATTAATATTATTAAGGAATCAAGTCAAAGAGATCATGATGAAGGTAATAGAAAGGAAAATATTTTAAAATGGAGAAGGAACACATTATTCTGCTTGGCAGTCAACAAGTGTGAACTTCAGTGACATCTTAAGATATATGACTCCTCTAGCTTCAAAGATTATAAAATTTACAGGTGCAGCAATGGAGCTTCTTTTCTACCTCTAAAGCTCCTTCAGATGTATGTTCTGCTCCAAATGGTGCACTATATTTATAGAATATGATCAATTCATTGTAACTTTAAAATAAATTTGGTGATATTTTTAAACTGAAACCTTGTTGCCTCATTTCATTTGTCAACTGGGACAATTTGATTGATTTATTTGACTAAGTTGCTTTTCTAGTGGCCATTCAATAATTCTCTTCCTTATACATGTGATTAATGTTTCTTTTCCTGGGCTTTTCTTCTCATCCCTTTTTCTTTCTGTTATGCATCCGTTAGTTATTACAATGTTTTCTTTATCTCACAAACTCATCTACATACAGGATGGAGAGGCTTATGCTTACCTTCTCAATTCTCTTGCTCCTGAGCATTGTAGCACGGCCACCTTGGAAACCAAGGATCCTAATGCAAGGGCAAAAATGGTACTTGACCAAGCAGAGAAGTTGGATTGCAAAAGATACTTATCTCCAAAGGACATTGTTGAAGGCTCTCCTAATCTGAATCTTGCATTTGTTGCACAAATATTCCAGCACAGGCAAGAACTTGCATTCCTTTTTCCCCTTACATCCTCTGCCTTGTAAAGGACTAGATTGTTTATGAGTGGCTTATTGTACTGCACTCGAATAAATCTATTGGCTATATTAAGCAAACAGAAATATTTCTAATATTTCTCCCTCTTCAGTTTTAGTTTTTGTGAAATTCTTTGGTTGGCCAGTTAATGTCTTTTTGCTATTGCATTTAAGTTTTCTAAGGTTTTTCCATCCTTGTTACTTAATAAATTCGACATGATTTTTAAACTTCAAAAATGGTATTTTAATTTTAAATGCATTCAATCAGATTTAGGTTAAGAACGAAAAAGAACTCTGGTATAAAATAAGTACATTTTATGAAAATTTTGTTTGCAGATTGACTCCTTGATCAAAGAAGATAAATCCTCAATTTTTATGTGAATAAATGAAAAAAAGAAGGATGAAGAAGAATAGGCAATTTATATCTTCCCCTATCTTTGAAAATTTACAAGAAAATTTTTCTTTCAAAGACCTAAAAGATCCCCTTTTGGTAAAAGGGATCTTTTTATAGACCTACTTTACAAAAGTGCCATGAAGAACTTAATTTAGATTGGTTTGATGCCCAAAGAAATTGGCAAATAGAATAGGGGCCCAAAGTTTTGTTCGGCCACATGTGATCAGAACAGTAGTTTTTAGTGATGAAAGGGTTGTAGGCTTGCCTCAAGAAAGAATATGTAACCTTTAATTTATCTCTTCTTATTAGACATAATTCTTTATTTATTTCTCTCAAATGAGGGCGATCTCACTTAAAGGCCGTCACTTAGTTGTCCTATAAAAAGTGTATGGCCTCACCTCTTAAAACTTTACCTATATTAATTTATATCATGGATGCACCATTGTCTAATTTATATCATGTAAAGGCCACCACTGAGATCTTTTTTGCCTTCCTATGGCATTTGGGCTGGCCCACTCCAAAACTATTCTTGGATAATTTATGAATATAGGCCTAGCCCGGCCTGTAATCCTACAATTCTATTGGTTATACTGGCCCAACCCACGAATCCAATAGGCTTTTCAACCCAATCATCAAACAAGCCCTAAAGGATTTTAGATTAGAAAGGCTTCAAGCACAGAGGCCTTCCTTTTAGCCATCAGCATTACATATAGTTAGAACATCATATATGCGTTGATCTCATGGCTCAATAAAGGTATATCTAAATTGCTTCCCAGGTCATTAGAACTCTTATGTTAGTTCCTTCCTTTCAAACTATTTCTTTCTAGTCAGTTGTGTGGAAAGTGAGAAGCGGGTCTTGGTCTCCATCATGATTTGGGTGTCATGGGTTCGAAATAGTGATGAAAAGTGTTGATTGATATTCCTTGATTTGTGTCTACAAATCAGATTGATTGATATCCCAATATCGCTTGATATGTGTCTATAAATTAAAAATTTTTATTTTATATATTTTCATATCTAGGTAGGAGATATTTGTCATTATTTTCATATCTAGGTGGAGATATTTATCATTGATTTATTTCTTATTGTAATTGATTCGTTTCCTATTATAACCATATAACCTCATGTATAAATATCAGATGTTTAAGAGACTTCTCCTTAAGCAATTCTAATTATCAACAGTCTTAAGTTGGTATCAGAGCCTTTATCAAAATCCAGTGGATCCTCTATCCTTTGTGGAAAAGCTTCTAGTCAGCCATATCTCTTTACCGTGTATCTTTCCGGCAAGTCCTGGCAACACTATCTCTATCCCCTCCTTACGTTCCTTCCTCTATTTTAGTTTTCGCCGTTCTGCCCCTGTTTTTGGTTATCATCTCGTTGTCAGATTTATTCAGTAAAATCATTCTCTCATGGCTTCTGCATCAGACTCGAAGAAGGGCCTCATTTCCTTTGCTTTTTCTGGCACTCTCACCATAACATCAGAGAAACTCAATGGTAAAAATTTTCTGGATTGGTATGCTGCTGTTGATGTAGGGTTTTTAGGTCAAGGACTCTTCGAGCATCTAACCAAGAGGGCAGAAGATATCGATGTTGATGAGAGGGACCAATGGAAGAAGGTTGATTATCAGTTGGTGTCCTTGTTATGGCAGTCCATTAATCCAAAACTGTTAGTGCACTTCCGCTTATACAAAACATGTTATGACATATGGAAGAAAGCTCGAAGTATCTATTCCAATGATATACAATGTCTGTATGATTCTGTTTATAACCTGGCAATACTCAAAATGACGGATCATGACCTACCCTCATATCTAAATAAAGCTCAATCCACCATTAAAGAAATCAAGTTGAGATTGACTGGTGATAACCTTCAGAAGATGATGGACAAGCTTGACAACATGCATATGGTGTTTGTTCTCCACGGTCTTCATAAAGATTTTGACTCTGTTCGGAATTAAGTTCTGACAAATCCTAATATTCCTACGGTGGAGGATCTCATTGATTGTTTGCTGCGAGTTTCTTCTCCGGAGGCAGCATCTGGAGTTGGTTTCCAAGTAGTCTCAAAATCTTCAACCTTTGTCTCTAACACGGCTGACCATGGAGGCCAAGGCTATGGTCGTGGTGGTGGTAGAGGTGATCGTGGATCTAATAGTCGCCCTCAATGTTCCTTTTGTAACCGTTTGGGCCATACTCGAGACCGATGTTATTCTTTGCATTGTTTTCCAGAGAAATTAGCTAATGTGACACAATCTCGAGCACCGGATATTGGGAGTGACAATCAGAATGTTTTATCAAATGGTGAATACAAGGAGTATTTTCAGTTTAAAGCAGCCCAATAAGCTTCATCTTAAGCTACTATTGTCCATATTGGTAATTCTACGATTTGCCTCTCTCATTCTTCGTCTGGTGGATCCTGGATTTTGGATTCTAGTGCTTCTGATCACATAGCTGGTAATCATTTTTTTTTCTTAAAATTATCATCTCTCAAGACACTACGTTACATCACCCTCACCGATGGCTTTAAAGCTAAAGCCATTGGCATTAGTCAAGCTACACTTCTTTATTCTTAAATTCTGTTCTTTTTATACCAAGTTGTCCTTTTAATTTAATTTTTATTAGTCAACTTACTCGCACTCTTGACTGCTTTATAACCTTTACTGCTGATTCTTTTCTTATAAAGGATCGGAGTATGGGACAGATGATTGGCGTAGGATCTGAATTATAAGGATTTTATTATCTCCATCCTTTACCATATGTGCTGTCATAGAGTTTCCTAATCTCCTTCACCGTCGTCAAGGCCATCTGAGTCTAAATAAGCTGAGAAAAATATTTTCTCATCTTTCTCATTTGCAGTCTTTAGAGTGTGAGTCGTGTCAGCTTAGAAAACATGTTCGGACGTCCTTTCCAAGCAAGGTAAATAGTCGAGCAGAGTCTTCTTTTGACATTGTTTATTCTTATGTTTGGGGTCCTAGTCATGTCAGTTCTATCTTAAGATATAGATACTTTGTTACTTTCATTGATGATTTTTCAAGATGTACTTAGATATTCTTAATGAAAAATCATTCAGAATTGTTTACTATTTTTAAAAACTTTTGCAATGAAATTCAAACTTAGTTTGGGCATCCTATTCGCATTTTCCATAGTGTAATGCAAAATAGTATTTTTTTGCTTCCTTTAATTCTTTCATGGTATCTCATGGCATGATTCATCAGTCCACTTGTTCACATACTCCATAATACAATGGCATAGCAGAAAGAAAACATCATCATATTATTAAGACAGCTTGTACTCTTTTGTTACATGCTAATGCACTCTTAAGGTTTTGGGGTGATGCTGTTCTCACCGCTGGTTACTTGATAAATTAAATGCTATCATCTATTTTAAATAACTAAATACCTCATTCTCTTTTGTTTCCTAAGGACCATCTCTATATTGTTTCCCTCGTGTTTTTGGTTCTACCTATTTTGTGCATGATTTTTCTTCAGGTCTTGATAAACTATCTGCCCATGCTATTAAATACATTTTTCTTGGTTACTCTCGGGTTCAAAAGGAATATCGATGTTATTCTCCTTCTATACATCGATTTTACATGTCTGCAGATGTCACCTTCTTTGAGGACACATCTTATTTTAACTCATCGGTGGAACCTGAATCCATCTCTCAACTCTTATCGATTTCTTACCTTGGTCTGCTAGTCTTTGTTTCTCTAGTTTCATATGTGTCCAAACCTCTTGCACCGCCTGCTGAGCTGATACATTCCTCACCAGGCCCATTTATCACTTATCAGCATCAACCACAACATGAGATTTCGGAGACTGTTCTCATTCAAGATTCAGGTGATTCATTTTCTACTCTACCATCTCCACCTGCTCCGGGCGTATCCAAGGATTCCACTAATTGGCCTATAGCTCTCCATAAAGGTATACGCTATACTCGTAATCCTTATCCTATTTATAATTTCTTGAGCTATCATCGTTTATCATCATCCCATTATGCCTTTGTTTCTATCTTGTCTTCCATTTCTATTCCTAAAATTGTCCATGAAGCACTTTCCCATCCAAGATGGCATCAGGCGATGATTGATGAGATGGCAACCTTGGATTCTAATAACACATGGACTCTTATTCCTCCTCCTAGAAAATCTATAGTTGGTTGTCGATGGATTTTTACTATTAAAGTGGGCCCCGATGGATAAGTGGATCGTTTAAAAGATGGCTAAGGGTTATACCCAAATCTTTGGTCTTGATTATGGAGACACATTCTCCTATGTTTCTAAGATGACATCTGTCCGACTTTTCTTATTAATGGCTGCCATGAACCATTGGCCTCTATATCAACTGGACATCAAAAATGCCTTTCTACATGATGACTTGAAGGATGAAGTTTATATGGAGCAATCACTTGGGTTTGTTGCTCAGGAGGAGACGAGTCTTGTTTGTAGGTTACACAAATCGCTATATGGCCTTAAGCAGTCTCCTCGGGCATGGTTTGGAAGATTTAGTAAAGCCATCTAGCAATTTGGCATGGTCTATAGTGAGGCATATCACCTTGTGTTTTATAAATATTCATTCTTTAATCTATGCATCTACCTTGTGGTCTACGTGAATGATATTGTCACTATAGATGATGATCATGACGATATCAAAGGCCTAAAGCAACAGTTGTTTCAACACTTTCAAACTAAGGACTTGGGCTGGTTGCGGTACTTCCTTGGGATTGAAGTAGCCCAATCAAAAATAGGCATTGCCATCTCTCAAAGGAAGTACGTCCTTGACATTTTGGAAGAAACTGAAATGCTAGATTGTAAACCAATCGATATTCCTATGGATCCAAACGTGAAACTTCTACCAGATCAAGGGGACCCAGGCAGGTATCGGAGATTGGTGGAAAAATTAAATTATCTCACCATGACCAGACCAGACATCTTTCACTGTTAGTGTTGTGAGTTAGTTTCTTAATTCTTCTTGTGACAGTCATTGGCATGCAGTTGTTCAAATCTTGAGATATATTAAGAGTTCTTCCGAAAAAGGATTGATTTATGAAAATAGAGGCCACAAAGATGTTGTTGCATATACAGATGCAGATTGGGTAGGATCTCCTAATGATAGAAGATCGACTTCTAGATACTGTGTTCTTATTAGAGGCAATCTTATCTCATGGAAAAACAAAAAGCAGAATGTGGTTGCCAGATCAAGTGTAGAAGCAAAATATCGAGTTATGGCTCTTGCTACGTGTGAACTTATATGGTTGAGACAAATGCTTCAAGAATTGAAGTTTTGCATGGTAGGCTCTATGAAACTTATTTATGATAATCAAGCAGCCTTGCACATTGCTTCCAATCCGGTCTTCCATGAGCGGACTAAATATATAGAGATTGACTGCCATTTCATCTGGAAAAAGTTCATCTCTGGAGATCTATAAACCTGATCCATAGATCCCAAAAAAAAAGAGAAAAAGAAAAAAAAGATGAGGTTTATTGGAGATCGTCCTTGTCTTCAACCTACAAGCGCCATAAGGTGAAAGATACAATTTTTTTATTAAATTTTGAATTTTTTTAAATCTTTGAGTAATTTATATTATTGTTTGGATCCATATTTTTTTTACATATTTGCTATTTTTTACACTAAACATCCATATATTTTGTTATTATACGCACCAGAAACATAAACAATAAGTTGGATCCTACAATTTTACTGTAAGCATCATAGCTAAAATTTAAGTATATATAATATTTAATTAATATTAAATTTTTTTTGATATCATGATTATTAGAAATCTGAAAGACAAATACTGCAATGAAAAAAGAACTTGAATTTGTTAAAAAAATCCAAATAGTCTTCCAAGAAACTTTAAATCAGATATGTCAATCATTAGACCAACTTCATACTAAGATTGGTGAGCTTCGTGCTAACCAAGTAAGTAATCGTGTAGATATGGCCAATCTCATAGGTCAACAAGTAGAACGCCAAATTTTTCTAAGAGAGTCAAGAATAGACAAACAACTTGTAGAAGATGATTTTCCTAGTAGTCAACCTATTCATCGATCTCCTTCATAAAATCTTAAACCTACTAGAGGCCAGAGTCATGTCATACACATTAGTCAGGCATCTTCCGATCTATACAACAGTCCCTCTGATTACCCACTACTCCACAAATAATTTTAAGGATTCTCATTATTATAGGAGAGATGAGTATGATTGAGAAGGCTATGAAGGAGAAGTGGAGCTATTAAATCCCACATCTAGGTATTCTAGGCAGCCTACAAGATATGCATGAAATTTTTGACACTTTAGTCTCTACGGACAATAATATAAAGCATATTTGAACAGATATGAAAATTTAGTAGAACCACTAAAAAGGGGTTAAAGTTGAAGTTGCTTCTTATGATGGTAGATTGAATCCAGAAATCTTTCATGATTGGTTATTAGATTTAAAGTCCTATCTTGAGTGGTATCATATGTCGGATGCCTCTCGCATCCGCTTTGCAAAAATGAAACTAATAGGATCTGCCAAGCGGTATTGGCAAATTGTTGAAAGGGACTTGGAATGAGTAGAATATCCTCCTATGGTACTTTGAGAAGAAATAAAATTTAAGCTGCATGAAAAATATGTTCCTATTTATTATAAAAGTCAGCTATTAGATCAATAGTATACTCTTAGGCAAGGAAACACTAGCGCCACTGACTACATGGCTCATTTTGAGGATCTACAATTGAGGTATGATATATCTAAGGAGTCATGAAAATTAGTTTCTAAATTTATTAGCAATTTACGAAATAATCTAAAAAAAAAAAATTCTATATTCACCAGATTCAGTAGGAGAAGCCTATCATAAAGTCCTATAAATTGAGAAATTTCATAAAATTTCATCTTAAAGAAGAGTTTCTTTTTTCAATGAATCTGTGCAGTCTAGGTCAATCCTTGATAGTCATATAAGGAGTGTGTCATAAGTAGCTCCTTCCTATCCAAGACCGAATCTCATAGATTCTAGGATTCGAGAACCTATGCTAAAGATTTCTTAATCAACTAGTTCTTTAAATATAGTGTCATTATTGCCATGAAAAGGGTCACGTAGCTGCTAGATGTCCACGCCATACTCTGACCATAGAACCAGAATATGAGAAAACAATGCCAGCTAAAAATATATTAGAAGATTTTAATCCCCTAGAATCAGCTAATTCTAAGGAAGAGTACGAGAAAGAATATGAAGAATCAGGAAGTCAGATTAATGTCATGCACTGTATGGTCACCACTCCTATAGATTTTGAGGTTTAGAAACATACTAGTATTTTTCACACATACGCACTATGTGGGAATAAGATATGTAAACTTATCATTGATGATGGTAGTTCTGTGAATGTAGTATCTAATTCTACCGTTAATTGATTAAAGCTGAAACCTCAACCTCATCCTTATCTTTATAGAATTGCCTGGGTAGATAAAATCTCACTTCCTGTTAATAAGTATTGCCTAATGCCAATTCAGAAGAGAGGTTATTCTGCTGAGATTGTGTGATGTCTTACCCATGGAGATTGCTAACGTCTTACTAGATCGATCTTGGATTTATGATATAAATGCTTATAATTTTGGTAGAGAAAATACCTATATTTTTATGTATAAAGATAAAAAATTAGGTTAAATCCTACCAAAACCTAGCATGTTCCGACCTATTAGAAAAGATAAGAGTTTTCAAATTTTTAATTAGAAAAATTGTCACATTTTAACTCATAAAAAATTTGAAAAAGAAAGTGGAGAATCTGAGATAATGTTAGCTGTCCTCCCTAAGAGTGAGTTTCATCTGACTTTAGACTCCCAAGATAATCCATCTTCTGAAATTGAGCAATTGAAAGAGAAGTTTAAGGATATAACCCCTGAAGATATACCCAAGAGCCTTCCTCCCCATCAACCTCTTGATCTTGTTCTCTTATCCATGAATAACTATATTTCTGAGTCTACCACTTTTTTTGCTAAACATATTAATGATATTCAAATTAATATTAGACAAAAGATTGCTATGAGTACTGAAAAATATAAACTTGCTATTGATGCTCACTATAGAAAAGTAGAGTTTAGCGATGATGACTATATGATGGTTCGTATTCATCCTGAACGTTATCCATAAAATTCATTTAAAAAGTTACATACTCGAGCCACTGATCCATTTCACATCCTTTGTAAACTTGGACCTAATGTATATTACATAGAATTACTCTCTGATTTAAAATTTAGTCCAATCTTCAATATTGAGGATTTACTACCTTATTGAGGCACATTCGAACCTCCTATTATGCCTGCAGGTGATAGTAGGGATCACACTCCGTCTTCTCCAGTATCAGTTCTAGTTCTTCCATCACTTCCACCATCTTCATCGGATTGAATTGCACGTATTATCATAGATAAGATTGTTTCTTCTACTGATGGAGGATTTCGAAGATTTTTTATCAAGTGACTAGGTCATCCAGACTCAGATGCTACTTGGATCCTTGAAGAAGAACTAGGATGTATTGATTTAGACATTTTAGAGGATTACATCAATTCCTCACCAAAATCGAGTTCTTTTCAGCTAGGAGGGAATGATGGGAATCAGGATTTACGCACATATTCCAGAAGAAAGCGCAGTTCAGAAATCCTAACCCTAATTTAATTTTGTGGGTTTATTTAGGATTTTTTTGTTATTGAAATTTTTAATTTTGTTAGGACTCTGTAAGAAGAGTTCTGTTAGAGTTCAAGTCAGGAATTAGACTTTTGATATAATGCTTTTTGTTTTTCTATTTAAAGGCTTCATCTATATGGAGAAAGACAAACTTGAATTATTGATTGACTTGATTTCTGAAAATTTTAGGCTTTGTTCCCTTTTTAATTTTTGTTTTTTCTTCTTTATTTTATTTTGTTCTTCGTTTTTATTGGTGGCTTTACATCAATCTCGTTTGTGAATTCTAATGATCAATTAGCAGATATCTTCACCAATTCACTTCGGGGTCTGAGGGTAACATACATATGTAACAAGCTTGATGCATATGACATATACGCACCAACTTGAGGGGGAGTGTTGATTGATATTTCTTGATTTGTGTCTATAAATTGATTGATATCCCTATATCCCTTGATTTGTGTCTTCAAATCAGATTGATTGATATCCCTATATCCCTTGATTTGTATATATAAATCAGAAATTTTTATTTTATGTATTTTCATATCTAGGTAGGAGATATTTGTCATTATTTCTATATCTAGGTAGGATAAAAAGTATGGTAGGATGAAGCATCTGAAAGTGAATAATACCTTCCAGCTTTTACCCTAGGTTATAGATCCCAAAGTTGAAAAAAATTTCATAGAACACCCTTCCTATCATGTGACTTTATTGTGTGAAGTTTCAAATGACTTTATATATGACATTGAAAAAAAGTAAAGGGTTAATCTATTAAACATTTGGATATATTTATATATGACTTTCTCATGTGAAGTTTCAAATGATTATCAGTAATATTCATGATTGTTCTTTCTTCTCTTATATGCTCTATCTCATTTTAAGATATAAATGTAGCATGATACTAATAGTTTTCATGTTACACAGGAATGGTCTGTCCACAGACAGCAAGAAGATGTCCCTTGCAGAGATGATGCCTGATGATATCCAAGTGTGTAGAGAAGAAAGAGCCTTCCGATTGTGGATCAACAGTCTTGGAATTGCGACATATGTTAATAATTTGTTTGAGGATGTCAGAAATGGGTAAGTTATATTTGACAAGCAGAGATGGCTTATTTTGTAGTGTTGTTAAATGGTAAAAATACCTGCAGATGGGTTCTTTTGGAAGTACTTGATAAAGTGTCTCCCGGATCAGTTAATTGGAAGCAGGCAACAAAGCCTCCCATCAAGATGCCATTCAGAAAAGTCGAAAACTGCAACCAAGTTATAAAGATTGGAAAATGGTTGAATTTTTCACTTGTAAATGTAGCTGGGAATGACATTGTACAAGGAAATAAGAAGCTCATTCTGGGTAAGTGGTATGTTGCAGGTGTTCCTTTTTTATGTTAAGCTTAATTTTTTCGGTACTACATTAGTCGTTTAAAAAACAAATTCACCCTTTTTACCAATGAGACTGGTGGTCATTCTTATTGCATTACTCTAGTAGCACTAACATTCCTTGTAGGTAGCCTGATAGTTTTGTATGCATAATGTATGTACCAACGTACAGAGACATGCTCTGCACCAGTATCTTTTTTTGCCAACATATTATCGCATAGGGGTACTGTATGAGCGGAAAATCAATGATTCAGCAATGAAGTTTTCAGAACTTTTATCTGCAAGCATATCTTTTCCTTCTTTAGCTTCTTTAATGATGTAACTGTATACTATATGGCATTACTAATTGTTTTACTGGAGATTCAATTCTATTGTTTCTTTTTTCTTTTTATTTTTGGATATTAGTAGAACCTCACTGGGGCATGGTTATCATATTGATACCTGAGGTGTTTGAGCAAACTCTTAATCATATTATTTCTATGGATGTGCTTGTTTTCATTTTTTACTAGTTTGGTGCATGTATCAACAACAAATTTTTAATGGTATGCGAAATTACAGCATTCTAAACATATACAAATTAACATGCCTAATGGAAGAAGATATCAGTTATGGCAAATGAAATTTATTTTGCAGGTTTTCTAGATTTCTTGTATAAACTTCATCCTTTGAAACTACTCTTTAGCTACTTTTGAGCACTGATTAATTTTAGCTCACCTTTATCATCTCTTCAAATATATGGAGAGGCTGTATGCCAAATGTATTGAACCAAAGAAGATTGCAGTAGAAATGCCTTGTAGGTTTTCTGCTCTTTTGACTTCTAGTCAAAATTATATGCAAAACAATTTGGTTAGGTTTTAGATGTTTGGGAGTTTACTTGGAACAAATAATCTGGATTGCATCATGCAAATATATTTGACAAGAGACTACCAAAATAAAAGGGGGCTTATGGGTTTCAATTTCTCAATACTCCTATTTAAACTTATTAATGCAAAACAAGTTGTTAAAAAATGATAGCCCAATGCACAAGGCTCCCACCATTGTGGGGTCTAGGGAGGGTTAAATATATGCAGCCTTACCTCCACATGTAGAGAGGCTATTTTTATATTTCAGACTTGTGATGCCCAAGTCACAATGGAGCAATCTTACCATTATGCCAAACTCACCCTATAATACAAAACAAATTTTTATCTAATTTTGTCAACTGAATATATGTTGCCATACATTATTATAATCATTAACCTTTGGTTTTCATCATCACATTTCCGATAGATTGCTTTTGTTTTGCTTTTTCTTACAACTATCCAATATTAGATATTATTTTGCAACCACCGAGCGCCTTTTTGCATGGTATTACTTTTTGCCACCCAAACAAGGGGTGCTGGTTTGATTCCTGTTAGAGTTAGCCCTCAAAAGATGGGTGGGTGTAATGACCCAGAACCTTACCAAAAAGGTTACTGGAACGTGTTATTTAGGTTCCTTGGCCCTTTATAACTATATAAGATTTATCTAGTACATAACTAATGTAGGACTAAACAAACATCTACATAAGTCTTAACATACTCCCCCCATTTAATTTCTGGAGTTCTTGCTAAGCTAAAAGTCCAAATCCAATCACAAGTACCCCAACTCCAATCACAAACACCATCAACCCAAATGGGCTCGTGTTGCAACATCCCCAAGTTGATATGGGCCATGGGCCGGGTCTGCTCTAATATCATTTGTAACAACACGAGACTTTATTCAGAAAGGCTAGTTAGAAGGATGTTATTTGGGTTCCTTATCCCATATAAGTCTCTAAAATTTACCTAGCGCATAGTCGATGTGGGACTAAACACTCCTCTAGATTTGTTCCCACAATGGGTATAAATTAGAAAGGTGGTGATTAGCCCCTTTTAATCTTTTTTTATATAAAAATCATCATTTTGCAACCTTCAAACAATGGCTATCTTGAAGCAACAATTTTTTGTAGCAAAATGTGGTTGAGGTAGAAACAGAGAAGATCTAATGCGTCTGGAAAGCATAAAAAGATAGGCTTATCCCTTTAACATACATAAAACAATGAGGGCTTCCTTATGTGTAACATGAAAACATAAATGTAAAAGGTTCCAGTACTTTTCCATCACGTGACTGGATACACTTGTTTCCATTTGAGTCAGTGTGTGTGCGTGTGTATAGAGGTGAGGATGAGGTTATAATATGCATAGATTGCAAAGATAAAATTTTACGCCCACTACTAAGTTCACTGTTAGTGATTGAAAGGCAGAGTTGCAGATCTGAACTATTGGATGTGACCTAGATGGCTTAAAACATCTACTTTAAAAAGGTCATTTGTTTTCAAGACCCCTAGCCTATTGCATTGAATCATCTTGGAATCTACACACCATCCTTCAATTACAATAATATTTTTGCGATGACTTGATGCATGGGCTGGGGGACTCAAAAACATGTAATCTTTTGTAGATAAATATTTTAGGCCATCTAAATCATATCACATCTTATGGTTTAAATTTCTATTTTTGAACCACGACATTGAATTTGGTTCTGTTGTTCTTGGTTTGACCTTTTATTTTTTGTGCAATTAAAAATGGCAGAGATCACTGCTTCAACCAATAATTTGACTCTTTCATCTTGCTTTCTTCCAGCTTACTTGTGGCAGTTAATGAGATTCAGTATTCTTCAGCTACTCAAGAACTTGAGATGCTACTCCCAAGGAAAAGAGATATCAGATGCTGATATCCTCAATTGGGCCAATAATAAAGTGAAGAAATCAGGCAAAACTACTCAAATGGAAAGTTTTAAGGTACTCTCATCAATTTCCTATTGCTTCTGTTTTTTTTTCTTTGTTGGTTGAGAAATATTGCCTGTCAGCTCTTTAAACATTATTTTCTTCTCAAATTTTCCTCTTTTACTTTCCTTGTCCCTTCAGGAGAAAAGCCTATCAAATGGAATATTTTTCCTTGAGCTTCTTAGTGCTGTCAAGCCAAGGGTTATAAACTGGAAACTAGTTACGAAGGGTGAAGATGGTATGCTCTTTAGCCAGTACACATCAAATCTAATATTTGTCTGTTATCATGTGGCAACTCATCCATCTCAGGTCTTTGATGTGCTTGTTTGGGAGATAAAATTGTACTTTGTTCTATATGTTTACAGAAATGAAGGCCGGAGAATGAAATTAGGTTGAATCTACTCTTTTCAATCACATAAAGATCACTCATTATTGTCCGCATCGTTTATATGCAGATGAAGAGAAGAAGTTAAATGCTCAATATATAATCAGTGTTGCGAGAAAGCTTGGATGTTCCATCTTTTTGTTGGCTGAGGACATAATGGAGGTAAATTAGTATAACCTGGATCATCAAATATTGCAAGATATTTTCAGATCTGAATGTTGTGCAAACAACTCATAAAAAGATGATACTTTATAGCACAGTTCACTTCTGAAAAATGATTCAATGATTTGAAAGCATAACCATGCATTTATCAAATCATGGATCATCCATGCCAAACATATTTTATTCGATTGTTCATTTGGATGCCACCATCATGCTGTACACTGTTGCCTTTCTTTGTAAGAACTTTATGATCAGATAGCTCAAATCATAAAATGGAATTAAATACTTAGCTTGTTTATTAGTTGACGTGTCCGTTCTTACTTCCTTTTGCACTGGTTCTAATAGAAGCTTTGGACAATTTTTTTTTCTAATCAGATTCTTATTTGTTGAATTTTTCTTTTGCCTACGGCAGGTAAACCAGAAGATGATCCTTACACTAACTGCAAGCATCATGTACTGGAGTCTGCAGCAACCTGGAGCAAACTCCGAAGCACCCTCAGAAACTCCAGAGCCTGCTGCAGTGTCTGAGCCATCCACTGAGGATGCTGCCTCAGAGAAATCTCCCTCAGACAAAGAAGATGAAAGTGTTGTTGCAGACAACATTTCAAACTTGAGTGTTGATGATGCAGCTTCAGACATCTCACAAATTGAAAATGGCAATGATGCTATTAGAGAGTGAGTTATAAAAACAGTCCATCCAAAGATAAGCAAAGTTAAAAAGGAGAGAACATATAGTATTTTGGTAGAAAAAAACTTCTATAGATCCACAGTACCAGATAGCAGGATGCTTTTTTGTATCTCAAAGTGGTTATATCAAAAGAAAAATCTTTTTGCTTTTTAATTTCTCATTTGAGAAGGAAAAGAAAATTATAGGTATAAGAATGTGTTTATAGGTTTTTCAATTCTGTTATAGGTATTCTTTGACAATGGAATTTTGTTCATCTCTTGTTGAATAAATAATTCAAAAGGAGTGGCATTGTTTGGGCAGATGTGGGTGAGGACAGTTTCTTCACATGTAATTTTTTTTTTTATAAATGATTTCTTGTATGGTTTAGCTTGTGAGAGAATATTTCTTTTTTATTATTCACAAATGTAGAATGAATGTTTTTTATTTTTTATTTTTTTTGTGAGTTGTTTGATTAAAGACCTGTAGAACACCGGAATAGGATACCATTCTATATGTCCTATTATTATCCTAGCATCCTAATTGGCATATTTTGGGACATTCTATCTCAAAGGTCAGGATGGTGTGGGATGGCTGCGAGTCATGTTTCATGAAAAATCTAGGATCGCCTCATCCTATTAGATTTCAAATCTTGATTAATGGTGTGGTAGAACGTTGCAGGTCAAAATCAGCTAACCAGACTTCTGTCAACTGGTCGGCACCTCCCTTAGTTGAGAGCTCCCAAATTTGTCTCAGGATAGAGGCATGTCCATCATATTTCTAGGGTGAAAAGATGTTGCATGGGCTTTATGGCCCATCTTGCGACAATAACCTGGACGTGTCAAACTTTTTGTTCCTTTTTTAAATCTTATGGAAGGTTGTAGGCAACCACTGCGGCAGATGAAGGTTTTGTTCAGTGATGTTAAAAGCCAGTAGCTGGCATATGTGCTTCACCATTGGACTTGAAGGTTCATAACTTTCTGGTAAAAGATCGCTTATTCTTTTATGGATAAAAAATTTATCTAGAAAATTATATTTTTTTGGATAAATATTTTTCAGACAATATTTAGATAAAAAAATAATTTATTTATATTTTTTTATATATTAAAAAATAGCTTTAAAAATTTTTATCCATGTTCTTTTGCATTATTACTTTTTTTTTAGATAAGTTGTTAAAATTTATCTATATTTTTCATAATATTTTTTATCCTTTTTTAGATCAAATTTGATGATTTATTTATGAAGCTTAATTTTTTTTTATATACCAAATTAAGCTTTTAGTCAATACCAAATTATTTCAGTATAATAAAATTATCAACTTCTAATAAAGATATATTTTATTTTGGAATTTGTTCGATTCAATGCTTTGCTCAACATTTGAAAAAGCTAAAGCTTTTGCTTGCCAGAATGTTTTCCTTTAGTAGACTGCCAAAAGAAATCTCATTACATGATCACGGAAGTGAAGCAGAAAATGAAGGATGAGTCCGAGTGGTTCTTGCCTGAGTATGGGTTGATAGAGCTCTACCATTGCTCGAAACATTTGTAGAAACAAAGATTCTTCCACCGTCGGGCAATTTTGAGCTACTTACTTTACTTTGTCCTTGAACAATATTGATCAGCTCTGAAAGGGAATGCAGAGTACAATCGAGATACAAAGGGCCATTCTTACGCAGGGGAGCTTTGCAATAACTAAACTGATTTGATCAGAAGTGGCAGAAAATTTCGTCGGGCAAAGTTTGAAGAACCACTGAATGCTAAGCGGTTAGGTCATCCTCTGGCTCTTACCAAGTTCTACTACTTTTTGATGGATGCCATGAAGGAAAGAGGTGCAAAGATGAAGCCTCTGACATGTGCTCGCTTGGCTCAAGAGCCTGCCAAGGTTTTGATTGTTTGCGGCAAGCCATTCCTTGGGGCCATCCAGGACAAGTCATTTGGAATTGCTTTTGGAATAGCAGCCGAGAAAATTGGAGCTGAGTCTTTTTGAATAGTTTTAGATACTATGTGTCACGCTTCCGATCTGAGATTACGAGTTGAAGATTATGATAATCGCCGCACACTCATAGAGAACTTTTTCCACAAGCATGCAAGGCATTTCATCGTTCTATTATGAAGCAATAGTGGAATAATCAATCAATAAATTTTAATCCAAAATTTAACTAATTAAAATTTAATTTTAATATTCTATAAAGTTCAACAATGCTTAAAAGATCATACATCAACTTCGATAAAATTCTCAAACTAAAATACATATATCGAGATTCTATTTCTAATAACTCTTATGAATATATCAGCATATCATCTTAGTTTTCAAAATCTATAAAAATAATAAAATAGGGATAATAAGCTAAATAATCCAATAAGTATATAGAGTTTATAAGTTCAAAATCAATTTCAATTATGCATTATTTTCAAAATACCATCATGCCAAATTCAATATTTTTGAGTTTCTTCCAGAAAGTTCAGTTTTCTTTCAAATTATCAAATTCTTATCAGTCATTCTTATTATTCTTATTATTTTTATCATTCTTATCAACCATTCTCATCAACCATGATCTATGACCACATTATCCTTGCGGTAAGATCATAACACCGCATATCATCTTACAGTGAGCTGCGAATCATCTGGCAACAAAGTCCTTCGGAATCGCTGGTCTGCTGGTGGTTTGTCACTGGTCTGCTAGCGATATAGACATTCATGACTAAATTTTTGCCAACGTATTAGTCCCTATTGGCGGAATCCTCCACATAGTCAGGTTGAGAGTTCAAATCATTTTAATTCATATTTTTTTCATAATTCATATTTCTTATTTCAGTTCGTTAAGAATGTATATAATCATATGGTATCGAAATCAATCAAGTATAATACATAATAAGATCAGTACTTTTAATCATGCTTCATCATAATATTTTAAAAATAAAATACTTTCAATAACAAAATATCATTCATCAAATTTATACATCATTTCATAAATTATATCAAAAATATATTATAATTTATCGATAAATCTAGAAAAGATGAAACATTACTTACTTCGTCATATTCCAATAAATTCATATTATTCTTACAATTTTTTTCAAATTCTTCTATTCACAGATCATGTCACAGTATCTCATTATCAGATATCTACAATCCTATAGAGGATTAATTTCAATAATCAAAGAGCATACCAATAAATCAAAAAGATAGATCGACGACAGTCACATCTAACAGTCAAGGTCAGTCTGGTCATCCTAACTTCATCGATCAAGATTAGACTAGAAGATAGATGGTTTAAAGTCTATTTATCTAGATCAAATCAGATTCGAAGTGGTAAGATCAAAAATCTTTCATTATGTTCACAAATCAAATGGAGATAGAAGCTCAAAGGAGAGAAATTATGAAGATAAATCAAGACTACTCAAGTGATATGGTTCGATAATTTCGATCGATTAAATTAAGATAATTTAAATCATGATAAAATTATTCCATAGATAATTAAATAAAATCATGGATGATAAAATCTAATGACGTTTGGTCTGGTCAAGATGGATGCCGATATGCCATCCGACGATCATAAATCAGGATTTTCTTCACTAGGATCGTTCAAATTCATCATTAATTTTTTCAAAGATCTATAAAATTTTAGGAGAAAAAAATTATAAAAAAATAAGCAGTCTAGAGAGGAAATTTTAGAAAAAAAAATGAATCTTCTAGAGAGAGAAAGTAGAGAAAAAAGTTATCGAGAGAGAAAGTTGAGAGAAAAAGAGAGATGAGAGGAAAAATCTTTTTCTTTTCTTGTTTTCTCTTTCTTTTTTTTATTTAAATTTAATAATCATATTAGAGAGAGAAAATAGGAGAGAGAAGATAAAAAGAGAAAATGGGAATTAGATTCGGAGGGAGAGAGGAAAGAGAGAGAAAATCTCTCTCTTCTTTTCTTTTTTTTTCTTTTTTCCTTTTCTTTTTTTCCTTCTTCTTCTTCCATGGTTTTCTTTGGAGGAACAGGGGACGTGAGGTCCCCCTTCTCATTTCATGGACCGGGGGCATGGCTGCTAGCCAATGGATGATAGCAGTTGGGGCTATAATGGCGCAGCCCGGTAAACCCGTACCGACGGTCGACGATGACTGCTGACATCAAAAAATCGAAGAAGGGGCGAACAGAGGATTTTCAAAAAGATTTTTCAACAAAGCCGGCAACTGGTGGTGGTGTCTATCATAATAGAAAGGAAGGAAAAAGAGAGAAGGAAGGGTTGGACTTACCTTGGTCTTTGGCAGCCTCTTCAATCTGATTTTTGGCAAGCACGATGAAGGCTTCCATAAAGAAAATCCAGCAATCCCCGTCAATTAGGCATCGATTTTTGGTTGGAGAAAGAGGAAAGTCTTCTTTCCTTTAAATAGAGCCAGTGGGGAGGAGTTTCACTCCTCCCTGAGGTGGATTTTGACTCCGATTGGGAGTCGGTCGGGAGGAGAAGAAGACTCCCGTAGGAAGTCTTCTAATTTCTTCTTCTTTCTTTATTTTTAGTTTGCTGCTTTGAGATCCATGCTGATGGGGGTTTGGATCAAGTGGTTTAGGCCTAATTAGGCTAGGGCATCACGCTGTGGCTGCAAGTTCTTTTATGATAAGATTGATTGAGAAGTTTTGATGTAATAATAGTCCAATTTGTAACAGTTTATTGGTATTGGAAGTCTAATTGGATATCCAATTCTCTTTTATGTTATCATTAAATTTAAGTTATATTTCTATATATTTTGAAGAATTTATTTTCTAGAACTTGATTTCTTTCTTTTTTGTTTCATAATTATGTATGTATTTCGTCAAGGTTTTTCATTTGCCTTCAATTTTCTATTTGATATCTGATGCTTACATAGTGCTCTACCTTTCATTAATGAGATCATTTCATTGATGTTGGGCCATAGTGCTTGATTAGGAATTCATAGCGTGAATGGAACAAAAATCCTTGTCTTTAGACAAGCATTACTTGCTTGAGCTTTCGCCCAATGAAGTCGCTTGATCAATTTACAGCTATAAAAACATATAACTTGGAGATGGTACTGAGTATGCTAAAATAGTAGACAGTGGATGTATATAGGAATATTTTGAAACGAGATAGCATCATCAGCACAGAGGCATTGTAAAACAAGTATTGACTTGCTTTGTGAGTTGGTAGAAAAAAATATGAAGCAGGTGTGAAGAAACATAAAGATCATGAGCTCCATGGCAAGAATAAAAAGTAAAATCCGGCATCAAGTTATTTGAAACTTCTTGAGTAGTCCACCCGCGAATACTTTACAGCTTTATCATAAAATTTATTACATATAAATACTAAAATATGAGATCAAGATAAACATAACTAACAAAATAAGTAAACATAGAACAACCCACATCAAATACTAGTATGTAAGTGCCAAAATTTCACTCCAAGATAAATATGAGTAACAAAACAAGTAAAGATAAAACAACCCACATCAAGTACTGGTATATTAGTATCAAAATATAACTCCAAAATAAACCTAAGTATCAAAACAAGTAAACATAAAACAATCATATCAGAGATACTAGAATTATAATCAAAATGCTTCATTTGCAACTACTTTCTACTTGTCACATCCTAATATAGCAAAAATATAAGCACGTCTATAATCCTCTAGCAAATTAAAAAAATAATGAGTCTTCTATACATCACTTGAAAATTTTCTTCCCACCATCATCCTCTCATTTTGAGTGAGCCTCTCAATCTTGAGAATCTCATCAAATACTTTCATTCTCATCTTTCTTTCTACATTGAATACTCCAGCCAAATGTTTCATATGATCCCCAGCAATTTGAAAGTATGATCCTAACTTGGACAACTCATCTAAAAGGACTTTCACCGATGGATCATCTTCGGTAGTGCCCCTTGATCTCTTTGACCTATGTTGTCTAGAAGATGAAAAATCTGTTGCTTGACTAGGTTGCATGCTATTAGGTGACTGTGTATCAGATGCAAAACCATAACAATCTTCTTGGATATTTTTCAAATTTATATTGTTATTCCAATCTACATCAGACATTTCTTCATTAACAAACTCAGTATTTGCTACTTCTTTTTGCTCCATATGCTCTACAGCATCTTCCGGTGCCTCAGCTACTTCTTTAGTTGCTCTATTTCTATCAAATACTACCGCCAACTGATCCAAATGAGGAAAGGACATATTCCTAAGCCCTTTGGCATATGGATGACTCTTTAAAAGATAATGAACAAATGAACAACCAATTGTCAGTTAAGTGTTTAACTTAGAAATTTATTTTAAAAAAAAGATGATGAGAAAGGTAATAAGATTTAATGAGAATATATGTTATCTTTATCCAATCATTGAAGACACTTTCCTCACATATGATGTATTTATCTTTATCATTCTATCCAAATCCTGAAGCCTGAGGTCCTAGCATCTCTTGAATAGCATTGTATTGCCTTTTTAGATGCTTTACCCTTGATTCAATATGTGAGCTAGACTTCAACCCACAATCAGGAAGCTTCTCCTCCATCCACTTTTCCAATTGCCCAAGATACCCACTTATGTAGGGGTCATTATCCATTTTCTAATGTCCATAATTTACTAGATCTAATAAGCATTTAACCAACTTTGCATCTTCAATAGGTCCCGGAGTTCTATTCTTCCTTGATACTCCCTTTATCTTTTTAAAAGTTTCCATAATTGAAGTGTTCATTTCTATACATTGCATATGACAATCATGATATAATTTGAAACACATGATTAGTTAACATGAATTAGAATAAATATCATACAATTCTTTTCATTAAATATAAAAATAATCTATAAACATTGCTACAAAATAAGCTCACAATAAATTATGATAAGCTGTAAAAAGTTGTTCATACTATTATATGCCAAAATAAAGTTGTTCCAAATATTATAATACCAAATGATATAATAAAATAATATCTAACATACATTAACTAGAAGAGACATAACAATCTAGTACAATATAAATTAGAAGAAAAATCATCTCTATCTCTCTTGCTACCACTGTGTGAACATCTGTGTAGCCAATGCATCCCTCTAAGCATTTCATTCATTGCTTGTTTTCATTATTATTATTCTCTTTTGATAAATATCCTGCATGCTATCAACTTCATCATCATCAAGTGCTTGCTCAAATAGGTCAACGGACATTTTTCTTCTTTTAAAGTTATGAAGAAAACAGCAAGCAGAGATTATCCTATAATGAGTTTTAATAGGATAGAATAATGGTTCTTTAAGAATTTTCCACCTCATTTTGAGAAGGCCGAAGACTCTTTCTATGACATTCCTAGCTTGTGAGTATTTCATATTAAAGAACTCTATAGGTGTTGAAGGTTGAGCTCCACTTCTCCACTCATTAAGATGGTATCTTTGACCTCTGTAAGGAGCTAAAAATTCTTCACAATTTAAAAAACCAGTATCACACAGATAATAATAACTTAATATCAATAAATATAGTCAGTCACCAAACAAAGATTTTAGATAAATATATAATTGCTTTATAGTTTTTTCATGCTTAATTTATCTCGAGGTACTCTCAATCCATTTCTTCTAGCAATTACATCATGAAGAATCCTACTATCTTGTGCAAAACCCTTCCAACCGAGCAGAATATATATAAACTGCATATCTTGAGAGCAAACATCCAAAACATTTATTGCAATTTCATTCTTTATGGTTCCATATCTAGGTTTATTATATTATGTAACTTAGACTCTAATATGTGTACCATCTAAAGCATCTAAATAATTTTAGAATTGTGAAAAAGACAACAATCAATATATGCTTACAAAATACAAATAACTAAACTATAGTAATGAAGATGATACCAACCTTAAACCACTTCCATTGATCATCTATTGAGTTTTCAAGCATCGATTCTAGTTTTTTAAGTAGAATCTCATATAGGCACAGTATTGCATGAAGAACAACATTAAAATATCTACTAATTATGGAGCCTGATCGATGGAATAATAATTGCACGAACCTATTTTTTGAATGGTGACCAATTATATTTAAAAATATGGCTACAATTTCTTCTACTCTTATATCTCTACTAGCTGTCAATTTTTAATTATCTTCAACATGTCACATAATTTTATAAAGCATCTCCTATCCATCCTTAGATGATCTATACAAAACTGGTCACTCTTTATTGTCATATGCCTAATATTTACAAGTCGAGTTATATATCTTGGTTCATGAGTCTCTAATTTCATCATCTTCTTTAGATATCAGCCTATGCACCGGTTTCCTTCTACTCCTAATAACTATAACTAATGTAACCATATAACATGCAATTAAGAACTTTATCATCATATTATAATATATCCCTATGATAGCCATAGCAATTCTTCTCTTCCTATTTCAATCTACAAGATCAATGGCCATTCCTGTACACACAAATTGATTATAATTAAAGATGTGGTCAAAATTGATGATTGGATGAGAGAAAAAAAGTCTTATCATAAAAATAATAGTAAATTAATAAATAAAAATATTGAATAGATTATATTAGCTAAGTTCTAACAAAATGATTCTTAATTATAATAAATAAAATAAGATTTAATCATAATTAGATTTCATCAATATTATTTATATTTGAATTTGCCATTTTGGTGTTTTTGTTGATAGAATCAGATCTAGGATTTCAGGACTAGATCTTCAAACTAATCAAAATTAATTTTAAATTCTAAAAAATATCCTAGATCTAAGATTTATTACATGATCATGACATGTTATTAAATCAAAAATTAAAAATCTAAAGAAGAAACTGAAATATGTTGATCATATTAACATGTATATACACTACATCTAATGCAAGTATGAAAATAATAGATCAGATCTATTATCTGTGCAAGTTAGATGTTCTAACTTACTGATCCAAACTTTAGGATGATGTTGTGAGCCGCACATATATCCAACCTCTAAAAGTCATCCATATGAATCCACGAACCACGATCAGAAGTCTGATATCTAAAAATCAGCACAGTTTGCTAGAACTACGCTGATCCATCTTTGAAGATTGATCTGGATCTTTTTTCTTTGAAACTTGGACTCTTCAATTTTCAGATGTCAAGAAAGATGATATGTGATGCTGAGACTCCTCTCAAAAGCTCACAAATAATGAAGAAAGAGGTGTTCTTCTAGAAGAAGACCCTCATCTTCTTCTTTATTCTCTCACCTAGACATCTTGATTGGTATCTTTAGAATTCTCACACTCTAGATAATTTTTTTCTAATTTTGAGCCCTCTCAAATATCTGAAATCCACAAAAAAAATCAGCCCAAAATTTATTTTAAATAGAGAGATATGGACCACTCCTTCTCTAGGTCAAATATCTAGTAAGGAAGGTTCAATTAAGGCATGATTTGGGACGCCCAACTCTTGGGTGCCCCCTCCTTCTTTTCTACTATAGACCACCAGGTTTTGTCATACAAAAACCCCTCTAAAAGTCATAAAAATTCTAGAAAAAATCTAGATGGAATCGGTGCACTATAGGAAGAGTTTTGGTTTCCTAAAATTCTATCTAATAGAATTTGAAATTAAAATCAATTCCTACTTTAAATTGATCCATACTTAATTTACCATGTAAGAAAAAAAGAGAACTTTGGGACGTGATGGGCTTCTCTTGGGCATGGAGAATTCATGCAGAATCAAAGGAGGCAAAAAGGGTGGGCGTTGGGACTAAGGTGGTGCAAGGAGGAAAATTCCTAGTCCTACTAGGATTCTTATTTTGACATGGTCCAATATGGTTTCTCAAACCAAATCAAACCAGAATTAATTCAACCTAATTAAATTAGATCCTAAACTAATTAAGGACTTAATTAAATTAGATTTAATTCTAATTTAATTTTTTAATCAAATTAAGAAATTGGGTTGATCCAAGTCCTAGTTGAACTAAAACTAGTTCTTCCTTACACTTGGCTCATCCAATAAATCAATTAGACTTGATCCAATCAAGCCAAAATTAAATTTAATTAAATTATATTTAATTAAACTTAATCTTAGTTCTTTGGCTTAATCAAATTAAGTCAATTAGTAATCTAATTGCTAATCGATTCTCCTACAATACTTGCACTAGGTTAAACATCAATCGTATTGATCATTTAACCCTTGAATGATTCTTAATCATTGATTAACCATCCGATCAGATCATAAGCGCTAATGTGTGTGACCTCATAGGTCCGAACCTAAATCGATAGCACAGAAATAAATTTTTGTATCAATCGAAGTAACCATCTAACAATGGTATCCGACGGTCAGATAGATCGAATGTGTAGAACAACATCCTTAGAACCCATGCGGATATAGTTTTCATATAATTCATCCCCTTGACTAAAATGCTCGTAGGACACCTTAGTGTTCAAATGTCAACTTTGATAAGATTGTCCACATTGTATTTCAAAATATCAAATCCATCTGATGGATTATGCTGACCAAGATTTTGCTATATCAAAATACAATAATCATTTTTGTCCAACTCTTGGAGTGGTCAATTCCATCTTGATCACACTCTAACTTCGCAAGTACTTGACTATGCCTAAAAGCCTTTCGTTACTGAATTAGAAATTTAGTTAGTCTAGTACCAAAGCACAATGAGTTGCTTACAAGTCACTGAGGTGATCTTAGGTCTAAGGGACACTTATACCTATATCCTATCAGAGATATTCTCGATAGCAGAATGCTCTGGAGTTGGTTACATTCTATGATGATATATCTATACATCTCATTTGTATGCCATACCAGTATCTCTACACTCCTTGATTAAGAGGACAACCAACTTATATGGCATACAGCAACCTATGCTCGATAGACTCTATCGTCCTAATTAATAGCCTGTCATTTGATCATGAATAAATTTAAGGACTAATTGATAAATCCTCTCTTTATCGAAGCTAAATAGTCCTAAAAACTTCATCACAATAATGAAGTTTGTTAGAAGATGAATATTTTATGATGAAAAATATTAAAAATATATTTTATTTATTAATAAATTAATTACAGATACAATGTAACTCAATCGTCAATAAGTTGATGATTAGTTTTGGGACACATTTTTCAACAACTCCCGCTTATCCTAAAGCCACTCAACATAGTATCTAATATCTATCTTCGACTTGTGATTATCGAACTTCTTTATCACCAGAACTTTAGTGAAGGGATCGATCAGGTTCTTTTTTTTATTGATTTCTGAAGATCGATGTCACCTCAATCCATGATCTTTCGGACTAGATGAAAGTGGCGCAAGATGTGCTTCATCCACTGGTATGCCTTTGGTTCTTTTGCCTGAGCTATGGCACCAGTACTGTCACAGTAGAGCAGGATCGAACCATCTAGGAAGGATGCTACTCCAAGCTCGATGATAAACTTTCTCAGCCACAGCTTTTTTCGCGGCCTTTGTGCTGCGATGTACTCTACTTCGCAAATAGAGTCTACCACAGTGTGTTGCTTGGAACTCGTCTAGCAAATAACTCCACCATTTAGAGTAAAGATATATCCCGATATGCTTCTATTGTCATCATGATCAGATTGAAAGCTGGAGTCTATAAATTTCATAAGTTTCAGATCTGACTCGCCATAAATCAACCATTAGTTCTTAGTATTTTTCAAATACTTAAGGATGATTTTAACCACTTTTCAGTAATTTTTTTTAGGATCAGACTAGTATCTATTCACTACTCTTAGTGAGAATGCGATGTTTGATCTCGTACATGTCATGGTGTACATGATAGATTCTACTATCGAAGCATATGAGACTCTACTTATACGCTCTCTCTCTTCAGGAGTTATCCGATAATCCTTCTTAGAAAGAGAAATTTCATGGCCTATCAGGAGATAGCCTCTTTTAGAATTCTTCATGCTGAGCCTCTTCAGCTCAGTATCTATGTACGTGGACTGGGATAACCCAAGCATCTTTTTAGATCTATCCCTATAGATCTTCATCCCTAGGATGTAGGATGCTTCATTCAAGTCCTTCATGAAGAACTATGATGGCAACCAGACTTTTATTCCCTGCAGTACGGGGATGTCATTTTTTATTAAGAAAATATCATTTACGTACAAGACAAAAAATACCACTGCTGGACTAGTTGTCCATTTGTAAATGCAGGACTTTTCTCCATTCTTAACGAAGCCATACGTTTTAATCATCTTATCAAAATGCATGTTCCAACTCCGAGATACCTGCTTCAATCCATAAATGGATCTCTGAAGCTTGCATACTTTGGACTCATCTGTAGATGTGAACCTCTCAGATTGTATCATATATACCTTTTCGGTCAGCTTTTAATTTAGAAAAAGTTATCTTCACATCCATCTATCAGATCTCATAGTCTAGATGGACAGCTATCGCAAGCATTGTCCGAATAGATTTGAGCATTGCCATAGAAGAGAACGTCTTGTCATAGTCAATATCATAACATTGACGATACCCCTTGGCAACCAGATAGATTTTATAGGTCTCCACCTTTTTATCTGTGTCTCTTTTTCTTTTGAAGATCCATTTATACCCAATGGGTTTAATCCTTTCAGATGGGTCAACCAATGTCCACACATCATTGATCTTCATGGACTCTATTGGGGATAAACCATGCTCCTGCCGAAGTTCAGTCTGATGCTTAACCTAATGTAACTAGTAATTACGGAAGAGCTTTGATCAAAAATTCTTTCTCCAACAGCCGAACTCCTCCCAAACTCCTTCAGCAGCCAAACTCCTCTAATGACCGAACTCCTCCAGCGGTCGAACCCCTCTCGGACTTTTTCAGCAGCCAAACTTCTCCAACGGTCGAACCCCTTCCGAACTCCTTCAGCGGTCAAACTTTTTTTGAACTTCTCTTTCAGTCGGACTTCTTCTAGACTCTTCCTTCAGCCAAACTTCTTCATCAGTCGGACTCCTTCTAGACTTTTTCATTAGTCGAACTCCATCCAGATTTCTTCAGTAGATTACTTTCAGATTTCAACTAACAATCCTTTCGGATGATCTCCTCTAGCCGTATTTTCTTTAGGAGTCTAAACTCCTCTGAAATTGATATATGTCAAAGTTATTCACCAACCAATGTCTGCTTCCTTCGAACTTCGACTATTAAATCTTAACAAACGGACACATCACGACAACGGACACCTCTCTCCATAACAAACTCCACGCAGTCCACTATCGAATGGTTATGGCTATCACTATCTATGACTGTCATTATCAGTCTGCTACAGATGGTGCCCCTCTCCATAACAAATCCCATGCAATCTCGAGCGGCCCACTACTGGATGGCTACGGCTGTCACTATCAGTCTGCTATAGGCTCCATCTATAAAAAGAAATTCTCTAGATATGTTCTCTCTAAGCTCTCTTCATCTTTCTAGAACTCTGCTGAATTCTTTTCTGAGCACTCCATTTTTGTTGGCTAGAAGAGCTAACTTGATTATCGGAGGGTCCTACTGGAGCCACCACCACTGACTTCGGACGAAATTTTATTTTGCAGATCACCGAATGCAACCTCTTTTTTCTCAACTCCAGTTCGATCTGACATCAATCAGATTCTGCATCAATAGAATTGACACTAGAGGAAGGACCCCTCTATTTTTGAGGTATCCTTATTCTTAAAGAAGTGCTCAGTCGATCCTATGGATCTTCTTCTTCAAGGTTCATCTCCATCCTCTCCCTCAATCTCAAGAAATGCCTCTAAAGAAGATGACTACCCGGAGATCTACTGCTTTTGCCACTAGATCTGAGCCAAATCTATCCATTCCTACTCCTTCGCTAGCACTTCGATCTCCTCCTCCACTGACGGTCATAATAGATCCAAAATAGTTTAACCTACTGATGTAGTGGATTTAGAAACTCATCAAAATGGTGCAGACCATGCGGCAACCTTCGATGGTGGTTCCATCAAAAAATCCACCATCGGGATGTTAGAAACTGATCCTAAAGAGGAGTACTTAGGCTAGCATACCCATTGTCCCTGGAAAGAAAAAATAGAGAGAAGAAGATTCTTGTTCGAATCATGATTCTTTTTCAAAAAAGACCTTCCCCATCTACAGTCAGAAGCCTTCCAAGATCTATGATCGAGATGACGTCCTCAATCAGAAACTATGAAAGATGGACTGACGGATTGAGAAACTTCGTCATGCCGCCCCAGCTCATCATGATAATGTCCGCATCGATCCTCCTTTCTCTCTTCGAATTATGCAAGAGCCCATTCTGCTGAACTTCAAGCTTCCCCAATTTGAAAGCTATGATCGAACCTCTGATCTGATCGATCACCTAAAGATCTTTTGGATCATGATGCTACTCCATGGCGCACCAGACATCATCTTATGCCAAGCTTTCTTATCTACCTTAAAGTGAACAGCAAAAAATTGGTACTCGATGTTGAAGTCAGATACTATCTTCTTCTTTGATCAGATGAGCCATCAGTTTGTGGCTCACTTTGTTAGCAATCGACGTTCCCACCGAGGTCTGAATTTTCTGATGAATATCAAGCAGAAAAAGAAAGAATCTATCCGAACTTATGTCATCCGATTTAATACTACTGCATTGGAGGTTTAAAACCTGGATCAGTTTGTTGCAATGACCGCACTTAAGGGCGGCCTTCAGAAGAATGATTTGTTGTTCTTCCTAGAGAAGAAGTACCCTAGGGACTTTGTTGATCTGCTAGCTCGGGCTGAAGGATATATCCAAATGGAAGAAGCCTTCAAGTTGAAGGATGAGAAAGTCGCAGGAGAGCAGCAGACGGACGAGTCTAATAGACCTATCACTGATTGAGGACCGAATGAAGTTTGACCGTGCTCATGGACTCCCTCCGAGCGCAAGCAAGCCCGAACTTCTCCTCGAGCTCATCATCAAAAAAGCCCCAACAGAAGGGTGCGAAGAAGTTCTCCCCCCAAAAAGTTCCACAACTATGCCCTCCTTAATGTTCCTAAAACTCAAGTTCTGATGGAAATTAAGAATCAACTACCAAGACCAGAAAAATTACAATCTCCCCCAAGCAAGTGCAATCGAAGCAAGTACTGTTTGTATCATCATGATTATGGTCACGATACTGAGGAATGTTTTCAACTTTGGGATGAAAGTGAAGAATTGGTCAGGTGGGGTCGTTTGGACTGATTCCTACAATATCAATCCGAGAGGAAAGGAGAGCAACCAAGGGCTCTTTCACAACCGAGGGAGACCCAGGGGAGGGATCTCAAAGAAACCAATCCCTATGTGGAAACATCAATACCATGGTCGGGGGACATCAACAAGAAAAGATATAAAAGAGCTACATAATGAAAAGATTAAGCTGGACTTCTTTCTTAAGCCAGATAGAGGGCTTCTAGTATAGGAGATAAGATCTCCTCCGAACTTCAACCTCGACTGGAGATAAGATCTTCTCCAAGCTTCAACTTCAAGAGGAGATAAGATCTTCCTTGAGCTTTAACTTTGGTTGGAGATAAGATCTCCCCCGAGCTTCAACCTCAACAGGAGATAAGATCTCCTTCAACCTCAGTTGGAGATAAGATATCCTTTAGGAGATAAATCTCCTCCGAGTTTCAACCCCAATAGAAGATAAGATTTTCTTCAACCTCAATTAGAGATAAGATCTCCTCCAAGTTTCAACCTCAATAGAAGATAAGATCTTCTTCAACCTTGTCTGGAGATAAGATCTGCCCCAAGCTTCAATCCTAACAGGAGATAAGATCTTCTTCAACCTCGGTTAGAGATAAGATCTCCTTCGAGCTTCAACCTCAATAGTAGATAAGATCTCCTTCAATCTCGGCTAGAGATAAGATCTCCTCCGAGCTCCAACCTCAATAGGAGATAAGATCTCCTTCAACCTTGGCTGGAGATAAGATCTCCTCCGAGCTCCAATCCTAATAGAAGATAAGATCTCCTTCAACCTCAGTTGGAGATAAGATCTCCTTCGAGCTTCAACCTCAATAGGAGATAAGATCTTCTTCAACCTTAACAGGAGATAAGATCTCCTTCAATCTCGACTAAAGATAAAATCTCCTTCGAACTTCAACCTCAATAGGAGATAAGATCTCCTTCAACCTCGGCTGGAGATAAGATCTCTTCTGAGCTCCAATCTCAATAGAGATAAGATCTTGTTCAACCTCGGTTGGAGATAAGATCTCCTTCGAGCTTCAACCTCAATAGAAGATAAGATCTCTTTCAATCTCGACTGAAGATAAGATCTTCCCCGAGCTTCAACCTCAACAGAAAATAAGATCTTCTTCAATCTCAGTTGGAGATAAAATCTCCTTCTGAGCTTCAACTTCAATAGAAGATAAGATCTCATTCAACCTCGATTGGAGATAAGATCTTTCCCAAGCTTCAATCTCAACAGAAGATAAGATCTCCTTCAACCTCGATTGGAGATAAGATCTTCTTCGAGCTTCAACCTCAATAGGAGATAAAATCTCCTTCAATCTCGACTGGAGATAAGATCTCTTTCGAGCTCCAACCTCAATAGAAGATAAGATCTCCTTCAACCTCGACTGGAGATAAGATATTCTCTGAGCTTCAACTTCAACAGAAGATAAGATCTCCTTTAACCTCGGTTAGAGATAAGATATTCTTCAACCTCGGCTAGAGATAAGATCTCCTCCAAGCTTCAATCTCAACAGAAGATAAGATCTTCTTCAACCTCAACTAGAGATAAGATCTCCTCCGAGCTTCAATCTCAATAGAAAATAAGATCTCCTTCAACCTCGACTGAAGATAAGATCTCCTCCGAGCTTCAACCTCAATAGGAGATAAGATCTCCTTCAATCTCAGCTAGAGATAAGATCTCCTCCGAGCTTCAACTTCAACAGAAGATAAGATCTCATTCAACCTCGGCTAGAGATAAGATCTCCCCAAAGCTTCAACCTCAACAAGACTTAAGATCTCCTTCAACCTCGGCTGGAGATAAGATCTCTTCCAAGCTTCAACCTCAATAAGAGATAAGATCTCCTTCAACCTCAGCTGGAGATAAGATCACTCCCGAGCTCTAACCTCAACAGAAGATAAGATCTCCTTCAACCTCGGTTGAAGATAAGATCTTTCTTGAGCTTCAACTTCAACAGAAAATAAGATCTCCTTTAATCTCGACTGGAGATAAGATCTTCTTCAACCTTGGTTAAAGATAAGATCTCTTCCGAGCTTCAATCTCAATAGGAGATAAGATCTTCTTTAACCTCGACTGGAGATAAGATTTCTTCTGAGCTCCAACCTCAATAGAAAATAAAATCTCCTTCAACTTCGACTGGAGATAAGATCTTCCCCCAAGCTTCAATCTCAATAGGAGATAAGATCTCCTTCAACCTCGACTGGAGATAAGATCTTCCTTGAGCTTCAATCTCAACAAGAGATAAGATCTCCTTCAATCTCAATAGAAAATAAGATCTTCTACAATCTCGATTGGAGATAAGAACTCCTCCGAGCTTCAATCTCAATAGAAGATAAGATCTCCTTTAACCTCGACTGGAGATAAGATCTCCTCCAAGCTTCAACCCCAACAGGAGATAAGATCTTCTTCAATCTTGGCTGAAGATAAGATTCTCCCCGAGCTTCAACAGGAGATAAGATCTCCTTCAATCTCGACTGGAGATAAGATCTTCCTCAAGCTTCAACCTCAACAGGAGATAAGATCTCCTTCAACCTCGACTGGAGATAAGATCTTCCTCGAGTTTCAACTTCAACAGGAGATAAGATCTCCTTCAACCTTGGCTGAAGATAAGATATCCCCCGAGCTTCAACCTCAACAGAAGATAAGATCTCCTTCAACCTCGACTAGAGATAAGATCTCCTCCAAGCTTCAACTTCAATAGGAGATAAGATCTTCTTCAACCTCGGTTGGAGATAAGATCTCTCCTGAGCTTCAACCTCAATAGGAGATAAGATCTCCTTCAATCTCGACTGAAGATAAGATCTCTTCCAAGCTTCAACCTCAATAGAAGATAAGATCTCCTTCAACCTCGGCCGAAGATAAGATCTCCCCCGAGCTTTAACCTCAATGAAAGATAAGATCTTTTTCAACCTCGGCTGGAGATAAGATCTCTCCCGAGCTTCAACCTCAATAGGAGATAAGATCTCCTTCAACCTCAATAGGAGATAAGATCTCCTTCAACCTCGACTAGAGATAAAATCTTCTCCGAGCTTCAACCTCAATAGGAGATAAGATCTTCTTCAATCTTAATTGAAGATAAAATCTCTCTCGAGTTTCAACCCCAATAGGAGATAAGATCTCCTTCAACCTTGACTGGAGATAAGATCTTCTCCGAGCTTCAACCTTGATAGGAGATAAAATCTCTTCCGAGCTCCAACTTCAACCAAAGATAAGATCTCCCTTGAGTTTCAACCTCAGCAGAAGATAAAATCTCTCTCAATCTCAACAGGAGATAAAATCTCTCCCGAACTTCAACTTCAAAAGAAGATAAGATATCTCTCAATCTCAATAGGAGATAAGATCTCTTTCAAGCTTCAACTTCAATCGAAGATAAGATTTCCTCCGAGCTTCAACTTCAATAGAAGATAAGATCTTCCTTCGAGCTACAATCTCAATGGGTGCAGAGTTCGAAAAAGAACTTCAATAGTCATCTTTTTTGTACTCTCTTTCTTCAAATTTCAAACTCGAAAGTGGAGAGACTAGTGTTAGGGATAATCTCTGCTCCCACCAAAGTCCAGTCTGATGCTTAGTCTAATGTAACTGATAATCACGAAAGAGCTTCGATCGAAAATTTTTTCTTCAGCGGTCGAACTTCTTCCAAACTTCTTCAGCAGCCAAACTCTTCCAACGATCGAACTCCTCCCAAACTCCTTCAGCAGTTAAACTCCTCTAACGATCGAACCCCTCTCAAACTCCTTCGACAGCTGAACTCCTTTAGCAGTCGAACTCCTCCAACGATCGAATCCCTTTCGAACTTCTTCAATGGTCGAACTCCTTCCAGACTTCTTCCAGACTCCTCCTTTAGCCAAACTTCTCCATCAATCAGACTTCTTCTGGACTTCTCCATCAGTCGAACTTCATCCAAATTTTTTTAGTGGATTACTTTTAGATTTCAATCGACATTTCTCCTAGATGATCCCCTCTAGCCATATTTTCTTTAGGAGTCCGAACTCCTCTAGAATTGATATATATCAAAGTTCTTCACCAACCAACGCCTATTTTCTCTAAATTTTGACTATTAAATCTCAACAAACAGACACATCACGACAACGGACACCTCTCTTCATAACAAATTCCATGCGGTCCCGAGTGGCTTCGAGTAGTCCACTATCGGACGATTACGACTATCACTATCTGTAGCTATCACTATCAGTCTGCTATAGATGGTGCTCCTCTCTGTAACAAATCCGACGTGGCCCTGAGTGATCCGCTATTGGATGGCTACGGCTATCACTATCAGTCTGCTACAGACTCCATCTATAAAAAGAAACCCTTCAGATACATTCTTTCTAAGCTCTCTTCTTTTTTTCAGAACTCTACTGAATTTTTTTCTGAGCACTCTATTTCTATTGGCTAGAAGAACTGACTTGATCATCGGAAGGTCCTACCGGAGCCACCACCACTGACTTTGAATGAAACTTTATTTTGTAGGTCACCAGCGGCGACCTCTTCTTTCTTAACTCCAGCTTGATCCGACGTCAATCAGATTCTACACCAACAGACTCCATTTTGGATTTCATAGCCTCAAACCATTTTTTTGAATCAGATCTCTGTATAGTATCCATATAAGTGATCGGATCCTCATCATTCTCATCGAGTTTAATGGATCACCATCTTGGATCAAGAAATCATAGTATCTATCCGGATGATGTGGTACTCTATCAGATCTCCTTAATGATGTAGGTACATTAGGCTTCGAATATGATCTAATCAAATCCGACTTAGGTTCAGCTATAGGTGTTAGTTTTTCTACCTGCTGAACTTCATCAAGTTCAACCTTAGAGACAATAGCTCCTTCACTAAAAAAAAAAATTTCAAAAAAATTGCCTTAAGACTGACTGACATCTTTTATTCATCAGCATGGTAGAAATAGTATCCTTTGGTCTCTTTTGCATATTCTATAAATGTGCACTTATCAGTTCTAGGTCTAAATTTACCTGTAACTAACCATTTGGCATAAGCCGGGCACCCCCAAATCCTAAGATGTGAAAGTGCTGGCTTAGGTCATGTCCATATCTTATATGAAGTCTTAACTACAAACTTACTTGAAATCCTATTTAACAGATAATAAGCTGATTCAAGTGCATATGTTCAAAAGGATATCGACAAGCTGGCAAAATCCATCATGGATCGGATCATGTCTAATAGAGTCCGATTTCTTTTTTCAGATACACCATTATGCTGTTGTATTTCTGGAGGAGTTCATTGGGAGAGAATCTTATTCTCTCCTAGATATGTGAGAAATTCACCAAAAAGATATTTTCTTCTTCGATCAGATCGAAGAGTTTTGATACTCTTTCCAATTTATTTTTCTACTTCACTTTGGAATCGTTTGAACATTTTAAATGAATCCGACTTGTGTTTCATCAAATAGACATATCCATATCTAAATAGATCATATATGAAAGTAATGAAGTAAAAATATCCACCTATAGTGCTTGTGCTTATTGATCCACATACATCAGTATGTACTAAACCTAAAAGCTCAGTGGCTCTTTCATCTTTTTCAGTAAAAGATGACTTGATCATTTTACCAAGAAGACGGGACTCATAGATTGCAAGTGATTCACTATCACTAACTTCGAAAATTTTCTCTTGAGTCAACCTATTTATTCTGTTCTTATTTATATGACCTAGCCTACAGTGTCATAAATAGACATCTGATATACATCTAATCTAGGATGCTTGCCAGTTGAATAGACTATGTTAATATGTTGTGATAGTATATACACACCATTGTTCAAATATCCATAGAAAATAGTAATACCATTCATAATGATATTACAAACTTATTTTTTTATTGATACTTCATAATCATTTTTGGCTAGAAGGCCTACAAAAATAACATTTAAAAAAAAACTGAGACAAAAATGACAATCACTAAGAACAATAATATGGAACTCAAATACAAGTTTCAGAATTTCTAAAGCTAGAACTGGAACTGATCTTTCATCTCCAACATTCAGGAATCTTTCACCTTGCTCGAATCTCCTACAAACATGCAACCCCTACAATGAATTACAAATATGATAAAGGCTATCGATATCCAATATCCAATCAGTAATATCATAAATAGAAAAATTGCAAAAAGTTATCATATAAATACCTTGTCCAACAACCGCTTGCTTCTTTCTCTGCTTATTCGGATTTAGAGAGATAATGTACTGAGGATAGTTTCTCTTCCAGTACTTCCACTTCTTGCAAAAGAAGCATTCAACTAGACTCTTATCGGACTTGATCTTCCTGATCTGGTCATGCATAGATGTCCCAGCCTGAACTTGCACCTTCTTAGCTTTCTTCTTCTTGTTCTTCTTTTCTTTTCTAAAAGGTCAAGAACCGAAAGACGAACCTTCCACTATGTTCACTGACTTTTTATGGAGTTGGTGATCCTTCTCAAAGTTCTAAAGCAATCCCAGTAACCCGTGGTAGTCTACTTCAGGCTTTATCATTCTAAAATGAGTAAGAAATGGAAGAAAAAACTTGGGCAATGAGTTCAATATTGCATCCTTCCCTAGCTATTTATGCAAGAAAAAGTCGAGCTTACTCAAATGCTCTATCAGCTCAATCATGTACAATACATGATCAGTGATAGAGGCACCATCCCACATCCTGACGTTGAAGATGGCACAACTAGTTCTGTGCCACTCCACGTCATCGGGTGTGCCAATGAAATCCTCTAATACTTGAAGCATGTCTTTTGGTTGAACTATCTCAAATCTACGACTGAACTCATCATTCATAGCAGCCAGCATAATGTAGTGCACCATGGTCCGAGCACTGAGCTACTTCTAGTAAGTGTCTCTGACTATTCCATGTGCATTGGCAGCTGGCTCCTCAGATCCAGGATCCATTAATACATATAGGATCCGTTCATGCTTCAGGATAATTTTCAACTTTCAGTACTAGCTACCAAAGTTGGGTCCCATCAACTTATCATTGTTCAACAATGATCAGAGCGATAGGAAAGTGGCCATATCTACATAAAGAAAAATCATAATCTAATTAGTAATTGATTCATTAAATCTAAAGATTTGAATTTTAATCAAAAGATTCTTCCACTATTTTATTTGAATTGATAGCCTCTACCTCCAATTCAAAAATTATCCTAATTTCTTAGTCGGTACTAGAATCCACATAGACTGCACATGAGCCTAACTTTGATTGGCCAATCCATGTACATCTAAGGATAGATTCATAATCAATTATTTTTCTAAATAATTTTTAATAATTAAATTTTATCCTAGTCTATAATCAGTAGGCTTTTATCTTCACTAAAAAGATCTAGTTAGATCTAACCATTAACATAACCATACTTAGCCCATCAAACTAATGAATGATTAGGCCTAACTTTAGTTGGCCAATCTAACCACCATTTAGAAAGATGCAGTCAAGAAATCACATAATTAATGATAATTTCATTAGCCTATAAACACTAGGCCTTTGGGCCTCCAATGATTATCCAACTAATGGACCCATTATCATCCACTTTAATGAAATGCTATGATCTAGTTATCATAATAACTATCTTATTTTAGAGATCTAATAATTTTAAAAAAATTAATTTGAAGATGAAAAAAGATCAGATGAACTAGCTTATCATGATCCTCCCACTGACTTCACCAGGTCAGCTTAAGGGATACTATTAATAGGTTGGTCTAGGAGCACCTAAATCAGTCAAACTAATTTACTTAGCTGATATGGATCAGCTTGAATAGTCAAGTAATCCAATCAAAACATAATTTCACCAAGAGACTAGGTAAGTTCGATCGATGGAAGGATCTGCCAAAGCTTGCCTTAGATACCATTAGAAATGATCAGATAAGCGGACTGTCAATTAAAGACCATCGATCTGATTTATCTTAGACACCAACTGATTTAATTAGTTTCAATTAGATCAACCTAACAGTTTATGCTGGACCATATAGCCAAGAATCAAGTCTATCTTGGGTCTTATTAAAGATATGGACTTGATCAACTACAACTATTGTAATTAATCTAGAGAATCTTTGATCTAATCTAAGACAATAATTGATTAGATTTAGTTAATTCTCTAATTAAGTCTATTCTTTAATCTAACTCTAGGTCTAATCCAATTAATGGACCTAATTTCTACTAACCCATTTAACCCAATATGTTATGATTTATATCTTAGAATCTTTAATTCACAATCTTAGATCCTAATAAAATATTTTTTTAATTCTTAATTAAATTTTAGGCTGAGGATTGGGGTTCGGCTTTTTAAAAATAATTTTTATATTTATAAAATATTTTTACAACATAGTTCTATCAACTAAGTTATATGTTTGATTTATAATTAATATGCAAGTAAAATAAGTATGAAACTACTTTAGATCTAATCTAAACAGGTTCATATAATTGAAATAATTTTAACTATAATCAATCATAAATTACTTTAGATCAAATCTAATATATTTATGATGATTAAAATTAGATTAAAATATTTTTAATCAAGTCATAAAATCTTTTAGATCTAATCTAAAATTTTATGATCAATATTTTAAATCAACACATACTAGGACAACCTTTTCACTATAAGAAATAAATCTTAAATCTATTAAATCAGATTAAATCTAATAAATTTATGATTAGAAGTAGATCAATACCAACTAGGATAACCTTTTTACTGTAAAGGATAAATCTTATAGCAGGACAACCTTATAGCAGTTCGTATGATTAAAAATTTTAATTTTAAATTTAATAATTAGATTATAAATCAGATCTAATCTAAAAAATAATCTAAACATACTCAAATAATCATGTAATGAAAAAATCTATGCTCTGATACCAATTGATAGAACCAAATCTAGAATTTCAGGACTAGATCTTGAAACTTTTCAAGATCAGATAGCGAAAGACTAAAATTAATTAAAATTAATTTTAAATTTTAAAAAATATCCTAGATATAAGATCTATTATATAATTATGGCATGTTATTAAAACAAAAATTAAAAATATAAAGAAGAAACTAAAACATGTTGATCACATCAACATGTATATACTACATCTAATACAGGTATAAAAATAATAGATCAGATCTATTACTTATACAAGTTAGACATTCTAACTTGCTGATCCAAACTTGAGGATGATGTTGTAAGCCGCACACGCATCCAACCTCTAGGAGTCATCTACACGAGCTCACGAACCATGACTAGAAGTCCGATATCTAAAAATCAACACATTTGCTAGAACTGCGCTAATTCTTTTTTGACGATTGATCTGGATCTTTCTTCTTCAAAACTTGGACTCTCTAATTTTTAGATGTCGAAAAAGATGATATGTGATGCTGAGACTCCTCTCAAAAGCTCACAAATAATGGAGAAAGAGGTGTAGAACAAAATCTTAAAAGAAGATCCTTTTCTTCTTCTTTATTCTCTCACCTAGACATCTTGATTGGTATCTTTAAAATTTCGACACCCTAGATAAATTTTTTTTTAATTTTTTCATGCCCAAGAGCCCTCTCAAATATCTAAAATTCATAAAAAAATCAGCCCAAAATTTATTTTAAATAGAGAGATATGGACCACTCCTTCTCTAGGTCAAATATATAGTAAGGAAGGTCCAATTAAGGCATGATTTGGGGCGCCCAATTTCTACTGTGGACCATCAGGTTTTGTCATGCAAAAATCTCTCTAAAAGCCATAAAAATCTCAAAAAAAATCTGGATGGAATCAATGCACTATAGGAAGAGTTTTGATTTTCTAAAATTATATCTCATAGAATTTAAAATCAAAACCAATTCCTACTTTGACTTGATCTATACTTAATTTACCATATAAAAAAGAAAAAGAAGGACTTTGGGATGTGGTGGGCTTCTCTTGGGCATGGAGAATTCATGCAAAATCAAAGGGGATGTGAAGGATGGGCATTGGGACTAAGATGGCACAAGAAGGGAAGTTTCTAGTCTTACCAGGATTCTTATTTTGACATAGTCCAATATGGTTTCTCAAATCAAATCAAATCAAAATTAATTTAACCCAATTAAATTAGATTCTAAATTAATTAAAAATTAAATTAAATTAAATTAAATTCTAATTTAATTATCTAATTAAATTAGAAAATTAAGTTGACCCAAGTCCTAGTTGAGCTAGGACTAGTTCTTTCTTGCACTTAGCTTATCCAATAAACCAATTGAACTTGATCCAATCAAGCCCCAACCAAATTTAATTAAATTATATTTAATTAAACTTAATCTTAGTCCTTTGACTTAATCAAATTAAATTAATTAATAATTTAATTGCTAATCGATCCTCCTGTAATACTTGTACTAGGTTAAACATCAATCGTATTGATCGTTTAACTCTTGAACGATTCTTAATTATTGATCAACCATCCAATCAGATGATGAGCTCTAATATGTGTGACCTCATAGGTTCGAACCTAAATCGATTGTATAGAAATAAATTTCTGTACCAATCGAAGTAACCATCTAGCAATGATACCTGATGGTCGGATAGGTCGAATGTATAGAACAACATCCTTAGAACCCATGTGGATATAGTTTTTATATAATCAATCTTCTTAACCAAAATGCTCGTAGAATACCTCAGAGTTCAACTGTCAATTCTGATAAGGTTGTCTACATTATATTTCAAAATATCAAATCCATCTGATGAATTATCCTGATTAAGATTTTGCTATATTGAAATATGATGATGCATTTTTCTTCAACTCTTGGAGTGGTCAATTTCATCTTGATCACACTCTGACTTCGCAAGTACTTGACTGTGCTCAGAAGCCTTCCATTACTTAATTAAAAATTTAGTTAGTCCAGTACCAAAGCACAGTGAGTTACTTGCAAGTCATTGAGGTGATCTAAGATCTAAGAGATACTTATCCCTATATCCCATCAAAGACATTCTCGATAGCAGAATACTTTAGATTTGGTCACATTCAATGACGATGTATTCATACATCTCACCTATATGCCATACCAGTATCTCCACACTCCTTGATTAAAAGGACAATCAACCTATATGGCATACAGCGACTTATGCTTGATAGATGCTGTCATCCTAATTAATAGCCTATCATTTAGTCGTGAACAAAATTAAAGACTAATCGATAAATCCTCTCTTTATCGAAGCTAAATAGTCCTAAGGACTTCATCACAGTAATGAAATTCATTAGAAGATAAATACTTTATGATGAAAAATATCAAAAATATATTTTATTTATTAATAAATTAATTATAGATACAATATAGTTCAATCATCAACATGCTGACGATTGACTTTGAGACATATTTTTCAATATTTATATCATGTCAGATCCATATCTCGTATCCTACCTTCATGCTTTACAGCAAGATGATACTCATTTTTATTTTTATTAAATAGATCAAAAGGTATGAAGTTTTAACTCACTTGAAAAATTAGTTGTATACCATAACTAAATATAAAGATTGGTCCCTTTTACCTTGATGAAAATAGATGTCAAAAAAAAATATTACAAACATAGCAGTTGGATACTTAATCTAGTGGTAACCGAAGGAATCACTACAGAAAAGGTATAGATGACAATATTAACCTATACTTCAATTTTTAAAATTAAAATTTGATTTCCTAATTTCATATCCTATGCAACTTTTTCTAACAGGTTCTATCAACCATGAGATTAAAAAAAAAAAAAAAGGAACTTGATCCCTTTCTTCCCCTTGAGCACTCCACCCTCCCCCACTGCATTCCACGTCATCCAAAACCAAGCCAATCCCTTTCTCTCCCACTACATTCCGCGTTCTCTATTCTCTCTCGTTCTTCTCAGATGCATCCGCGTTCTCTCCTCTCTCTCCTCGCATCCCGTCCTCCCTCCCTCCCCACAAACCCCCCTCCTATCTGCATCCTCCCTCTCTCCTAGCGTCCATGTATGCATCCATGTAATGAGTCAAAAATGGATAGAAAAATACCGAAGCGGAAAAAAAAAATCATGAAAAAAAACACAAAGGTAGAAAAAAATAATTTTTTCGTAGAAAAAGATTGATAAGATAATTTTGCATATCTTCGAGGGCTCAAGGAAGCAGGACCATCATCGATGAAAATGATAACAATCAAAGAGATAGCAAGAAGAAGAACATGGACTAAGATTTGAAAAAAATAGTCTGAGTTATTAGGCATTAACGGTAGAGGCATCGGAAACGAAAAGAAAGGTATTTTAGGAATAAAATTAAGAGGTCATTTTACTGATTGATAGGAAATTATTTAGCCACCCCTTGACTAGGTAATTTTTTTTTCCTATGGGTAAATGTCATCCATCAAAAATAATTTATCCATCTTGAAATATACGTGAGAATATAGATAAATTGGCCAATAAAAATGTTGATCAACTTTTTCATGATATTTACCCATAAAAGAATGAGCCCATAAAGTAGATATTTAATTTTATAAGTAAATATTATGAAAAAATTGACCTACTTTCTTTTTAACCAATTTATCCATATTATCATATTTTTTAAGATGAAAAAGTTATTTTTTTTTGAGTAGTATTTACTCATGAAATAAAAGAAAATCTTATCCACTTAGAAGGTAGCTAAATTATTTTTCTATCAGCCAGTAAAGTATATATTTAATTTTATGCCTAAAATATCCCATTCTCATTTTCAATGTTCCTATAACTTAATCATCCACTTTCTACAAATCTAAAAAGTATAAAAAATATTATAAAAAATATGAATAAAATTTAATAACTCATACTGAAAGTAGTAATATAAAAGAATATAGATAATAAATTTTAAAATAATTTTTTCATGTATGGCTAAATTATTTCTTTATCTAAATATTGTCTAAAAAATATTTATCTAAAAAAATACAAATTCATAGATAAACATTTTATCCGTGAAAAATGGATCCTAAAAGTTTTATGTTATCTTTCTCATGGGAGAGCCTTTTATATGCTCTAAGTTATAATCCCTCTTCTAATGGTGAAGCCTGTAGTAAATTTCGCAGAACACTTCCTTGGGATTGTTGTGCTGGACTGGGGGGCATGGATATGCTTTCAGGTTTAAGAAACTATAAATTTCCTGGAGGTTATGCTTTGAAGTTGAGGTCGTCTTTATTAATGTGATTTATGTTGATTAATAAACTAGGATGAGAATGGTAGTCAAATATCTGTGAGTTTCTCATTCTTCTATTTCTTAAATTTCTACCGTTGTCCTGTTAACGTCCCCCTGATGCTTCGTGATGGTTTTATGCTAATCTCTCTGAATCAAATAGCTAAGATTTCACTTCAGAATGCAGATGAACGTGCTGCAGTATCACACCAATCTTGAGACCAATGATTAAGGTGTTAAAATTCATCATCTCCATACCGGTACCGATCTATTACTTGTTGATACCTCGGATATAAAGGTTGGGCAAACTGGCATTCGATATGCCTAGTACACTCTCTGTACCATATACCAGTATGATATGTCAATACTGGTGTGTACCAATCGGTACAGCATTTCTTAGCCTTGACCTTAATCTTGGATGTTGGTCGATTCATAGCCTTCAACAGCATGGGCCACGAGGGATGACAGAGCATTTTGAGCTCAAATTTTGGGAACATTTTTGGTTTGTCACCAAATGTGAAAGCTGACTGTAGACAGGTGCTCATCCAAAAGCCAGCAAAGCATATATCTAGCAAAAGAAAATTTTAGCCGTCCTGTGGGTTTGTTTTGCAGTAGGCAGAAATCAAGTTACAGCTCGATTCTTATGATTCAGGCCGAAAGTCCAGCTCACATTTTCTTTCATGAACGAATCGCATTCACATCCGGTGGGAAATCAAGCTTAATTAGAAGTACAAGTTTAGATCTTATCATGCTGGGTTTTGAACTGCAGAGATCCAGTAATCATAGCCATTGGTGCATAATGAGACATTCCCTAATTGCAAGGACTCGCACAGTAAAATAATAGCACATTGCATGGAATCATACAATCATGGGTCATCATGTGATACACGAACGGTCGTGATAGCAGAACTCAAGCACCTCCAGTTCAGTCACAAGCTGCAGAGGATCTGGATGTGGTGGGTGCCTATCGCACCATATTATTTCTTCCCAACGGTCGCAGAGCAGCTGACATTTTTAAACAACCATTCATGATGAAGCCAGCTTGCGGGATCTTTATTTTGAAGCAAGTCGTTATCCAACCTAGGAACTTTCACATCATTCCTTTCGAAATGATCGGTCCTGCTTGTTGTTATTGGATAAGGAAAGGCATAAATAGTGATGCCAGAATCTATTAAAGATGATTGTTGATGGTGCAAAGAACATTAGAGATTTGAATAATACCATTTGAAAACACCATAAGAATGGCTGGCGGCCTAAGCAATTACATGTGATGAAGCAACCATGGTGAAGCTTAATTGTTTCTTCAATGGGATCTTAAAACAAAACAAAAGCATCAAAAAAGATATGGTGTACCAAAAATAGCAGTTTTCCCTTTCCCTTTTTATTGAAAAGATGTGGAAAAGAACATGTATTCTATCCGCTGTCTGTGATTCATTTTCATTCATCTAGTAACAAGAAGCAAAATAAAAGATGGGCGAAACAATTATTCTGCGCTAGACCCCTTCACTACAATATAAATAAAAAAATGGGCACAACTTACAACATTGTGGACACCTGATCACAGTGCTTGCTTTTGATCGAATCACCATGAACTTCATTGGCTTCTTGTTCTGCTACAAGCATAAGCATCTCAAGCCGCTTGTCAAACAAAGCCGCACTCTCATCTCTCTTGTCGAGCTCCGCAGCTTCAGCTTCTAACCATTTCTCTCTTAAGTCATCTAGAAGATTGCCCTGGTCACTGTTGCCTACGGACCCCGGGGCACTGGGAAGGGTTGTCCTCGATGAGTCGTCTCCAGAGGGTGGTGGGAGTGTCAAGAGCATGGCCCGGAACTCTCGGGTATCAGCAAATGTCTCAAAATTGCAAGCAATAGCATCCAAACAATATTCCCTTATCTTCAAAACACCATACCTGCATTATTTCATCAACCTACTTAAGCAAAACCATGCACTTTAGTGACAATCATTCTACTGAAGCTGCAAGCAAAGATTTCTGCATGGCCATTATGATGGTGTTTGAGGAATACGTGATGTCATGGGTTACAGTATTGCACAAACATTATCTGACAGTCATAATTCAGTACTGGTGAAGTGATTTTATCATACAAAGACTCTTGGTTAAAACTACCGCTGTTGACAACAGCGAAAATATCAGGCAGGCAACATACCTGATGCCTCAAAATATTCAAGTAATGTTTTCCATAAAAATAATTTAAAAAACTACATAAGCACAGTTTTAGTGGATAAATGCAATACACTATTGTCCATTTTAATTAGTTATATAAAAAAATGGATGCTAGTATTCTGTTTGGTGAGACATATAGAGATACAATGTACAAAAACGATAATTAAAAAGCCAACGAATAATAAAGCATACAGTTTCATCATATGAAACTCATCTGACATACTTTCTCAAGCTTACTAATCAATCACGATGTGTGCTGATCAGAAATGAGTATGTAAGAACCTACTACCTGTTTTCAGCTGTTGTTGGGGACATTTCAATATTTATGCTAGCTGATTTCCATGCTGCAGATTTTTATAAATAACCTAAGGGCCTGTTTGGATGAATGGGCTGAACGTCCCTATAGATTCATAGATTGGGCCAGTAAAATCAGTTAGATAATAGGCTTATAGTCCGGGTTAGACCTATATCCATAACCATCCATGATTGATTTTGGAGTAGACTGGCCCAAATCCTATAGGAAGAAAAAAAAGACCCGCCAGCCAATATTTATGCTGGTCTTCTTTCTTCCTATGAGATTCGGGCCAGCTCACTCCAAAACAAATCTTGGATTGTAATAAATATAGGCCTAGCCCAGCTTGTAAGCTTATTATACCTGATTTTATTGGCCCTATCTATGAATCTAATGAGATGTTCAGCCCATTCAACCAAACAGGCCCATAGTGTCACTCGGAACAATAGCATAGAGGGATCGAATATCTGCCAAACAAGGATGTCTGAAACATGATTCCAGCTATTGAAAAAGAACGGAATTAAGATTACTAGGATCTACTTACATCGCCTTATACTTGAGCTGAATCATTGAGTTCTAAATTTAAAGAAAAAAGCTGACAAATTTACATTGTAGCAGCAACCTTTGCATAATAACTGACTATGAGCTGTATCATAAATAGGACTTAATGTATTTTATTCATCATAGATATGTAGTATCCACTAGATACATAAGCATGAACAATGGAAATAGGTGATCATAAAAAAATTAGAAACATAACCTAAATTCACAACAGCTAAGAACATGATTAACAGAAATGAGACATATAACCCCTTACATGTCTGATAATATCAGCCAGTGGCAGAGTTCAGCAGGTGAGACCAGCTCCAGATGTGGTAGCAGAGCATCAGCTACAGCGCGTTTAAGAGGAAATAACAAGTATCTTGAAGAAGCATCAAACATTTCTTCAGCCTGATCAGGGTCCATATCCTTCAAGCGATCCGTGTACCTGAGTTTAATCAGACATGTCAGAAACAAGTAGGACACATTGTAGAAACTAAAACTTCAGGAGTAGACTTGCATCTTACATATATTCTATCATTTTCTCAAATGCTTCGGTACTTAAGTCATGCTCTTCTAGAAAGGGAAGGGAGAAATTAGGCAGTCCATCATTCCCTTCAAGAAATCCTGTCATTCGAGACAACCTTGCTCTAAAATACTCTGATCTCGAGGCCAGCATCACTTGGTGGCAATGGAAAATCCTCTCACCAACTTTTATACAAACATCAGCAAGATCATCATTAGACTGGCTCATTTGTGAGTCACGTGTATCATCAATACTCATGCTTTTCCCACTAGAGTTAGCAAGAGAAATTTCTAGAATGCTATGCAACGCAAAAGGAAGCCTGTCCTGCTCTGGTAGGGACAAGCCTTGTAAAATGAACTTTTTCTGAGAATCATCCACCTCCCTTAGTGCTTTATAGTCTGCATATTTTTGGTGAATCAATTCTTTCTGAAGAACTTTCCGCAATTCCTCGCACTTGCAGGCTTTGCATGTACGGACAAGATCTTCCATGTCATCCACTGCAACCTCAAGTCTATCGGAGTAGAAGAAATGGATAAGGCTATATAATGCACGATAAGACAATTTTTGGCTAGAAAATCTCACTTCCTTGCGGTCCCTCCAATCTGTCTCGAATTTCTTCTTAAAAAAGGGTGACCGGGCACTTAATATAACTCGATGAGCTTCAATAGGTCTTCCATCCACATAGAAGGTGATGTCTGGGGGGAATGGAGTCGAAATGGATCCATCATTTAACAAAGAGTAACCTGTTCAATAATGTGTTTACGTTCCGTAAGCAATGACATTAGACAATAAAGTTTTGTATTCTCAAACATATCCTTTGGCCATACAAATAGAAACAGGCTTATATCATGTTTAAATGAAAAACAGCTTATCATAGATCTGAAGTCGGTGATATTGGTTGTAGTGCAGATAACAAAAAATTGATGTCATCTGTACAAGAAACACCTATCTATGATCTGTTCTAATCATATTAACCCAAAAATATCAACTGTCTCATGTATCAAGGACATGTGATGGCCGGTAACCCATGTAGAAATTATGCTAATATGTAAAAGAACACTTGCAAGAAAAATTCACAGAAGTTATTTAGGCCGTAATTTATTTTTGCATATAAAGATGCCAATACGTTAGAGAATAAATAGAGATATTCTGCAGTAATTCCTCAACAGTTATCAAACCTGAATTATGAAAACATGGAGACTGATAGAGCCTTGTACACAAATACAGTACTCAAAAATGTGGAGGGGGAGGGGGGAAAAACACAAGGCAGAAGGACCATATGCATGACCAACCAACCCGTGCGCATGCAGAAACAGCATTATGTCCGCATCTTATGTTGGTGCAGTGGCCTGTAGAGCACTGCAGAGGTACAATTTCGATCATGATGGACTACCCTCCTGTCATTAATGGACAAATGGACGTAAGCACACCCTCTCACTCAATTTGCTCCCTAATTTTCACCTTGAATAATGCTGCCTCTAATTCTCCTCCAATGTATATTCTATGTTAGACATTCAGGTCCATTTTATGCATGACCAATTTGATTCTTTGAAGTACCAGGGTTCCTTATTTTAATTGCACAGATTCAATTGAAAGCATGCAAATGATATGCATCATAAGATCTGAATCATGGATCATATGACAATTGAATTTCAGGACATGGAATGACACGACACTACGTTCACAACCCAATTTCTTTTTTCTCTTCGCAGTTGTCAAGTTTTCGCTTCTGGAGGTTCTAGATATCTTTTACAACCATATGATAGGGGTTTAGACTACTATTGGCAGGTTTAGGGCCCTACAAACAAAAAATGACAACATGATCTTTAGCCCTTGTGGACACCTGACTTTTGACATCCAAAGACCAAAGTGTCACCAATAATGACACCCCACAATTCTACATCCTGAGAATTAGGGCCTAGCTCGTATAGCCGCCACATGCATTACATCCATTGATTATATAAGGACTAGACCAAATCAATACCATATTGACAGTGAACCACATGTCATTAGTAGGTATTGATGGTGAGACTCCCCAAAGTCAATAATTAATCACCGGTGTATCCTTTATGTCGGTTGGTGTACGATGGTGGACATCGTTGGAAGGGATTCAAAGTATACTTGAGCTCAAACTCCCTGAGTTGATTTCTAGTTGATTTTGATGAGTTTTCACAAGATTTGCTACTTTTCTTCAGTCCCACATGGAATGCACATATCCTAGACCTCTTTTGAGCAATATTTCAAACCATGGACCATCCATTGAACCAGAAAGGAGGCTAGGTAGCGGGTCACTGGTGCAACCATCAGGTCAATCAGAATTAAACAGTGATATCATAATGATGTAATAAATATATTTACCGTTATATATATAAAATATATGAAAATTATTAACATAAAAATTTAAAAAAATATATTAGCATTTTCCAACAACTTTTACTACTCTCTGATCTCTATAATAATATGGCATTACGAATAATGCACAATACTGATTAAGCATAATATATCTACAATATAATAATGAATTAATTATAAAAACTCTATTTATTCAATTAAAATCTGTCAAGAAGAACACCAGGTGTCCAACAGCAAAGAAACCTGGTATTGTACTGTATAGTCTCATCCACCCTTACTTTGCTCCTTGGAGTTGATCCTAATGACTCTACTATAAAAGAGATGCTAGTATCTTTGGAAAGCTAATCAAAGCCTTAGCAAAAGCAAAATGAAGATAAACCAGAAGATGGGTTGACAAGTAAAATATTTGCTAAAAGCTGCTTCTGCCAGTTTTTTCTCCAAGGTCAATGTTGATCAATAGCAAGGGTTCGAACCAAGGATCGCTATCTCGATACTGGACCCAGCATTAGTACCGCACAGGTACAGCATCAATATGCCTGGTATGAGGGCTAGTTTGGTATACCAAGACTCGATATGCCCCCCATACCAAGTCTAGGTCCAGTATTAATCGGTAAGGCATGCCCAGTATAGGGTGACACGCACCAGTACAGGGAACCAACTTGGACCAAAGGGTGTCTCCAAGACCAAAAAAGGGAAAGATCATAAAAAACTCATAATTGGCACCATGGTTATCTAGTTTATCATCTGTAGCTAGCAGCAACACTTATTGCCCTTGCTTTAAACATCTATCCAAGGTTTTGTGGTGAATGAAAATTGCTTTACTCTCCAAGAATTAAATAAAATCTTCAGGATAAAAAATAAATATTAAATTAAAGGAAGAGCATGGCTTATATGTAAGCCTACTACCCTGGCCCTCGAGCCAATGGAGGAGGGAGGCAAAGGAGGTTGGCGGCTAAGATCATTCACCAGTTCCAATTGCTACCGGGCAAGTGAAAGAGTCGAAAGAGGCATGAATTGGAAAGAGGGAGGGATAGACTGGTTATAGGGACGGAGAGGGGGGTTGAGAGAGAGAGTGAGAGAGAGAGACCTTGGTTATCAGTTGTCCACTGCTTGCCAACCATGCACCCCACTATCCAATGGAGAAAAAGGAAGAAAGGAAAAAGATCATAATGCAAAGAAAATCCTTCAAGCAGCGTTCTCAGAACCGTCCCGAACCGGACCGATGAGGAACTGGAACGGTTCCGGCATGAAAAACGGCAAATGCCATTGTCGAGAAAGAAAGAGAGAAAAATAGAGGCAGAGAGAGAGGAGGAGAGCGAGAGAGAAGAGGATGCCGTTAGAAGTCAGCGGTGGCCTTCTGCAGCCGCTGGAGGGTGGCGGAAGCCGCCGCGGCTTGGTTCGCCCAATGGGGCTATTGCAATGAGCGAAAAAGAGAGAGAGAGAGAGAGAGAGAGAGGAGGAGGAGGAAAACCAACAGAGATGGGAGGATGGGATGGTGGAGAGGCCGCTGGAGAACTCTGGATGGCCACCATGACCATCAAGTGGCGAAAGCGGTGCGGACGGCATCACGGTTGCAGAATAGGGGTTGTCGCCCCTATTCACGCATGGCCCTTTTTTTAAAAACGGAAATTAACAGTGAAGCCGGCAAACCATTTGCTAGCTTCACTGTTTAAAAGATTTTTTTAAAAAATTCAAATCAGTGAAGCTGGCAATCGGATTACCGGCTTCATTTTCTGAATTTTAAAAAAAAAATTTATTAAACAACAAAGCTGGCTAACCATTTGCCGGCTTCACTTAAGTTTTTGTTTTTCTAAAAAAAAATGCCAGCGGCACCGCGTGCATGGACTGCACCATCTGGAGGCTGTCCGACGGGCCCTCCGCCTCTTTCCCCTCCCACTTTTCTTTCTTCCTCCCTCTCTCTCTCTATTTCTCTCTCTTTCTTTCTTTTTCTCCTCCCGGTTTCCATTCCTTTATTTGTTTTGGTTCATGTCGGTACGATCCGGTCGGAACCGTACTGGATCATGCTGTCGGCCGGCCGGAACGGGCACCGGTACCAGAACTAAAAATCTTGCCTTCAAGGCTTCAACTTCAATCAATCCACTTTTCCTGTTCCCCATCAGAACCTAATCACATATTCTATTTAAAAACTAGCCAATTCTCATGAGCTCATTCTAGTTCGAACAAAGCATCAATTTAACCAGCACCTACTCATGATTTTCTAAAATTAAAATAGATTTTCATGTAAGCTAAGTTTATAGGTCTACTCATATTACAGACCTAGCCGGTTGACTTTCAATGGGTTCAACTAGCTCGTCCGGTCCGGGTTTTAAAACATTATTCTTGAGAGCCCTATAAAAACCTCCCAAGCCCCAAAGCCAAAAATGACAAAAATATAGAAGAGAGAAATCTCTTGGAAAAGTGCCACTTTGGATCTCTAAGCCTTTGCAATGGCAAACTTAGGTGGACTAAGGTTACCTTGCCTTAAGGGACATAACTTTTTCAACAGTCCTAGAGGGTGCTAGATTTGAAGGTCACTCATGAGAAGGCTCAACCTTAGTTTGCATGTCTCAGGGAAGTCCTTCAATCTCTCATCTCTTTTTTATTTTTTTATTTTTTTGCATATGAGGCATAACCACATTAGCCCAGTCTCTTTAGTTTCTTTTTATAGGATTTTAGAGGCAAGCTGAGATGTTCCAATACCTTCTTTCTCTGCCAAATCCCTAGGTTAGTATTATTTCAACTATTTCCATTCCAGTTTTTAGTTTAGATATATTCACTGCATCCAAATTAGTCTAATTGCCCTTAATCTTTCTTTCCTAGGCACTTTGAGACCCCTAGGCCAGGTATATCTTTATCCTAAGGAGGTTGAGCCCGCATCAAGTATGTCCTGTGGAAGCAATCAGGTGTCTTAGAAACTGTAGAGGCATCAGGTGGTAATCACAAGCTATCCATTTGTAGAGGTGCAATCCTATGGGCAGATCGAATAATATATATAGCAACAACCCTTTGAAGTGGAATGAAGAGGAGCGCAACCAGGTCCTATACTTCTAAACATTAAAAGGGGAAATAATAAAGGGAGCATAGCACCATCATAAGACTCAAGCTGAGTAATATGACTATTAAAAAATATATGGTGCCTAATCTGGCTATACATCTCTTTACATATATTTTATCATTGTACTGTTATTTCTTTTTATCAAGAATTGATAATGGACAACACATAATTAACTACTCATGGCTTAGAAGTATATCCGAATGCAAATATTACATGTCTCCAAAAATTTGGTTCATCCTATGTAATAGGCCTAACAATGGATTAGATTCTAGCTCAACCGATCCAACTGAGTGAATCTGGTAAACAATTTTGACATAGTAACCTACATTTTAAAAAAATCAACAATATTCAAATCATGCACAAATATGATTACCGAGTACTAAAATGAACCGTACTTGGGTTAGGGTCTGGTCCAATAATGACCCAAACTGAATTCTTAGATATTGTTATGTTCATATAATGTCTAAATTAATATGGAGGGTACTCCGTTAGATTTGGATCCTCTTTAAAGATTTCAAAAGTAAACGAGTGGAGATATTAGGGACACAATCCTCCCCACCAAATCTAGAACCTGTCAAGATCTCCCTCTTTGGCTTTCCCAGCCTTGCCTCTCATTTCCATCTGCTGCACTGAGGAACAGCAAATATCCAATAGTGGATAATCATTCACCACCAACGGCTAACCACCCACTACCACCAATAATAAAGGCCCTTCTCTCTCTTTCTAATCCTCTCCTCCTCTCTTTATATCCCTCCCTATTGTTTCTCCATCCACCAACGTCCTCCCACGATCACCCCCTCAACTTCATGTGCCATGGGCACCCACAAACACCTCACACCCAAGTTCTCTTCCCACACCCTACCTTGTCAGATTGGTTATTGAACCATTAATAGATCTGAATTTGAATGACTGGTTGATCCAATAGATTACAGGATAAAATCAAACTAAGATTTCTAGATTTAAATCAACCTTTATTTTATTTGATAAATCCTATTACAAATTCACTACGTTTCAGAAGTCCTAATTGTTTGACCATTGTACTTCTCGAGCTGTTTAAAAACGAAATTGGAAAGATCATTATAAAGCCACACCTTTACAAATCCTCCAACAAACTTGAGCCTAAACAATTTATGAAGCATAAATTAAGAAAAGGTGCCTCCATGCCTGTCTGTTGACCTTGTTTAGAATCAACTACCTACAAAGGGTCTTCACTAGGTTATATACCATATTATAGAGGAGTTTCAAGATACTCTGCCGTGCTCTTTTAGCTCCTTACTATTTTGTTCTTTTGCTCGCAATGTCTACCTCTAAACTCAATATCATGTCCTATATAAAGCATCACCTTCTTCTTACCTAGTTGTATAAGCTCTCATGACCAAGCACATACATTTCTTACTCAATCGCTGGCATCCTAGGTCTCAAATCTCAATGGCTCTCCTCCTACCTAGAGTTACCTTTACCATGGATTTGGTGCCAATTTGTATGGGGTTAGCATCATCTTGATTATACACCATCAAAAAGGTCTCCAAGGATTCAGTATGATTTAAAAGTTCTCACCTAATGAGATCAGCTAACACCGACAAGTTAATTAAAAAGAAAAACTTTGAGTTCTGACCTCTTCAATGATCCTACTTCAAGTGAGGTTACTCTGATAAAATGCACACATATGACTGTTTGTTTAAATTGGGTATTTGAATTATTTTTGACCCTTTTATACACAGATGGTGGGAGATTTTTAGGGTAATATCAAGGGCATAAGTTCAAAAAATATGAATGTTGTCTAGGCTTCACTAATCAAAACAGGTTGGTAAAAATAGTACTAGGCACTCTGGGTTTAATTTAAAAGAGAAAAGGCCCTTGATTAGGACCAGTGTCCTTTATTCTTGTATCAACTTTCACAAAGGAATCGATATATTGAGGATAAATTGAAGCATCTAGCATCCTTTATCTTAGGAAAGATTCCATTTTAATGAAACCTTTCCATTACACAATGCTGTAGAAGGGCAAATACAATTTATTGCATACAAATCAGCCTTTTAAAATGGGCAGTCAAGATAATCACAATGGTACTTGCTACGAAGTAAATGATGGATTAAGAATAGATTGCTTTCCTGCCTCTTTCTCCATTCTCTCCTACATGTAGCTTCCCCTAAACACCAATTTGCATTAGCCAAGGATGTTTAAAAAGTCAAGGTGAATTGATGTAAGGTTGACTACTGGGAGCTTAGGTTGTAAAATTCCTCATGTACTGATTGGAGCTTTCCCTTGGGATGTGTTGTATTGCCAACTCCATCTTGATTACTGTGTTTTGTTTGTTTATTAGTGGATTGTGTGCCCTACACTCATCTTTCTTCACTCCATCTAGTAAACCCTCTTCCTCCATCTCCTTATTCCCTAAGTTCAGATCACTGCTCTATTCTCTTCCCCTTTACCTCCAAAATCCCCGCCTACTTTATTGTAATCAGTCACTCGCATTCTTTCTGTGAATTTAACAAATTGTTTTCTATATAGCAATTTATGGTGATAACACAATTGAGACGGTAGGCCAATTTAAGTGCTGACCTGGTAAAGTAAACGACAGCAATATAATATGGAACAAAACTATCTTTCTAAAGGACCTATATTCCCTTGAATGCCTGCCTTCTTGCAAGCTTCAATAGGCACTAATGACGTCGGGAGAAAAAAAAGCCAATTAACCAATTTATACTTGCCGGCCAATTAGTCAGGAAAAAAATTGAAAGAAAAATCAAAGCTTTCTACGGAAATCATGCAACCTGACCTGTTGCCCACGCGGCAGCAGCGTCATCGCACTGCTCGAGATAGGCGCGGCGATTGGCAGGGCAGCCAAGGAAGGTGTCGCGGAGGGAGGCGGGCAGCGGTCCGAGCGGCGGCGGGCGGGCCTCGAAGGCCTTGAGGAGGCGGCGCACGCGAAGGTTGAGGGCTGCGTAGTGGCAGCGATCGCCGTCGAAGGTGCGCTCGGAGCAGATGGCCCCGGCCTCAAGGAGCATGCGGGCGGCCTCGACGTGGCCGGCGAGGCAGGCGTAGTAGAGAGCGACGGAGTCCCACTGGTCCCGGGCGTTGACGTTGACGCCAGTCTCCAGGAGGTAGTGGAGGCGGTCGACGTCGCCGGCGCGCGCCGCCTCGAAAACGTCTCCGGCGGGGACTTTTTTGAGGGGGATCGACGGCTGGAGGTCCTCTGGGTCGAGGTCCAGGCCGTCCAATTCCGGGTCGATGACCCACGGCCTCCGGTTCGGTTGGTCCATCATTTTGAGTCCGGCTCAGCTCGCTGCTGGAGCGGGCATTTAGCGGGCGGGAAGCCCAGGGGTGGGATGCGGTGGAGATGGTTTCACATACACAAGGGTTTTTGCGGAGCGATGGAGAAATGCCACTAAACTTGTGGAGATTTACATGAGCAGAGATTGGCATTTGCCTTGCTGGAGTCGAGCATGCGGTCGCGCGTGCAAAAATCGTGGTAGATGCTTGCTGAACTTTTCAACATCATGTCGAGGATGGGTGGATGTGAGTAGGTTATCTAGCATGAGCCTATGTTCCATCCATGGCTGAACCATTTGGTTTGTAAGATTCATCATCACATGTATCCAAGTTTGATTTTGATCTGAGTTCGGTGTTTTTGAATTGAACTTTTCGAAGTAGTTCTCCATTGATTTAATCATATTTGATGTAATCTGACGTGAGCATAGTTTATTGTTCCAAAGTATTAACCTCATAGTAGCATGTTTCTTTTCCGGTTAGAACATGAATGTAAGCATGAGAACAAAGATTGACTTTGTCCTAGCTCTTTATTCGATCGTATTCTTCACGTGAAAGAGGTCCATAGGCAGTGAAATGTACATGGATAATAAATTATATAAGCCACGACAACCATCCTCCAGATACTCCTAGCCCTATAAACTTTGATGGGTGTCGAGATTGAATATAGGTCTCTACCATAAGCATCAAGAAATTTTTCTATATCAGTAGGTTGCCACCTTTCTGGTACCTTAATTTTTACTTTTATATGGGTGTATTGTCATGTAATATTGTCAAGCATTTCCTATTGTATTTTATTTATTATTAGTTTTGAAGCACATGTAAAACCTATTTTCCAACAAAATAATATATTAGTTGACTTAATGATGTTTTAATCAATATTTTAAATATCATGGGATAAGGGTATCCTAGTGTTAGAGATAAACCTCCTTTCGTCGAAGTCCAATCAGATGCTTAGCCTAATACAACTGATAATCACGGAAGAGCTTCGATCGAAAATTCTTCCTTCAACGGCCGAGCCCCAGCTGAACTCCTCAAGCGACTGAGCTCCAATCGAACTCCTTCAATAGCCGAACTCCTCCAGCAGTCGAGCCTTAGCTGAACTCCTCCAGCGGTCGAGCTTCAGCCAAACTCCTTCAATAGCCGAACTCCTCCAGCAGTCGAACCCAAACCGAACTCCTCCAGTGGCCGAATCCCAACAGAATCCTCCAACGGCCGAACTCCTTTCGAACTTCAGCCGAACTCCTCTCAGATTTCTCCTTCAGTCGGATTCCTTCAGGAGCCAAGCCCCTTTCGGACTTCTCCCTCAAGCGGACTCCTCCAAGAGCCGAACTCCTTCCAAATTTTTCTTCAGTCGAATTTCTTCATGAGCCGAACTTCTTTCAGATTTTTTTTTTCAATCAAATTTCTCCATGAGCTGAACTCCTTTCAGATTTCTCCTTCAATCGAACTCCTCCAGGAGCCAAACTCATTCCGAACTTCTCCTTCAGTCGGATTTCTATAGGAGCCGAACTCCTATCGGATCTCTCTTTCAATCGAATTCCTCTATGAGCCGAACTCCTTCCAGACCTCTTCTTTAGTCAAGTTCCTTCAGGAGCTGAACTTCTTTCGAATTTCTTCTTCAGTCAGATTTCTATAGAAGCCGAACTTCTATCGGACCTCTTTCTCAGTCGGATTCCTCCAGGAGCCGAACTCCTTCCGAACCTCTCCTTCAGTCAAGTTCCTCCAGAAGCCGAACTTCTTCCGAATCTCTTCTTCAGTTAAGTTCCTCTAGGAGCCGAACTCCTTCCAAATTTTTTCTTCAGTTGGATTCCTCCAGGAGCCAAACTCCTTCTGAATTTTTCCTTCAGTCAAATTCCTCCAGAAGCCTAACTCATTTCAGATTTCTCCTTCGGTCAAGTTTCTTCAGGAGCCGAGCTCCTTCCGGACTTCTCATTTAATCAAGTTCCTCTAGGAGCCAAACTCCTTCCAGATTTCTTCTTCAATCGATTCTTTTAGAAGCCAAACTTCTTTCGGACTTCTCCTTCAGTCAAGTTCCTCCTATTAGATATATGTGCCCTAGAAGTCAGAATTGGCTGACACTTATAATACACTTTTAGGGGCAAAATTATAATTTTGACTAATATCAATAAAATGGATTATTTTCTATCACATATGTGTATTTAGTATCTGTGATACATCATTTGAGTTAATGATAATGATAATTTATATTTTCAAGAGTTGAAAATTTAAGACATAAATAATCATTGTTAACTCATAAAATGCTTCCGACCATAGGATCATCACGAGGATGATGATTGATCCGGAAGGTTGGTGTACAATCGCTTCTCTTTAGTAGATGAATCTTGAGTCTACGATGTGGAGACACCGGAGCGAGAGTACAGATACTCGTTAGAGAACGAGGGCACTGAGCGTGACCACCTCGAGTAGTCATTAGGAAGTCTACCTTCTCGTCAATGACTGACTCGATGCTGCAGTAGTGTGTCTGGTTCTTTGACCTGAGATGCATCGGCAGTTCACCTTGAGGGTGTTATAGTTTGACTACACCATTACTCGGTCTCCTAGCCATATGGAACCCTGAGGTGTATGTTGGCTATAGCATGTTCATTGTAGGAACTGGATTGCATCAAGATGGGAATCTATCTACCTCGGTGGTAGAGGAGCAGCCCTATGATGATCATGAGAATCAAGTCCAGAAATCCATGGCCATGGTAGAGTGAAATAATAGAAAGAGTTTCTATTTAGATTTTCACATTGGACTCGAATCGAATGATTACATCATATGACAGAGACTAGGGTTTGACGAGTTCACCTTAACCCTAATCTGATCGGGGCTCAAGATAGAAGAACTTAATCACACAGGTAGCTGCACCAAGAGGTTCACATTCAGCTCTGATGGGTTGCCACCATATACTGCTAGGTGTCACTGGTGGATTTTGGGAGCAATTAGAATGATTTAGATGATCGATCATTCTAGCTGTTCGAATCAGAAGAGTTCTGATCCATCGAAAGGAGTTTCGATGATGTCGATGATAGAGATCATGACATATCCCATTACCATACAGAACTGAACCTAACTGGGTCACACAAACAAGGGTTTGAATCTGGTGATCATCAATTGAACTGATCTAGTTCAATTGATCTGAATGAGATTCAATTAGGTTCAAGGAAATCGTGCTAGCACTCGATTGAACCTAACGTTCTTCTTTTGCTATCATAAATAAGTTGTCCTGTCTGAGCCAAAGAAGTTTGTGCTCAATCAGAGGCCTTCATATGGTCTGACTGGAGGTTGTCCAAGTCAGAAAAGGTTGTCTTATTTTGTAAGACATTACCTGCCATTTTTGGTCACCTGCCATTTCTTGTTCTTTGACTTTGGTCAAAAGTCTACCTTTGACTGGTCAAATGTTGACCATTGACACTTTGACTTTTGACCACATGTCATGCACCTATTGGAGAGCTGGTGGGGGCCTGTCCCCCTGCCAGAACCTGGCAAGGAGAAGGGCGCACGCCAAGGGTGGCGTGAGCCCAAGTAGGAGGCGCCTAGGAGTCCTTGTTGGACAAGGACTCCACCTCCCTTTTGGATTCCAATCAGAGTTCTACTAAGAATCCAGTTTGACTGGTCTTAGGCGCCCTCTAAGGAGGAATCCAGGGGTCTCTATTCCAACCAATCAGATTTAGATCTGATTTCACAAAGGGTTGTGATTGGTTGAGAGGAAGAGGAGTTGGATCACAAGAGGTCTATAAATAAGACCCTGCGCCCAACCCTAATGCTAATGCAATTAAATTAGAAACCCCACGCCCCAAGGCTGCCTCTCCCCTCCTTCTCCATGCCATAAGTCTCTTCTCCCCTTGCTCTCCACGTCCAAAAGAGTTTTGGACTTAGGTTGGTGCGATTCAGATCAAGGAAAGGCGATCAAAAGCAAGAAGGCTGCGCTGCTGCAAAAGGACGACTGCAGATCTTCAAAAGAGTTTTGAAGATCCTCCAGATCAGATCCAGATCTGATTTTTGGAGGTGTGATAGAGAAGAAGAGGATCTCCAGATCCAACCCGAGTGGATACTGATAGAGGCCAGGCGCTTGCGTGGCTTAGATCCAGAACCTTCCGCTGCAATCAGGATCATCTACAGTATAATAGGATTACCCAAATCAGGTAAATTAAATTTGATTTAATTTATCTTGTTTTATTTTATTTATTAAAATAATAAGAATCAGATCTGAAATATATCAAGATCTGATTGAGATCAAGAGAAAATTTTTGAAATATATCTCTTGATCTGATCTGATCTGAACGAACCTGGATCGTAAAATCAGGATTTTTCTTCACCTCCAGAAGCCGAACTCCTTTCAGATTTTTCCTTCAGTCGGATTCCTCCAGAAGCCAAACTCCTTCCAGACTTCTCCTTCAGTCAAGTTCCTCCAGGAGCCAAACTTCTTTCGGATCTTCCTTCAGTCGGATTTCTCTAGAAACCGAACTCCTTCCAGACTTCTTCTCCAGTCAAGTTCCTCCAGGAGCTAAACTTCTTCCAGACTTCTCCTTCGATCGAATTTCTGCAGGAGCCGAACTTCTTTTGGACTTCTCCTTCAGTCGAACTTCTCCACCAGTCGGACTTCTTCTGAACTTCTCCATCAGTTGAACTTCAACTGGATTTCTCCAAGAGTCAAACTCCTTTTGAACTTTTCCTTCAGTCAAACTTTTTCACCAATCAGACTCCTTCTGGACTTCTCCATTAGTCGAACTCCATCTAGATTTCTTTAGTGGATTACTTTCAGATTTTAACTAGCATTCCTTTTGGATGATCTTCTCTAGCTATATTTCTGTTAGGAGTTCGAACTCCTCTGGAATTGATGTATGTCCAAGCTCTTCACCAACCAATGCCTGCTTCCTCCGAACTTTGGCTATTAAATCTCAACGAACGGCTACATTACGATAATAGACATCTCTCTCCGTAACAAACTCCACGTGGCCCCGAGTGGCCCACACTGGATGGTTACGGTCATCACTATCAATCTGTTATAGACGACGCTAAAGGCAGTGCCTCCCTTCATGACAGACTCTATATGGTTTCGAGCAGTCCACTACTAGATGGCTACAACTGTCACTGTTAGTCTACTACAGGCGGTGCTACAGGCGGCGCCTCTCTTCGCGATAGACTCCATGCGGCTTCGAGCGATCCACTATCAAGCGGCTACAGCTATCACTATCAATTTGCTATAGACTTCATCTATAAAAAGAGATCCTCCAGATACATTTTTTCTAAGCTCTCTTCTCCTTTCTAAAAACTCTGCTGAACTCTTTTTTGAGCACTCCATTTTTGTTGGTCAGGAGAGCTGACTTGATCGTCGAAGGATCCTGTCGGAGCCACCACCACCGACTCCGGATGAAACTTTATTTTGTAGGTCACCGACGACAACCTCATCTTCCTCAACTCCAACTTGATCCGACATCAACCAGATTCTGTACCAATAGAATTGGCGCTGGAGGAAGGGCACCTCTGTTTTCGAGATAACCTTATTCTTAAAGAAGTGCTCAGTCAATTCTGTGGATCTTCTTCTTCAAGATTCATCTCCATTTTCTTCCTCAATCCTAAGAAATAACTCCCAAGAAGACGACTACCTAGAGATCTATCGCTTCTGCCGCTAGATCTGAGCTAGATCCATCTATTTCTTCTTCATCATTGGTGCTTCAACCCTCACCTCCATCGACGGTCATGGTAGATTCAAAGCAGTTTAACCTACTGATGCAGCAGGTTCAGGACCTCACCGAAATGGTGTAGGCCATGCGGCAACCCTCGGTGGTGGTTCCATCAGAAAATCCACCATCAGAATGTTAGGAACCATCCCAAGAAGGAGCACTTGGGCTAGCATACCCGTCCCCCCTGGAAAAGAAAAATAAAGAGCAGAGAATTCATGTTCAGATCATGATTCTCCTTCGAAAGAGATCTTCCCTATCTACAGTCAGAAGCCTTTCAAGATCTGCAATTGAGATGACGTTCTCAATCAGAAACTATGAAAGATGGACCGATAGATCGAGAAACTCCATTACGTCACTCCGGCTCACCATGATGATGTCTGCATCGATCCTCCTTTCTCTTCCCAAATTATGCAAGAGTCCATTCCGTCGAACTTCAAGCTCTCTCAATTTGAAAGCTACGATAAAATTTTTGATCTGGTCGATCATTTAGAAACCTTTCGAACCATGATGCTGCTCCATGGCATACCAGATGCCATCTTATATCGAGCTTCCCATCTACCTTAAAGGGAGCAGCAAAAAATTGATACTCGACATTGAGGTCAGGTATGATCTTCTCCTTTGATCAGATGAGCCATCAGTTTGTGGCTCACTTCATCAACAGTCGATGTCTGCACCAAGATTCGGATTTTCTGATGAATATCAAGTAGAAGGAGGAAGAATCTATTCGAACTTATATCATCCGATTTAATGCTGCAGCATTGGAGGTCCAGGACCTGGATCAGTCCATTGCAATGGCCACACTCAAGGACGACCTTTAGAAGAATGACTTGCTGTTCTTCCTGAAGAAGAAGTACCTCAAGAACTTTGCCAATCTGCTAGCTCGGACTGAGGGATATGCTCGTACGGAAGAAGCCTTCAAGTTGAAGGATGAAGAAGCCATAGGAGAGCGGTGGGCGGGTCAGTCTAATAAATCCGCTGCTAATTTCGGACCGAATGAAGTTCGACCGCGCTCATGGACTCCCCCCGAGCGCAAGCAAGCCCAAACTCCTCCTCAAACTCATCATCAAAGAAGCTCCGATAGAAGGGCGCAACGAAGTTCTCCCTTTGGAAGGTTCCACAACTACGTCCTCCTTAATGCTCCTAAAACTCAAGTTCTGATGAAAATTAAGAATCAGCTACCAAAATCAGAAAAATTATGATCTCTCCCAAACAAGCGCAATCGAAGCAAGTACTACCTCTACCATCGTGACCACGGTTACGATACTGAAGAATGCATTCAGCTCCAAGACAAAATCGAGAAGCTCATCAAGAGAGACCGGCTGGGTCGATTTATGAGATGCCAGTCTGAAGCAAGAGAAGGTCGGCCAAGGATGCTGCCGTCGTCAAAACTACCAATGGGGGAGGAACAACGAGGAGATCGACCACCTCTCGACACCATCAACACTATCTCTGGGGGTTTTAGTGCTTCGATGAGTCGCCATCTCTCAACCTCAGAGCCAGGAGAAGCTTGCCTCGAATTAGAAAGGCCCATATAAAATAAAGGAGATCGTCCAGCTCGAAACTTATCATCCGAAGGAGCAACGCTCCCACGACCTTGGAACTCAGAAAATCTAAGAATGTACTACCAGTAATTTTTTTTCAATAAAACTCCTTCATTTCAATATTATTATTTCTTGGTACAAAAACTATATGATGACAGAAAAGAAGCAATCAATAGTGGCCATATAAGGAATAGGAGGAGAACCCCATCCTAACATGAGTAAGTCGAAAGCCTTCAACCTTAGCTAGAGATAAGATCTCCTCCGAGCTTTAACGTCAACATCAATAGGAGATAAGATCTCCTTCAATCTTGGTTGAAGATAAGATCTCCCCCGAGCTTCAACGTCAATCGGAGATAAGATCTCCTCCAATCTCGGCTGAAAATAAGATCTCCTCCGAGCTTCAACGTCAACATAAAATAAGATCTCCTTCAACCTCGACTGGAGATAAGATCTTTCCTGAGCTTCAACGTCAATCAAAAATAAGATCTCCTCCAACCTCGGCTTGGAGATAAGATCTCTCCCGAGCTTCAATGTCAACGTCGACATGGAATAAGATCTTCTTCAACCTTAGCTGGAGATAAGATCTCCCCTGAGCTTCAACATCAACACGAGATAAGATCTCCTTCAACTTCGGCAGGAGATAGAATCTTCCCTCGAGCTTCAATCTCAATAGGTGCGGAGCCTAGAAAAGGACTTTGATAGTCATCTTTTTTGTACTCCCTTCCTTCGAATTTCGAACTTCGAAAGTGGGGAGGACTATTATTGGGGATAAACCTCGCTCCCACCAAAGTTCAGTCTGATGCTTAGCCTAATGCATCCGGTAATCATGGAAGAGCTTCAATCGAAAATTCTTTCTCTAGCGGTCAGCCCCAGTTGAATTCTCCTGGTCAGCCCCAGCCGAACTCCTTTAATAGGCCGAACTCCTCCAACGGTCGAACCCCAGCCAAACTCCTCAACGATTTGGACTTCAACCAAACTCCTCCTAGACTTCTTCATTAGTCGGGCCCCTCCAGTGGCCAAACTTTTTTTGGATTTCTTCTTCAGTCGGATTTCTACAGTAGCCAAACTTCTTTCAGAATTCTCCTTCAGTCAGATTTCTATAGGAGCCAAACTCCTTCCAAATTTCTATAGAAGCTGAACTCCTTTCGAATTTTTTTTAGTCGGATTTTTACAGGAGCCAAACTTCCTTTCGAATTTCTTTCTTTAGTCAGAATTCCTCCAGGAGCTAAACTCCTTCCAGATTTTTTCTTCAGTCAAACTCCTTCAGGAGCCGAACTCATTCCGGACTTTTTCTTCAATCAGATTTCTACAAGAGCCAAACTTCTACTAGATCTCTCCTTCAGTCGAATTCCTTCAGGAGCCAAACTCCTTTCAGACCTTTCCTTCAATCAAGTTTCTTCAAGAGCCAAATTTCTTCTAGATTTATCCTTCAGTCGAATTTCTATAGGAGCCAAACTTCTACCGGACATGTCCTTCAGTCGCATTCCTTTAGGAGTCGAACTCCTTCCGGACCTCTCCTTCAGTCAAGTTCCTCCAAGAGCCAAACTCCTTCTGAATTTTTCTTTCAGTCAGATTCCTCTAGGAGTCAAACTCCTTTCGGACCTCTCCTTCAGTCAAGTTCCTCCAAGAGCCGAACTTCTTTCGGGTCTCTCCTTCAGTCAAGTTCCTCTAGGAGCTGAACTTCCTCCGAATTTCTCCTTCAGTCAGATTCCTCCAAGAGTCGAACTCTTTTCGAATTTCTTCTTCAGTCGGATTCCTCCAAGCGTCGAACTCATTCCGAATTTGTCCTTCAGTCAAGTTCCTTCAGGAGCCAAACTCCTTCCGAACTTCTTCTTCAGTCAAGTTCTTCTAGAAGCCAAACCTTTTCTGGATTCCTCCTTTAGTCGAATTCCTTCAGGAGTCGAACTCCTTTTGAACTTCTTCTTCAGTCAAGTTTCTCAAGGAGCCAAACTCTTTCTGGATCCTCCTTCAGTCGAATTCTTTCAGGAGCCAAACTCCTTCTAAATTTCTCCTCCAGTCAAGTTTCTCCAGAAGCCGAACTCCTTTCGAACTTCTTCTTCGATAGGATTCCTTCAAGAGTCGAACTCCTTTCAACTTCTCTTTCAGTCAAATTTCTCCACCAGTAGGACTCCTTCTAGATTTCTCCATCAATCAAACTTCAGCTAGATTCCTTCAAGAGCAGAACTTCTTTTGGACTTCTCTTTCAGTCGAACTTCTTCACCAATCGAACTCATTCTGGACTTCTTCATCAGTCAAACTCCATCTGAATTCCTTCAGTGGATTACTTTCAAATTTCAACTAGCATTCCTCTCAGATCATCTGCTCTAGCTGTATTTTCTTTAGGAGTCCAAATTCCTCTGGAATTAATGTATGATCAAGCTCTTCACCAACCAACGTCTGCTTCCTCTGAACTTGGGCTATTAAATCTCAACGAACAGTCACATCACGATAATGAACACATCTCTTCGTAACAAATTTCACGTGGTTCCAAGCGGTCCACTATTGGATGGTTACGACTGTTACTATCAGTCTGCTACAGACGGTGCCTCCCTCCATAATAGACTCTACACGATTTCAAGTGGTCCGCTATTAGATGGCTACAACTGTCACTGTCAGTTTGCTATAGGTGGCACCTCTCTCCGTGACAGACTCCACGCGGCTTTGAGTAGTCCACTACCAGGCGGCTACGGCTATTACTATCAATTTGCTATGGGCTCCATTTATAAAAAGAGATCCTCCAGATACATTTTCTCTAAGCTCTTTTCTTCTTTCCAAAAATTCTATCGAACTCTTTCCTAAGCACTCCATTTCTGTTGGCCAAAAGAGCTAACTTGATCATCGAATGATTCTACCGGGGCCACCACCATCGACTCCGAATGAAACTTTATTTTGCAAATTATCGATGGCGACCTCATTTTTCTTGGCTCTAGTTTGATCCGGCGTCAACCAGATTCTGCACCAACATTTAATTTTTGTATAGAGCTAGATTCTTCTTTGTTCCATCCCATCACAAGTCATGACAACCATCCTCCAGATACTCTACCCTTATAAACTTTGATGGATGTGATCTCGAGCTTTTTTCCACACTAATGCAAAATTAAAAAATATTTACCTAAAGAATTCAAGTTTAAACCTTTTTTTTGGAATGATGTGAGAGGGAGAAATGCCAGTCAAAATGGTGATTTTTCTATGATAAAACGCCATTCAAAATGGCATTTATACCTAGTTTTCGATCCCCATCATCATCCCACATGGAGCGCAAAAAAAAAAAGAATAAATGCCATTCGGAATGGCACTTCTAGAAACACCAACTAGAATGGCGATTTTAGCCCGTTAAAACCCTCCCGATCCACTCTCCCTCCCTCTAGTCCACTCTCTTCCGACTTCTCCTCTCCGATGAACTACCCTCGAACGACTTCCTCCTCTCTCCGGTGCCCCCACCCTATAGATTTTTTTTTCCTCTCCCCTTTTTGCCCCATCTGATGCCCTTCCTCCGTGTTCCCCTCCTCCTGCCCCCATTTGGCCGGCCCACGGCCCTCTTCACTTCCAGCAGCCGCCCCACACCCCCCACCACCACCCTCCCACGTGGCTGGCCATTACCCACCCACCCCCACCCCCCACCATGCACGCCCTTACCCCGACCCTCGCCACACACTTTTCCCCACCGCACGGCCTTACCCCACCCAGCACCCCCTACACTCCCAAAAATTTATCTCGATCCGTATTGCGCATCGTTTAATTACTGTAATTATCTATATAATTAATGCAATTTTTGAATGGGATAGGATCCAACTTTATCTATTAGTTGGTAATATGATACATTTATTATGTAAACTATTTTATCAAAATAATTATTAATACTAAATATTTTGATTTTGATATTATCATAGATTCTCTGAGAAAAATGGCTAGTACTCGGGTTTGTCTACTACTATATTACGATGGCATAATAGAAAATGATGTAGATGGTGTGCAGTACAGTCAGCCTACGAGCCGGATGGTTAGATTATCTTCATCATTCACATCAAAAATTAATGAATTATTTATACAGTGATATTTTTATAAATAGAGAAAAATATGAAATCAAATTGAGATGGAGATTTCCTAATTTATCGGGATAGTTAATGCAAAGTAAGTACATCTTAGTTCCAATTGATGACGATGAAGATGTCCAAGAAATGTTGATATTTTTTTTAAAATTTTTAGAATGCCAATATATTAAATTATATATTGAAAAGAAAAATATATCCTCTAATGAAAATACTACTCAAATGATGGTACCGAGGATTGGATACTTTAGTGGACTTTTAACCCAAGAGGACAATGCTCCTAGACCTTTCTCGTCTTTCTCAAGTTCTATGGTGCGAACCATTGGTGTTGAGACCATGTTTGCAGAACATTCTAATATTGTTGGCCCTAGTTGTCCAATTATTCAAAATCCTATAGTGAGTTATACTATTGTGACTTCTCCTATGACAGAAGTAGCAGTAAGTATGGGATATGATACTCAGATGGAGGATAATGATTGGGCTAGCACTGGAATAATTTTTGATAACCAAGATTTTGAGTTAGATGAGAATGAGGTTGAAGAAGAATGGCTTGATGAAGATAGTAACAACGATGAAAATGAAGATAGTGATCAGGATGATCAGTCCGATATTAATGTAGAACCTGAACCTAGGATGCATGAACCCTCATAATTTTTTAATGACCTAAATTTAGATCATAATGGTGCTATTAGTGCTGGTCAAAGATTGAACTATGACTATCAGTTTTGGAACTTTTCGATGACTGAATTTTTTATAGATCTAATTTTTTAGAGCAAAGATGATCTAAAGAGAGCTGTGGATCTTTATTATATTCGAAAGCATCGAACATACAATATAGTCTAGTCACATTCAAAGTTGTGGTCCATACGATATGCATCATCAGACAATGAACAAGAATATAAATGGAGGCTTCGTGCTGCATTGTCGAAAAAAGCATGGATATTTTTGGATCACCAGATATGAGGGTTCTCATACTTGTTTATTTAGGGGATTGAGTCGAGACCATAAACATGTCAGTGAAAGGATGATTGGCACATTAGTTTGGCATATTATTGAGAAAGATCCAGCTATTAAAGTTGAAGCTATTGTGACAACCGTTAACGAGTAATTTTAATACACAGTATCATACAAAAAAGCATGGTTAGGAAAACAGAAAGCATTGGTTGATATTTATGGAGAATGCAAGCCGTTTTATGTAAAATTATCCTATTATATAGCTGCACTTCAAAATGCAAACCCCGATACTATTGTTTCATGAGATTTTTTTTCAACAAAAAATTCTAATATGCAGATTTTAAATTATGTTTTTTGGGCTTTTCAACCATCCATCCAGAATTTTAGATACTACCATCCCATGATCAGCATCGATGGCATGCACTTGTATGAAAAATTTAAAGATAAGATGCTAATTGCAACAGGAGTTGATGTAGAGAATGAAATTTATCTCTTAGCATATGCAATTATAGATGAAGAGACGACTGCTAGTTGGAGTTGATTTTTGCTTCAGCTCAAAACATATGTCGCACAAAATATAAATGGAATATACCTAATTTCTGATAGACATCAAAGTATATTGAATGCAATTAGAGATGAGTCTATTGGATAGAGTCCACCATGTGCCTATCATCAATACTATTTAAGACATGTTTGTAGTAATTTTAGCACTCACGTTAAAAATGCATAGCTTAAAAGATCAGTATGGCAAGCAGGGAGCACTCATCAAGTTTGGAAGTTTGATTTTATCATGGACATGATCAAGACGGTGAATACAGTGGCTTGAAGTTGGCTGTCTGAGTTGAAAAAAAAAAGTGAACATTAGCACATGATGCTGGCTTGCACTATGGTGTTTTAACTATAAATTTGTCAGAAGTTTTTAATAGTATTTTATGAGGAGCTAAAAATATGCCTATTACTGCTTATGTTCAAATGATATTTTACCGTCTTGTAAAATACTTTAATACGAGACATGCCCAAGTCTTAAGATATGTGTAAGAGAATTCAAATAGTTTTTTTACTCCTCATGTTGCATTTAAGATTACAGAAGATCAAGTTAAAACTAACCAGCATAGAGTAATAATGTTCAACATCCAAAGAGGCATATATGAAGTGCTTACGAAGAGAGCAAGCAGGATTAAGAGGTGGAGGTAATTTCTATACCATGACTTTAAATGAAAGAAAATATTCTTGTGGAAAGTGGAGCATCTATAGTTTTTTCTATTCATATGTATTTGCTGTGTGCCAAGAAATTACTATACATTTCAGTGGATTCGTGGATGATGCATATACAATTGTGGTATATATGAATGCTCGAAGTGGAGAGTTTTATCTATTACCATATGAAAACTACTGGATGTCAACAAATATGTTTACATGTATTCTCGATCATCATCATTTGAGACCTAGTTAGAAGGGCAGGCCAAAGTCAATAAAGCTGCGAAATGAAATGGACGATAGACAAATAAGAAGCAAAAATCATTATGGTATTTGTAAGGAATAGGGTCATGATCGTCATCACTGTCCTAGGTTACTTTCACACACATCAACTTTAGATGGTGGAAGAAATTAAAGACATCAGAGTGTTGTGTACTGTTCTATGTATTTTTGATTGTTGAACTATTCTATGTATTTCTGATAATCTAACTCTTCTATGTATTTCAAAGTTGTTATATTATTCTATGTATTCATTGGTATATTATGGCTTACGATCCATGGCATCCGGGCCCACAAGACCGTAGTGTTCTTATCTTATAGGAGACGCATCGATCGCAGTCTATATTAGATGGCATTGTAAGTATTTTATTTTTACTCTTATTATTTATATTTTTATAAATAGATTCTTGTTAAAGTCATATACGTGGTCTTATTATCTTATCATATTGCAGGAGCCTAGACATCTCCACTTACAATGAGCAGATGTAAACTTGTGGAGGATGAAGGATATCCCAGATAGAGTTATGAATTATTTACGATATCTAAAATTTTGTGGAGTATATCATATTGATAGGATACAGATGGATGTTGGACTTATTACCGTCTTACTTGAGAGATAACGTCCAGAGACATACATTTCATGTTCTATTCGATGAGGCGACGATCACATTATAGGATGTCAGTGTACTCACCGAACTTTCAGTTGATGATGATGTAATTACATGATCAGATCCACAGCTTATCATTCTAGAGTGACAGGCTACATGTGGTCGGCTATTAGGATTTGTACCAGATATCCAGTTATTCGATCATTCACGACTTAGGATGGAGTGTTTGAATGATCATTATCGATATTTTCATATTGAAGATGATGCACCTGAGGAAATGGTACGACAATATGTTAGGGGTCAGATACTGCGATTGCTAGAAGGTGCTTTTTTATCCGATACTTTATCTAACAAGATCAAGTTAATGTTTTTACCACTATTAGAGGAATTAGATTTTGCACGTAGACTTAGTTGGGGTAGTGCAGTATTAGCTTGTTTGTATAGGGCTATGTACCGTGATTCATATCATGATCAGATAGAGATTGATGGTTATCTTATTCTATTACAGGTATATGGTATATAATTTTAACTTTCAACATTCTATTATAGCTCTAATTAGAGATATCACATATAATTTTATTGGAATTGACAGATTTGGGCATGAGAGAGGATGCCGACTATCAGCCCACTATGGAGATAGTTTTTGAAGATGCCACAAGCGCATCAGAATCTTGATGTTCCATTTAGGCTAGACACACCTTGGGGATATAGGTATAAAATTATTTATTTTATTACTTGAAATCAAGTTGATATTTTATATCATTAAAAATCTAATCAATATGGATAAAATATTAAACAGATGAAACATTGCATTTAACATTCATCATGTGTCGACAAAAATGGCACGGGTTTATAGGTGCCAGCTGGATACATTGACTGATATAGATACATGTAGATGGATAATTTTGATTCATATACAAATATAATTTTATAGTATTCATAATCTACTCAAAATGATTTTACTAATTTAATTTTATTTTTTGTGCTATCAATTTTTATGGAAGCCATATACAGATGAGATTATGATGATATTACCATAGTATTGCACGGCTCCTCGTGATATATGGATTGTAAGGATGCCTCTTATTTATTTTAATATGATGGAGTGGTACCTTCCAGATCGTGTGCTGCGGCAGTTTGGCCACATTCAGGGCATCCCGGAGCATTTTGATACTAACCAGCGACTTCATCATATTGATCGACGAGGAAGAGTGCATATTGACTAGCATATCAGACATGCAGAGTACATCATCATTTGGAATGCACAATGAGATCGTATAGTTCATGGTGATAATATATTGGGAGGTCGTTCATATATCGAGGACTACATGACTTGGTTTCTTAGCATTATAGTACGGGCCATTGGGCAGCCTCGATATGCAGTTTCTAAATATGAAGGTGAGAGTTCTACATTGCGCATGTTGGTAAGTTCATAAAAACTATGCATTATATATTTTATTTAATGTAATATTGAATTTTATATCTATTGCATATTCTAATTATGTTTTTGTTATGTAGGCTGATCGGATGTCGGGTCTTATGCTGGACACTCGTCGTGCTTTATCTATGACTGATGAGGACGAGTGGATCCAGATACTATGGGAGATGGAGAGATCATGTGCAGAAATATTGACGCCGATTGATTATGATCTTGATAGTGACGCGGCTTAACATGGAGCATCTGATGCACTAGATACGAGATATACACTATCACCATATATTTCGTATATGTCATCACCATATATTTCATAGATATCATCACCACATATTGCATATATACCACCATCTTTTGATCCACAGATGTCAGGACCGTCATCTTCCTACGTACCACAGATGACAGCATCGGATTCTAGTTGGCATCAATATGATCCTTTTGCTACAGGCACATTTGTGAATCCAGATGAGGTCACTCAACTCATAGATGCTCTAGCAGCACCTGTTATTCCTCATATGCATGACCAGGAGACATTTACTAATATAGAAGAGGCTCCATCATAGATGACAAAGTAGGAGGAGCGACTGTTGAGGACCTTCCTGAGAAGGTCCAAGCGATCATGGCCACTACGACGTTCTTGTGGGACCTAGTATTTTTTGGGCTTGTACTATATGATTCTTTTTTATACTATGTAATTTTTTTTTGAAAACATGACATTATTATTTTATCTTATATTAATAATTATTATTTTGATCGGAGACTACTTTAGATGTTTTGTTTATTTAATTTAAAGTGTCAGGATTTGCCTTTCATGTTATGTTTTCTAATGGCAAGCTGTGCAGCTTCCCACTCCCACCTCCGCCATGTTATGTTTTAAATCACGTCACAGAAGTCTCGCTACCTAAGCATGATTTAGCGCTTTTTATGCGGCTGCTTTTATTTTCATTCTTCGTGAATAGTGGTGGAGGTTGACATTGAATGTTGGAAGAATAAAGTAATAATTCATTAATAAAATATTACTTATATAAAGAAAAGTAAAAAAAAATTATCGATATATAATAATAAAATAATTAAAAAAGGATAATATTTTTAGGGTTTAGGGTTTGGCTACAGGCCATGCCAGGGTCGGGCCAAAGGTAGGCTCGAGCCAGGCCCAAAAATAAAATTGGTCTTATTTTTTGGCCCAAGTCTGACCTGAATAATTTCGGACTGAGTTCGAAGCCCGATCCAAAGCCGGCTTGGTTCAATGGGCCTTGGGCTGGCCCGAGTCCACTTCTATCCCTAAGCAAGAGACATGGAATGATTTTGAAGTTTTCAAATATTAATGATGGATACGTCCACATCAGCATGCTAATCTTTAGCTAACCAATGGATAAAATAGATAATAGATGGTATCCAACTCAAGGAACGCCACATTATTCTTTCTTTATAAATATTATTATTTTTAATAAAATATTAATATTCATATGTATCTTTGGTTGGAAGCAAGAAAAATGCCACTTATGCGAGAGAAATGGGTGGCATGGAGGGATACACGCTACTTAAGCAGGGGAAATGGCAAGTATTTGGGTGGGACACTAAAAACGCCATTTGAAATGGCGATTTTAAAAGCACCATCCTAAATGGCATTTTTAGAATCACCATTTTATTTTATTTTTTTTGCTGACTAGCTAGGTAGGTGGCTGACTGGATACTAAAAATGCCATTGCAAATAGTGATTTATTCTCTGAAAAATGCCATTCATAATGGTGATTTATCCTCATACATCACTCTTATAATTAAGTTGAAACTTGCATCATTTTGATGAATAAATTTTTTATTTATACTAGAATGGTAAAGGACTCTGAAGATCTCCACCACAAGCATCGAAAAAATTTTCTATATTAATAGATTGCCAATTTTTGGTATCTTAACTTTTACTTTTATATAAGGATATTATCCTATAATATTGTCAAATATTTAATTATTTATTATATTTTCTTTATTATTAATTTTGAAGTACATGTAAAATTCTTTTCCAACAAAATATTATATTAGTTGACATATTGATGTTTTAATCAATATTTTAAATATCATGGGATAAGGATATCCTAGTTTTTGCATTGAGCGAGATTTTTCATTGTCTCTTCCCATCTTAATGATAATTTTAATCATGCATCCCGATAGATTTTTTCATTTCTCTTATGGATAAAATATGTCAAATATAAATCGAATCTATCATTACCCATAAATCAAGTAATTAGGAATCCTATAACGATACGCGCCTTGGATCGAGTCAAGTAATGATGCAAGTTGGATTAGATCAGGTAGATAAGAGGAGCTGAGTCAAGCGGGATCGGTTCGGATAAGGATCTTATTATACGAACATTATAAAATATTTATAATTTTGAAAGATAAAATTTAGATTGAGATTATATCAGATCAAATTTATGATGGAGTATTTTATTATCCATACATGATTCTAATCTTTTTTAGATATTTTATTCAGAACCCATACCCATCCTAGATTCTAATTAGATTAGGTTGGATTAAATTAAATACTTGGTGGACCAGCTACAGTAGCCATCTCTTATCTTTTCTCTTTTTTTAATTTTTTTTTTCAATCTCTTTCTTTTTCTTCTTTCTTTAATCTTTTATTTTTTTCTTCTTTACTTTATTTAATTTTCTTTTACCTTTTTTTTTAATTTTTTAATTTTTTAATTTCTTCTTTTTTTTCATTCTTTTTTTCTTCTTCTCTATTTTATTTTTTTCCATTCAAATTTTAATTTTCTTTGCTATCATTTCTTTCTTTCATTCTTCTTTATCTTTTCTTCATTTATTTCTTTCCTTTTTCATCTCCTCCCTTTGGTATAAATAAATTTTGGAATCCCAATCTCTATTATTATTATGATCCTATTTTCTCATGAGAGCGTAATGAGATAGCCGATGCATGCCCCTTTCTGGCATGACTTAAAATCTGGGCTCAATATCTTACAAGAAATTGACAAGGCTCTTCCCAATGAACAATCATGTACCATGCATGCATTAATTAAAAATCACATACATGAGGATATATTAAGCATCATATAGCTTAAGTAAAAATTGAGGTGAATTAAACAGGCTTTCGGTTTTATAAATAGATGCTGCAGAAAAATTATATATATATATAAATCTATCTATTTTATTCTTATTCGATTGATACGTGGATGCTTAAGATTCAAAGATCATAACCCATTTTTTCAATCAACCCCATGACTAATGTGATATGGTTACATGATACCTAAGAACAGGATCGCAACGAAATATTTATGTAGGCCATTTATTGTTCTACCCCATAATTTGTTATTATTTATAATAAATAATATTTTATTTTTTTTGATAGAATAAATAATATTTTTTTTGAACCGAGTAAGCATTCATCAAAATGCCTCCACTTGCATGCACCAGATGCAATTGGACCGTATAAATCCCACGGTGGATAACACGCCTTGCGATCCCTCGTATCCCGATTGTGCGCTATCCAACGTGCATCTGCTTAGGCATTTGCCCTGGTTCGCTTGCACCTCGTGCACAAAATTCTACGAGCAGAAACTGAAGTGTGTGATTAAATGGAGTAAAAGACATTAATAAATGAACAAGGATTCAAGATGTGCATTGCCAGCTTTCCTCAGCTAAAATTAACCTGCACCAACATTCATGCATAGACTCAAAAACTTGCAATGCCTGGTTCATATAGAATGGCAGCAGACTATTAGATGCTCAGGCATGTACATGAATGCTCGTAGTCATATGATGCTGCATAATGTGGTTGAACACAAAGCAACAAAATAGACAATGATATACTTTTTTGCTAAAATTTAAGTTATATGATGATATAAAATTGCGAACAAACTTTGCTGTTCGCACTCACATATGTTAAGAACTCATTACAAGGGAGCCTAAGTTAAAATCAGTACATTTAAGATAATATTTTTTTATAATTTTATTTATTAAATTATATTTTATACGGTTTTCAATGCATCATAGAATTTTTCTTTCTATCCATAACATAAATTATAAAATTATTATTAAATAAAAAAAAAATCAATCATTCTTCTGAAAGCAAAGCATAGGTGTGGTTAACCCAAAGGCGGAGCCATGTCCGCATGCATGAAAAATTTAGTAAAAATTTATAATTTTTATCATTAATAATATAATAAATTTATCTAGTATATTATTAAAGATTTATTTAATTAAAGATGATTTGACATTAAAAAATGATTCTTTTATCATGTTTGATATAAAAAAATAAAAAAAAATGATAAAAAATGATAGAATCCATAATTATTTTTTTTAAAAATAAAATAAATATCATAAAAATTGATATTTGATAAATTTTTGAGTAGTGATAATCCTTGGTAAAACTATCTTCAATAAAACTGTATATACATGAATGTTCGTAGTCATATGATGCTGCATAATGTAGTTGAACACAAAGCAATAAAATAGACGATGATATACTTTTTTGCTAAAATTTAAGATACATGATGATATGAAATTGCAAACAAATTTTGCTGTTCGCACTCATATATGTTAAAAACTCATTACAATAGAGGGCAGTATATTTAAGATAATATTTTTTTATAATTTTATTTGTTGAATTATATTTTATACAGTTTTCAAGGCATCATAGAACTTTTCTTTCTGTTCATAATATAAAAAAGACAATCATTCTTCTGAAAGCAAAGCATAGGTATGGTTAACTCAAACGCGGCTAGCCATAGATGGTAAGCCTGCATGCATGAAAAATTTAATAAAAATTTATAATTTTTTTTATTATTAATAATATAAAAAATTTATCTAGTATATTATTAAATATTTATTTAATTAAAAATAATTTGATATTAAAAAATAATTTTTTATCATGTTTGATGTAAAAAAATAATAAAATCCATAATTATTTTTCTAAAAAATAAAATAAATATTATAAAAATTAATATTTGATAAATTTTTGAGTAATGATAATTTTTGATAAAACTATCTTCAATAAAATTATATATATTATTATTAATTTATTCTATTATTTTTTAAATTAATCTAATAAAAAATTTATAAAAAAATAAAAATTAATGATATTATGCAAAAATTTTTTTATGATTATAGTCATTATATAAAAATTAATTTAAAATAATAATATAATTTTAATTTTAAAATTTATTTTATATTAAAAAATATATTTATAAATTTGAATATATTTCTATATAAATTTATCTTCAAATAATTTTTTAATAATATTTTTAAAAATATTTTTTCATCAATTAAATATAATAATTTTTTTTAATAAATATTATTAAATAAATAATTTTTAAAAATTATGAATAATTTAATGTGCCCAGTCAAACGGACCGCATCGCACGGACGGTACACATTTAATTTAAAAATAATATCGAATTGCTGTCATCTCCGCGTAATTGGAGTTTCTGACAACCATCACATAACCGTCACGCTCTGGGTCTAAGACTGACAGCCCAGAGACCAACGCGGTTACTTATCCGACCGTCCGTCTGCCCTCTAGAGCGACAGATATTGAAATGGACGGTTCGAATCGATGGACCGACGGTGTTCCATGTATTTTAATATCTCCTTCCGAGCGGAGCCCATACTACGTGACTACCTAACCTTCCCCATTTCCCGCTTTGCCTGTCTTGCTATTTCTGGAAGCCGAGAAGTGCCTCTCGTCGCTTTGCTAAAAATGCAGGTAAGCCTTAGGGTTTTTACCCTCTTTCCCATCTGCGAGAAACCCCGATCTTTCAATGGTATTTCGTCGCTCGACCTCTTCTTGTTAGGTTGCTTCCTTTAAACCCTTACGGTTTTAGGTTCCGGATCGTGCTCCTCTGACTGTTATTGTTTTTTTTTTTTTTTAATTTTTAAGGTGCATTTCTAGTCTAACGCTATTGTTTCTTGCTTTTTTTTTTTTAAGGTGCATTTCTAGTCTAACGCTATTGTTTCTTGAATTGTTATTTTTGTTATCCAATTCAAATCCCTTTTTACATTTTTAGGTTTTTCTCTTGTTTTTCCATTCGGACTCTCGTAGTTTACGGCAATGTTTTTTTTTTCTTCCCGTTTTCTCCTTCTTTCCTGCGAGAATCAAGACCTAGAAGCCGAACTCGTTTCTGAAATTTTCTTGAAAACGCTATTAATTTTAGTCTTACTGTGCAGTGGTTATGATTTATGTACTCCAAATCCATATTTTTGAAACATGTTCTCGTTTCTCTCCAAAAGATGGTGACAAGAAAAAGAAACAAGAGTTTGATTGACAAAGATTTGTTTTACGCAAGTCGGAGTGTAATCGTGTTGAAGTTATTTAGAGACATGATTCTTTGAAAGGGATTGTTGTATTCCTCTGTCATCTTTTTTGATTTCTTGTTTATCCCCGTTAGGTTTTCCGGTGAATTATGTCAATTTCAGAAGAGAAAGAGGAGTTCGCGCCGCAGTTCATCAGAAAATATCGCTTTGTCGATGAAAACAAGACGCCGATCTCGTTCTCGGTTCTGCCTTTCTGGTTGGATGGGGCCGAGAGACCCAACACCAGCAGAGGTCGTGTTTTCTTGCATGGCATTGCCGACGGCCACCAGATGGTCTATAAACAAGTGACTTCCTGGAAGCTTGGGCTGGAAGGGGGTAAGCCTGAGATTTCAGTGCTCACGAAGGAAAATGAGTGGATAAGGCCTCTCAACCCAAGGAAGAGCTACTTGGAGACGGCGAGAACGATAATGATCACTGTACATTGGCTTCACTTTATAAGGAGGAATCCGGAAGCATCTGCAAAAAGTGTTTGGGAACATCTATCCAAACCTTTTTGGTGGGATACAGTTTAAGGGTTCTTTTGTATTAGTATTAACTTATTTCTGTGCTTTTCTCTGAGATTGTTGATGGATGTCTTGTAATATGCAGTTCGTTTGAGGTCAGACCTTCTGAGAATGACCTCAGGGATCACACCTCGTTGATCAAGCTGGTTGCAGAGAGAGAAGGAATATTATCAAACTCTCAGGTTTGGATTCCAGTTGCAAAACATGTATGATTTTATATGTGAGTTTGAAATACATTGTGACAACAGTTTAGTATGAGGAAAATTAGGCTGTTAGTCATGTCAATGGTGACTAATGAATGGCCATTAATTTCCAGCATCTTGTCAGAATGGGCAGGTTTTGAATTGGACCTCTGATAAGTGACAGTTTATTTGAGATGTTCTTGCTTATACAGAAGCAGTATGGATCACACAATCTGATGTTATAAATCTATATGCTATTCAGTGGTTTATGCATTGAATTTGTAACTTGTGAACTAAGCATAATTTTGTATCTCTGCTGAAATATTATATTGTTGATGGAAATCTGGAAGTACTCAACAAGCATGAGAGACACAATTAAGTGAATGGGCTAGTTATTGATCACATTTCTTAGACTTGAAGTAATTCAGATTTTATCCAGAAAAGGTTAGTATATCTTGTTCAACATGCTTTCACCACTGAGAAGATCATCCTCTATTTTTTCGAAGAATTCCAAGAAATGTTAATGATAAAAACCTTTTGCATGTATCCATCAGTGAACACCACTTTGTCCTGACAAACACCTCTGTCCGTCTCTTCACCAACTCTCTTTTCGTTTTATAAATATACTGTAGTTTCTGATGTGCTAAATGCATGAAATCATCTCTTTGATCATGTTTTAGATCATGTCAGACACATGAGGACTGATTTATGTTTACAAAATTCGCACTTTTAAGCTTTTGAGTTTCTTTCTTGAATTTTAAAATGCATGCAGCTGCATGCAGCCAAGCACACTGGTGAGGTTTATTGTAGTTGTGCAGTTTGATGTAACTACTGCACCTCTACACTTCTGCACTTCCAGGTGGTTAGCAGTTACTATATAACCTTCCTAATTTGACTTTTGCTAATAGTGTTCATCTTCTTGACACTATATGATATGTTTTAATTGCTACCATTCATGCTTATGTAATCATTATATTGTCATATGTATTTCTAATGAAGATTTTTTTGGGATAGTTGTTAGTGGTGGCTTTGAAAAAGCTGGGGAAGAGACTAATTCCTGCTGTGGTCTGTATCATTTTATTTAGTTTATTCATGTCAGCTTAATTATTTCTTTTAAAATCCTTCTAAGTTACTGCATTAAAAAAAAAAATTGTTATCATATTTATAGTATAAAATTGGATATGAACCATGACTGAAGTGCTGTTTTAATAGGCTGTTCAAAATGATCTAGATGCAAAAAACCAATTTATTGCCGATGACGTCAAACTGGAATCCAATGAACAGAGAGGGTCATTTGATTCAGTTTGTGCCATTTGTGACAATGGTGGCGAAATTTTGCTGTATGTATTTTCTTACTGCTCTAGCATGTTAAGGCTCGTGTCTACTAAGACATATCTTATGTTTATTTGTAAAACTCTTTTTCATCTTATTTTGGTTCTCTACTCTAGTGAAAGGAATATTTATAAGATTTAAAATATACATATTTTATGTAAAAGAAAAAAAAAAAATCTTGGAAGCATCCTAAAAGAAGAAAGGCAATGTACACTAAAAAAAACAAGTGAATGAGGAATATTTCCACATTATCCATATGAATCTGCTCCTCCTAGATCATATCACCAACAACTGCATCCTATGAAAGAATATCCATGCCTTCTATGTGCCCCTAAATGCAGAAAATCAATACCATGACCATAGCCATGAAGCAGTTTGAACGTCCTGATCCATAAATCCTTATCGTTGCATTCTTACCAAATCTGCATCTTACATTAATGGAAGCCTTGCCAGAATTCTTTTCAACCTTTCCAAGTTCCATCCTTGTCTTTATATAGTTTTTTTTTTTTTTTTAATTTTTTTATTTTTTTTATCATTCAACAATAACCTGAGGACCACCCTGTCTACAAGCATTACAAGCATATATGCTGATCTTTCTTTCACATGTTCATACCATCATAAGTGGTTTTCCCATTATAAATTTTTCTATTCCTCTCATTTACTGATTTCTGTGTGCATAATGGAATAAATTTATCACATTAAGCTCATAATCTTTTTTCCCGGGCATCCACTGTATTTACTTGGACCTTCTTTGTTTTCCAGCACTAATATGATCCATTTAGCAAAAGATTTACGTGCATGCAACTCTTTTAGGTTATCTCTCTTCTTTGTAAAAATTATTTCCAGGTCCTTGACTGACTGCAATTTAGCAATTAGTCTGTAGCCATCTTGTGTTTGCTTCTTAGTCCCTGATGGATACATGCCTATATTATGCATATTGATGCATACTTGTGCCTGCTTTGTATGACTTGTTTTGCACATATATTAGGAAATAAGTGTTAAATGGCAGTCAGAACAAGGGACTAGGAAATAAAGTTTTGATAAATATGCCCTGTTTGTTAAACTGCATTTGAAATAGGGGCAACAAGCCAACAATGTAGTTTCCCCATTTTCTTATCAGGGTCCTTGGTCTCCTTTGTATTTTCAATCAAATTGTTTTCTGGATATTTTGTTTTGTTCAAATTGAATTTTTTATCCTTCACATATTTCATTTATAACTCCAATTCCACCCAGCCTTTAGTTGTATTTTTGTTGCATCAATTAAATGACTGCCATTGGCAAAAAATATATACTCTGGCTCAAACAACTTCTAGTTAGCAAGCAATAAGATATATGGTCTCAGGATTAACCCTTGGTGATCGTCGACTATTAGAAACCCTGGTCACAATTACTTAAACGCTAGTCACAGCCAATGGTTAAAGAATCTCTTATCATGTTTGTGCTAGTTAGAGGATGGCATGCTGCATGTGCTGTGTTGTGTTGCATGGATGCTCGCTGTAGCATCATGGAAGGAAATGCAAGTTGTGGAAAAGATTTGCGATTGGTATGCTTAGTTATGCTATTCTAATTGATTTTGAATATCGATCATTTTCAAATGCCTACGGAATGTTAAGCATAAAGAGAGGTTTTATTTCGACATATAGAACTCAAGGATCAGAAGCCTGTGCTGGCTGTTGTTTATTTTGTGCACATTCCTTTGTTTCAACTTTCAAGGAACCTCTCATATAGATCAGATGATGTAATTATGTTTAAATAGCAAACCAATGTCAAAATTCATGATTAAACTGCAAGGAGACTTGTAACTGTGCTTAGAAAACAGTCATGGTATTCTTAACACTGCAAGTATTTGGGAAGCTGATTTAAGGAAGTATGATCAGAGAAGTTTCAAACCATGTTGAGTTGGAAGAGAATTATTTAGGATGGCTAGGAGGACATGAGCATTTGTTGGTGCTTATAGGTCCATACCCATGAGTACAAGCTTGATAGACATTGATATGTGTCAATATGTAATGATGTGGCCCCATTAGGACGGTACATGAGTATGCATCCCTATATTGTGGCGATAACCTGCTGGCACAATGCAATAATGTTAAAACAGTATGTTGTGGATAGGGACTTGATTTCCTGATCATCACAATATACATAGTGAAGAGATGGTTGTCAAGGTTATGCAAAGTTTAAATATTTGCTTGTGTTTTATCATTGTATAACATTCTTTTTAACAAAACTTTCAAGCATTATTAAACCTATAAGCTGCTTAATTTTCTGCATCTGTTTGATGCTGGGCATGATCACTATGGAATTGATGTGTGGTTATTTACTAATACTTATTGATGCTCTCCCTTCTATTTTCTGTAATATAAGGGAAATTTGACGTATACCTATTGCAGCTGTGAAGGCAAGTGCCTAAGGTCCTTTCATGCCACTAGAGATGCAGGCATTGATACATTTTGTAGATCCCTTGGCTACTCCAGGGCTCAAGTAGAGGTATCTGTTCATGAAATATGTAATTTTACTCCTTTTTTAAGCTTCTTCTGAAGTTACTGGTTTGCATGCCTATATATGCACTTCTCTTTTTAATAATCTTTTCTCCTGTGCAGGCAATGCAGATATTTCTATGCAAGAATTGCCGGTATAAGCAACATCAATGTTTTGCCTGTGGCAAGTTGGGTTCCTCGGATGAAAAAGCTGGTGCGAAGGTTTGAAATCCTTAACTTGAAGTTAGTCCCTTACACCTCATTTTTGTATTTCAGGTGATAGATTTGTTAAAAGTGATCTGCCAGAATTTTTGGAAAATCCAATCATGTGCTTTTGTATTAGTTATGCATGAAGTTGTTCTTTTTTGTAGTTTCAAAGATGGTTCAAATCAATACTCAACAGTGTAACCCGTATCGGCTAGTACACCCCATATTGTACCATACTGATGGGAAATCGGAATGGTTCAGACCGATTTTTCAAAAAATGGCTTGAATCGGATTGAACCAGTTGGTACGATATGGTACAGGCCGGTATTGGGCGGTTTGGTCTGGTATGGGATGATACGGCACCGGTATGGGACGGTACAGCACCAGTATGGGACGATTTTTTTTTTTTTTTTTTTTTTTGCTATTGGATTGGATTTTTTTAAAATTTTTTTATTGGCGGTAGAGGATGGTATGGTATGGTACTATACCGATCGGCTACCGGCATGGGTTTCTGTATGGAGTCCGTAAATCTTGAGTGTAACTTTTTAATTGTATATGCTTTAACCATTTGGGCTTTTCTTGTTCAACAAAACACCAGGCATGTTTTGGTCTCGCAATAGATTTTTGTACCATGATGAATATTATTTGTTGTGGCACTGCACTAACAGGTCATCCAAGCATGTCATAATATTATTCATTTACATGCCTTTCTTATGTATGTACGCATTTGGGTTCATGTGTGTGTTGCTAAAGATTACATCACCATGATCACAGCCATCAAGCATTAACCCACTTATCTTGTCTTTACTTCATGAATCATGTATCAATACTTTATCTTTCTGTGCCACTTTCTTCTTGATTGGACCTTTGTAATTTTCGCTGAATGCCTGTTTAGATTAAGTCTTAATATTTCAACTGTTGGAGCTTCATCACATGTCAGAGCCCTTCAGTTTACCATGGCTTCTTTTGAGTTTTGATTCTCAAATTATGATTTTACATAGACAAAAGCCTTAACCATCTCCAAAAGCTATAAATGCATGAATTTGTATTGTTCTCATTTTTATTTAGCAATCACTGATCAGCATATGCTTTATGCTTTTTTAACATAATTTCTATTTGAGCTGATTACTCTGTCTTCTTTTGGTGCTGATTGGCTTAGTAACTTATGGCGAGGCTTAGCTGGACATTGAGATATTAACTCATGCATCAAGGGCAAGTTATGAATTCTATGACTTGGCAATATTTTGCAAAAGATCAATGACTGTTATAATTAATTTTGAAATATCACTTGCATAAACTTTTGCATTATTAAGCATGGGTGACAAGATTTTTTTGACCGTAGCGGGCCTTTGCTTGTGTATGCTATTTTGCCCAAGGGACGCTCCACAAGAAGACTTAGATAGCAAAGAAGATATTCATGGCTACCTTTGACACATATTTTATCTTCTCCATTTGTGTTGGATACTTACATGATGGGTTCAAGCCCATGTTAAGATGATGTTTAATAAATTGCTATTCATTGCTAGTGATTAAGGATATGCTTGCTCCTCCTTATTTGTTGGATACTTCACTGCTAGTTCAATCACAAAATAGACAATGTTTCATAAGTTGCAAATTATATATGCTTAACTCTTTTTAAGATTGCTACTTGTTTCTTTGTATCCATAACAAGTGATTCTTATGTATCGATCTTTTTGGACTACTAGGATCCTAATTATATTTGAAGGACAGAGACTTATGATTCTTCTACTATTTGGCCCCAAAATGGTTTGGTACTTGTATGGGGCTGAGTTGGCTATGTTGGCAACCAGTTATGGTGGGAGTTGGTGGGGAAATTAGCATCATTCTTTTTATAAATATGTAAACCTGTATAGGTTAGGATATGAAAGTAAAAGTTGGTAAGAGCCTAATCTTTGTGTTACTTGATGAGGTGCACACTATTGAATGTTATTCTTGTGAAAATTTGAGGTAAATAAACTAATGATTCATGGACGCAAGGGTGGGACCAAAGTTTGAGTGATAGGAAGATAGATTTAAACTTCATGAACAAAATATGGGTTTGCACTCCTCCATATTGATCGAGCTGTCCCATAATGTTTCTATGTGTTGAACATCTTAATTGATTGCAATTGTTTGTGTAACTATTGTTGTAAGATTGATAATGTTGTTCACTAGTGGCATCTGCGATCATCAATATCATTATAGACTGATATCGCATTTTATTATATGTAAATGATACATATTAATGGTTAGATCCAAGATTCGTTGTCTCGGTACTAGACCCCATACCGGTACCATCCTATTACTTTGTGGTTCGGTATGGAATGAGATAGCATATTAGTATGAGACCGGTATGGTAGGTATGCCCCGTGTTGAGTAGTGCACCAGACCAATGTCAACAAATAATGATATACCATTTGCTGTTAGATTGTGATTCATGCTAGAATTGCCATCATATCATGTTATAGCTGATCCACTAATGGTTGTAAACTTAAACAGCTGAATCATGTTTGGTTGCTTGATCAGAAAATATTAGTTCTTGTTGATGGAACATTATAAAGTTTAATATTTAGCTGAATCACTTGTTCGACTCCGACATTTTTGTCCATGAGTCAAGCATTAAGATCATGTAATATGATATAGAGTTGTGGTGGATACTTATTTAAGCACTCCATAGTCCATATATTACAGAAAATGGGACCAAGCAATCTTGATTCATTACACAGACACAAGCTTGTGAGCCCCTTGCCTCTAGTCCATGTTTGGAGTGATTTTTACTATAAATTGGATCCACTGTCATCCTTGTTATTGAAGATCACAAATGCAATGTAGGAAGGGCCCACAAGCGATTGACGTGCTTTCCTTTAAAATTGCTTGAGTTGTTATTCTTTGTTTACAAGGGAAGGGTCTAGGAAAAGAATGTCATGATCAAAGATCGCCAAACCAGTACCAGGTGCCTACCGATCAGCCATGGGTATGGTAAGGTATTAGTTGAGTACTATACTGACACATGGTGTGGGGTGGCATATTGGTCATCTAACTAGTATGCCATTTTCTTTATTTTTTTTTTTAGTTTGTTTCTTTTGTTTTGTCTTCTCAATCTCATCTTCTTTCCACTGATTATTTTGATGATTATGGTTGTTTGGTTTGTAATCTGGATGTTGTTTTGATGTCTTTTTTGTTGTGAATTGGAATTAAAATACAATTAAACTATTTATTAGTAATATACATACAATATAACAAATGGAGTCGACTTAATGGATTTCAAGTACAATATGTACTAACTTTGTTCTGGATATGCCTGGGAGCTCTTCTCCATGTGCAAGGTCATCTGCGGTAGCAGCATCATGTCCTAAATGACCTCAAGGGTCCGTCTCTTTTACATTATGGTATCCTTGCAGGCTCTACCAGGTGTTTTTGGCATCCGTATGAAATTCAGCTAGTCCTTGGGCTTTTCTTTTGGCATGTCCTTATCAAATTCGGACTTGCTAGGTTTTAGGACCGACTGAACTTTAGGATGTATAAACTAGAGCACAATCCAGGTGTTTTTTTCTTGTGGGATCTCTACCTCGCTTGTTCCGGCCTGGCCAACTTTGTAGCAGCCTCAAATCCCCATTGCGGCATTGCCAAAACCTAATGTCACTTTTGATGCTGCGGTTGTTTGAAATCATGAAAGGTCATGTCTAATGATTGTGGGCAATGGCTAGTATTTATGTTTGTGTTAGGTGATCCTCAAAGTGTTGCTAGAAGTTTATGCCATAAAATGAGTCTAGGCCATGTTTTTGTTCTCTCGGACTTGAATGGCCAGTGCTCAAGTCCTTTTAAATGAGGTATTCTCAAGTGAAGAAGGCAGAGGATTAAAGACAGGGAAAGAGACAAGATTGCAATTCTATACAAGGCTAGTACGCATCTTCTCTTTATTGCCTCTCTAAATTTGAGATTCCGATTCCTTGTTTTTCATCTGGTTTGGGTTTCGCTTTATTCTAATTCAGCTCAGTCACCTCCATTATTGTTATCTTGCTTCAAGTCAGGGGATCATAATTTGATACCATTTGCATTCTTGATGATTGATGTGCTACGCTATTGTTTTTTCTTCTCCTTTCCTACTTTGTTGTAGTTCTAGAAGAATATGAAAAATTGTTTGCTAATTAAAAGAACTCAAATTGGGGTTTTTTGTGTGTGTGATATGATAGGGACTTCTTTAGGGCACTTGGAGAAGAGGTAGTTTAGTGAACTGAGCAATAGCCCTAATTGTCACAACGCCACCCCAAATGAAGGTAGATTGAGGTTCAAAATTAGGGGAGTGTTCCTCTGAGTACTTAGACCTGGATAATTCCACAGGGCAGCCATTGTTGGTCTTCCTCCATTTTCCTCAAAAAGGGAATGCAACTTGGTTATTTGTGATAATATGCAGCTAATATTTAGTTGTTAGCTGCCTGCCTAACCTTGGTGAAATTCTAATTTGGAATATGAAACTTCCAATTCACTAATTGGATGATAGGTTCCTTTATCCAACGTTACTAAGTTAGATGCTAGTTCTTTTCATATTACTAATCACACTTTGTCTCAAGGTTGACAATCTAGGATGTTGTTATTGCATCCTTCTGTTGTCCATGAAAATAGAATTCATTATACTCCTTTGATCATTTTGGTGTCACCTAGTTATTTTAGGATATACATCTCGTGGTTAAAAGAAATCCATATGTAATCTGAAAATATATTTTTAATCTAAAATCTTATCAAAGAATTATGATTTTCTCTACATTGCATAGATCATCTGTAGAACTACAGCATGTGATGAAATCTTGCCAAAATCTAGAGTTTTTGCATGATCTCCCCTCATCTTCTCCTTGTTTTGTCAATTTTCGGCATGCAAAAGGGAAAAAAAACAGTGGGAAGTGAAGGGGAGGAGGACTTTTACTGATTTTCTGCCCCCTTCCTTGATTTTTTGGGTTGAACTAGGAGAGATGATGTAGAAAAGGCACGGTACATGGGAGGCCTTCCTTGCCTCCCATGCAATCTTTTAAGTGGGAGAGGGGGCTTAACTACCCTGAACTGAGCTGAACGGGGCAATTCATCTCGATTCAGGGTTGTGTCACTGGGTGCGGGCGGTTGGGGCTTTGTTCTAGCTAATGCCATGTACTTTCCTAGTTCAGGGCCTGTATGATTGGGTATGCACTAAATCCGGTGGTTCGGCCTTCCATGTTCCTAGTGGATATTTAGAACTCGGAACTACCAAAACAGTAAGAGAAAGGGAAGCTAATTAAACATTGTGCAAGATCACTTCAAGTGCCTTAAGAAGATTTCTTTGGCTGATTTGTCTCACTTCTTGGAGTCATTTCTTGCAAATCCTGTGCATGGTAGGACTAGATTCAACAAGTCCATTCATGATTCCCCAATGTATGTGGCTCCCGTTGCCATGCAAAGCTGTTTTTTGTTTGTTATTGAGCTTGAAACCTCAAGGGATCAAGGTATAAGTGGGACAAGGTAGGATACATGTTGTGGAGTGTCAATGTCATCTCTTTTGCAGCGTGTCTGCAAGAGAATCAAGAGATCCCTAAGAAAATTTTTGGGTCAATGTAATGGTAGTAAGATGTTGGGTGGGATCTTGAGCAATCCAATATCTTAGGAGTCCAACATCTTGGAACATCCAACTTTGCTTTTATGTCTACCATGCCTAACAAATCTGGACATCTCTAAATTAAAATATCTTCATAAAGAGTTCAACTTGTTCTCAAAGTCTCAGATTATCATGGTGATGTAGGCTTGTAGAAGATTATCAGTCAGCCAACAAATAGAAAATTAGCAAATGAATTTGAATTTAATTAGATCTGACTCAATATGCAACAAGGTGAAAATGTTGCACTAATAGGGGATAAGAAGAAGGTTATAAAGAACAGTGGAAAGAAAGAGAACGAAAAGCACACGACCAAGTTTGACTCCTATTAAATTTTTTTAGAATTTTGTAGACATAATACTTGTGGTTCGCCGCACAGAATTGTCCTAACCTATACTGGGTAATACAATATAATTGATAGCGAACTGATACTTGATATGGGGGCCTTACCAAGTATCAGTACCATGAACCCACCCATACTGACACTGTACCATCATGGACCGGTATAGTATTGAAATCGATGCCATGAACCATGCACAATACCTTTGTTTATAAAAATGGCAAACCTTATTGCAACCCTAAATCCCCAAACTATCCTTGGAGGCTCCCAAATTATGGTTTAGGGTATTGTAGCATGAACAATGCTGGTAATAGTGCTCCTACAATGACATGGCTTGTTTAATTGTCTATTTAAGCGTTAAATCAAAAAATCTCTAACGTAGATTACACAAGCACACTAAATATTGAAAAATAAATAGAAATGGCAAATAGAAAACTTAATATGTTTTTTCTCAATTTTGACGATCCACAACCTGAGATGCATCACATGGCCAACTTTCATCTCTCTATTTTTGTGGCCTTGCATTGGTGGGAACCGTGGGATCTTCCATCTTCCCTTTAGTAGTGGTTCTCCTACATGCAATTGGTTAGGTTGGTCAAGTAAGGACAACATCATACAATACCTTGAAGCATACCCGATCTAGATTGACATTGGGTCAAGATCTCTCGATGCCACCGGTTTGACCCTAACCTAATCTATCATCCATGAATTAGTCCCTAATTAACCTAATCAAACGTATCAAATCCGATCCTTACAATTGTTACTGGCTAATTTCCACAATGATTTAAACAACTACTATTAAAAAAGATCAATACTCAAAAATTTCTTATCCTGGACATTGCCTCAAATAGATCTAAAATGTTTCGATCAAAATAGAAAGCTATCCTCATGATATGAATCTGGTCGAAGCTTCGATGCATATCTGACCCATTTAAATTTCAGACCAGAAAATTAGATCCATACCTGATCCTAACCAAAAACCCTTAAGAGAATACAGACATTATTCATTCTATAACATTTCATTCATTCTATAAGATCTCTAATGCCTTCTTGAGATAGGTTTGTGTATACCTTTGTCGTTTGTGGTAGAAGTTTTCCTTTTGCTTTCAGCTATGACATCTCTCATCATCAGGAGAGGGCCAATAATCTTTGAGATATTGTCATCGTCATCACTTTATCTGAAATTTGAGCCCTAGAAATCAGTGACGACAATCTACTTAGAGTTGGAATTGGATTGGGTAGGGTTGGGTTCCATGCAGCTTGGGTTCTCTTTGGAAAAATTTTCGAACTTCAAGACATGCATAGGCCTGAAAATCTATTACAGATCAAGCATGATCCCAGGCCCAAGGACCGCTTGAAGCTCAAATGGGCTCGAACTAAATCAAGCCGAGTCTGATCCCACCAAGCCTGGCATGGTGGAGAGTGTGATTGAATGAGTAGTGGAATCATGATGGGGTTTGCTGAGGAGGGTTGTTGTCATGATTCAAGGAGAGAGGTTGCCAAGCAGGAGTGAGCTTCTGTTCTTGGTTTCTAGTGTTTTTTTGGGGATTGAAAGAGAGATGATTTTGAAGGGGTGCGGGGAGCCTTGGGTGGGGAGTGAGATGGGAGAGACAATTTCAGATTGGGCGGGGGATGGGAACCCTAGAGAGAGAGAGAGAGTAGAACAGGGGAGGCGGCGTCATGAAGAGGGGTGTGTGGCTATGTTGAGGTAGAGAGAGAGAATAGCGAGAGTTGGTATTGCAAAGATGAGGGCGTGGTTGAGTAGGGGTGGAGAGAGAGTAGATGGAGGTAGTGTCATGGAGAAAATGCGGGTACAAGGGTGTAGGGCTTTTTTTGTGTTTTGGGGGGGGCATGGGTTTGATTAGTTAGTTTTGGGCTTTGAGTTGGGCTAGGCCATATTTTTATTTGGGCTCTATTAGCTGAGCTTGGACGGTTGCATTTTAGGCCCAAAGCTGGTTAGGCTTGCCTTTGGCCAGCATGTGCTCATTTTCTAACTACAAGTTGATTGCTATAGTTATAAGTTATAACTCTTAGTTTTGTTTAGTGGAACCCAACACCTTCAAATTCCAAATTCCAAGCAGATGCAATGATGGATATTTCGACCACAATTTGCATTTCGGAGCCAGCAAGTTTGAGCAATGGACAAGTGATTTATATAATGGTTCGACAATTCATAAATCATTGTTCACTCATCCAATCAACAAACTATTTGGTGTTTCAAAGTAAGCTTACCTAACCTTTCTTAGTTTGAAATATCAAACTGATTTGATTGTGGAATTTGGTGTTAGGCATCAAATTTTGATCAATGAGGCTTAGATCCAACCAAGATTATAGATTGATGCTGATTTAAGTACTTGTTTTACCCTTTCTTAGATCAACAATCTATCAGGATTTGTTGAACCAGTATTGAAGGGTGTACCAGCCGGCTACTGGTTTGGCCTAGTATGGGGCTATACTGTGCTATTCTGGGGCGTATCGATATAGGCAGAGTTGCAAAGGGAGAGAGAGAGAGAGAGAAGCGGGGAGGAAGGAGATTGAGGGATAGAGAAAAGAGGGAGGGGGGAGGGAAGACTCACTCTCAAGGCTTCATGCAGCCATGGTAACTAGATTGGAGCCCCCTTAGGTTCTTGGTGAGGGTTCTGGGAATGCAAGAGGAGCTGGAGAGTGGCGGAACCTTGTTGGATGGTAAGAGAGGTGGGGCAAACATCGAGCGGTTGCAAGTGATCAGAGAGTGTCGAGCATGCCAGGGTGTTTTCTTTTTTTTTTTTTTTTTGCGGGGTGGGGGTGGGGGGGGGGGTGGGTTTATCAGGGGAGCGTTAAAGCTGTTTATATGAGGTTAGAGCTTGTTTAATCAAGATTAGAGTTGGTTTGGCCTCTATACCAGTCCTTCTCAATTCCTCATCATCTCAATTTGGTACACCCTATGTTGGGGCAAAACAGCTCATCATATACTGAAAAGTGTGGATGCGGTAACAGTTATTTGTTTGGAGAATCGTTTTTTCCTCTCTACCAAAAAGACATAAGGTCCTTCATGATACGTAGGAATTTAGTCCTGAGTATTCTGTTGGATTTAAATCTCACAGCAATCCAATGATGGAGCTAGCTATGGCACCCTTTTAATTGGATATCCATTGGCTTAATTTCAGCGGTTAGGTAGTTGCATTGTTGGCAAGGAATTAACCACTTTACCTTTGACCGAGTTGAGTTATGATTTTTGTGGATAAGGGCTTTGAAGAAATTCTAATGAAAACCTCTATTTGCTTTAGTGGTCATGGAATTCCCAATTTACCTTGGCTAGATAATTTCAAGCCATTAGCAGGATACTGTTGTCTTTTCACTGGTTGAGGCTTAAGTATGAGCCTCATATATTCTCCATCAGATTAGGTTTGAACTTGAGCACAAGCTCCAATTGAGCCCAACTTGGTTGAAGATTAATGTCTAAGTAGGTTTAAGCCTCAATTCAATGTCAAACCAAGGCATAATTAAGTTCGACTATAACCTTTGATTTCACTGCATAAAGGGACTATGCATGTTAATAAATCCCCTATAATATCAACATTCCTATACTACAGAATCACCAAAATACCATTCATGATAAAGTGGTCTTATTTTGAAGTACATAATAATTGCCATGGAATGACATCCTAATTTAATTGATACCCATATGATAGAATTGGATCCAGAAATGAATCCAATTTCTAATCTTGACATTTAGTCCAAATTTGAATATTGTCATTCATAATGGAGATGCATGCATATGTCCTTGAACCTCCACATATTGTGAAAACACCACAGCACCCATTGTGGTAAGATGAGGATTTTAATTGATTATATGATTAAAAAATGTTATCCTTATGATGCCTTATTATCCTTTGGATCGTACTGTATACTCTAGCATATTCAAATATAACCTTGAAAAACACGTCAAGGGTCATTTTCATTATTTCACACAATAAAGCCCTCAATTCACATTCATGCATGTACTTCATTTGTCATGTACAGGTTACTGAATTTCAGCAATCTTAATCTGAGGTTGTTCATCGAGCACTCTTAGTTAGGGACTTAACATTACAAATATGACTTGGCTAACTCATAATGTTCCATGTTATGTTGGAGTTCAAAACTAGTTCATACCCATTTAAGTTGCCAGTAATCAATCTTATTGGCATCCTTATGACTAACCAAAGCTCTCTCATTGGTGCTGAAAGCTGAGATTGGTATTAAAACTCCAAATTGGTGTTGCCTAGATGCTTGCCATGAATGCTTGATGCCCATGACTGTCATATGAAACCTTGAAAAAAAAAAAGATACATAAACACTTATGTAGAATACAGATGTTTGAATATAATAAATATATTGATATTACTGTAATTTATGCATCAATATAAGACTATTACACTAATTTAACAAATAAAATACTTTTTGAAAATGAATCTTAATTGTACCATGTTAAATTCATAAAAATGGAAGAGAAAAGAGTAACACTTCAGTAAATGTATCCAAAACTGAAGGCTAAGCTTGTTTCTTTCTACAAATATTTGAATATTAAGTGTTGTTGTTTGATTTAAAGTGTCTTTGGACAAGAGCCTTCCCATGCCATGCTAAATGAAACTTTTGGCGGATGTAAGTGGCATATTCCCCTTTAGAAGTGCCAAGGAGTATGTGCCATGTTATATTTGTCCATGTGGCCAAGAGTATTGACACTTCAAAATTTATGAAAATTGGTTCCTAGGTAACAACTTTAGAAATTGTCTCCAAAGGTCTCAGTAAGCATGGGTTGTCACTCGAGGAAGGGTAATTCCTCCTTTCTTTGTTAAGTTGGCTCTCTATTTTAAGATGTCTGGGTGTGTGGACATGTTTTGGACACTTGGGTATGGCACAACCTGGTTGGACATTCCACTTTGAAATGTCCAATTCTTGGCATCTTTTCTGGAGTGCCACGTAGGGGACTCTTAGGTGGCGTTTGGTGACCCAAATAAGATCACTGGTGATCCGAATCCTGAGGCAATATGATTTATGGTGATCAAAGATCGCTACGTTTGATAGGCCATGGTCTAGTGATTAAAGATTCCAAGTATCCATGACTAACATGTTTGGTTTTTCATGGGAATGCAAAATCATTGGCCATGTAATGCCAAATTATCCCTCATATATTCCATAAAAAAATATTTATTAATAATATAAAAATATTAGAATATAATATCAATACATTTATTAATATATTAATTAATAATATGTTCCATAAAATATATTTAGTAGTCCTACAAATTATTAATCCTATAAAAATATATTAATTGTTATTATAGTATTAATATTTTTATTTATACTTATATTATATTATTTATTAATACTAATATTTATTTTGATCAGAAAAATAAGGCAAATAGAAGTAATATATTAAACTCTAAATATAAAGTACAATAATATATTTTTGCTCTAATTTAAAATTATTATTTAATCATGATATGATAATAATATATTTATAATATAATATATATCACAAATATAATATTAATATTAATATAATATAATATTGGATATATAATATTGATATAATATATTAATGATATATTAATATACTAATTTTTTCTTTTAGTCTAAGAGGTATTGTTGTCTTCAAATTTTAGCCCAAGATCATTATCTGTGCGTGATCTTGGGTTTCCGACCTCAAGGATGGGTATCCCATCACTAGGTTGGGCGGTGATTTGAGGAGTGGGGATGATTTGGGATCACTGTCACGTAGAATCACCACGTGCCATCAAATGTGGTGATCTTATCACCTCTATCTACATTACCCTTGATATTGGGTTAATCACCCATGCCAAACACCCCCTTAGTTTTTAGTGATGAACATTTTAAGTGAAATGCATTATGTTTTGGCAATAAATTATCAATGTTTTGTTGGCTTATCAAGTGAAGTGTCCTTGTAGTTTTAATACAAAATTATCTAGATACATAAGCATGTTGTGTGTTTAATATAAGGTCCTTATAATTATGTGGACATGTTAAGTAAAATGTTATAATGTTTCAAATATGAATGTACCACGATAAATGATCAATATAACTATCTTACCACATCTTTAGTAACTTTGAATGAACCTAGAGAAGAAATGAAACAACTTGCAAACTCATGGCTATTCTGTTAATCTATTTTTTAGATTTCATCTATAACTATACTTTTCCTTTTAACTTTGAAGTTTCTTTTCTTTGCTTTTTCTGAATAAGCATCAAAACAGACAAACACTTGTGCAAGGTGTGAGATGCTGGTAGTGGACCTCATATCGGTTTTTTGGTTGAAATTGTATGATTTCGTGTACTGACAGATGGTGTGGGATTGCATCCCATACCGCCACACTATGCCCAGGTGCCAGAAGCCTACTAGAGTGGTACGGTATGATGTATCTCATTTTGGTGGTATTTGAAACCTTGCGCGTGTGTATGCTGTGTCTGTGTGCCTGGATTTTAGTAGGTTGCCATGTTTGACACTCGGAGACATTTAGATACTTGTGGTATACTTGCTTTCATGATTAGTTTACCTACTACTGCTACTATCACTTGCATTATTGTTGCATAAATAGGGTGAGTTGATGGGGGTTAGAGCACTCAGGTAGTCAATTATTAATGAGTGGTGGTAATGTTGCACTTATTATTATTAATTTTCACAGATTTAAAATGAGTTACCTTGTTTAGTACATCCCTTAACATTTTGTCTGCTATTTTGTGAGCTTCAATGCTTTTCACTGTTTAATGTTTAAACATTATTCACAAGTTGAAAATTGCTGTCATGGGCTCGGGGGATGCATATATTTTGTCTTCTATTGTGGTTGCGGGAAACTAACAATAATGGACGGCAAAGTTGAATTATAAGATCAAATGTGCTTATTAGTTAATATCGATGTCTTTATGGGCTTTGGATTGCGGAGGATGATATTTTGCAAGCAGGTATTCAAGTTTTGGATCATATGCCTATTCTGCAACTTTCAATGTTAAAAGATTGTTAAGCTAGGGACAGTTGGCTCATGTGTGAGATTTAGGTTGAGCAAAAAAGACTGATAGATAATAGTTTTATTTGTTATGTGGCAAGTTCTCCTTTATGGGTTTCTTTCCATGAATGGCACTTATGGCATCTCAGCAACTTCAAAGAGAAATTGGTGGTCACCATTTTGAGGGAAGAGTGGAGTAAATATGCATGTTGGTATCATGGGGTAAGATGATACTCTGCGGACTGAAGGTGAACAGAAATGAGACTCACATTATGATTTTTTTTCCTTTTCCTTTTGTTCTTCTGATGGGTTTGAGGAACTTGGTTCTGCTAGATAGGTCATATATTTATGGTGTCTCTGAAAGACATAATTATTTTGGACCAATTGCAAGTAGGAGTACCACTCTTGAATAATAGGTGTGCTTTATGTTTGAAAAGTGGTAGCATAAGTTAGGCATTTGCTGAGATCTTACTAACGAAAGAGGGTGTGCCTCCATGTAACTTCTCCAATTTCTCATTCCATTCTTGTTGCTTATAAAGGAAAATGGTTTCTAGTTGCTACTAGCTTGCATTCCATTCTAAAAATAAGGTTTTGCTCTGACTTATGGTTACCATTTTTTGTGTGCTTCTTTTGATCTAACTTGCAGACATTCTCCTCTTCTTATATTTAAAACTGTTCTACTTTTTGAAATGCAGGACTCAACATGCGAGAGCAAAACAAATCCCTTTTTATTGCTTAAGGATGCCCCTTGTTTACACTGACAAAATCCATAAAAAGAAGCATTTGAAATTAGATTACCTTACAACATTGTATTTGTCATCCCGATTTTATTTTTATTTTGTCTTATTCTTACTATTTATTTTAAGAAATTTATTTCTTGAAAAATATTGAATAGCAATCACTACATCTTTTGTCCAACCATAGAATATTTGCTGACTAATATTTATGTAGATCTCATATTCTATTGAGGTTTATGTCACAATAATGTTCATCATCATCATCATCATCTTCCTCTTCTTCTTCTTCTTGTTTCCCTGTTTCCAAAATATTATCTAGTGTACATTCAACTCACCATATCATGTTGCTTTTTCTTCTTCTTTCGCATTCCAAAATACTGCTTGGTGTGTGCTGACATTTTAACTTTTCACTGTAGTTGTAAAATATTATGGATATGTAGCTCAACCTTCTTTGTCAATTTTCTGCTTTATATTTTTGTCATAAAATGTTTGTTATCGGTCTGTTTTTAGGTGTTTCGTTGTGTTTCTGCAACGTGTGGTCACTTCTACCATCCAAAATGTGTTGCACGATTAGTTTTTCCTGAAAATCACACAGAATCAACTGAATTTGAAAGAAAAGTTGCAAGCGGGGAATTTTTTACATGCCCTATTCATAAATGCATTGTTTGTAAACAAGCAGAAAACAAAGAGGTTTCGGAGTTGCAGTTTGCACTGTGTAGACGCTGTCCAGAGTCATACCATAGAAAGTGTTTGCCAAGGTACTTGCAAATTCTTCTCTAATTTTCAATTGTTCTGTAGCTGTGAAGCATTTAATAAGTAAAACTGTGACTTTCTTCTGTTGATCATATTCTTGCTGCATTAATCAGGAAAATTTCTTTTCAAGGTTCAAAGGAAAAAGGTATCATGCCGAGGGCTTGGGATTATCTTCTCCCAAATCGTATCTTGATTTACTGCCTGTATGTTCTCATTTCTGGGGTTGCTTGTTACTTTTGTGCTTATGCATTGTAAATGTTATTGTTGTTTAGAGTCTTATACTTGCTAAAATCAGGTGCTATTGTTTCTCTCTTGTTTTTTAAAACATTTGAATGCTAATATTACTGTTATCTTTGTTTTGGTTAGGAAGCATGAGATTGATAAAGATCTTCAAACACCTATACGAGACCATATCATATTTCCTGAAGTCATGGAAAAGAGAAAAGCAGTGAATGAATCAACAAAACTTAAGATTTTGTTGAAGAAAAGGAAGCTCTCTGATGACTTGCCTGAAAAGCTGCCTTCTGAAAATTCAGTGAAATTATTTGAGATGCTTTCTTGTGCAGAAAATAGTTATGCTGCCGGTAAAGCCGGGAGAACTGATGCAAAGCAAGTGGTAGGATGCAAGAAAAAGGTTGATATTGAGAGAGAGAGCACAGAACTGGACTCAAGTAGGGTATTGAAAGTGAAGGGGAAAGCTCCGGTGTCAGATATTTCTCCAAACTTGACTGGAGAGAAGTTTTGCAGATCATTTCCTGCGATAGATGGTGTAACAAAAAGAAAGTAAGGTTCCACCACTTTTTCTGATTAAATTGTATCTTTTGTACCTTGTGGATTTCCTAGCTCCATGTAGGGATGACTTAAAATTGTCTTCAACTCAATATTAGGTGAACTTTATGTTTGAATTTGACAACTTGGTGACTTTGTTGCTCGATAGTACTTCAGTGTGTACTATCTAGTTAGGTTGCAACGAAATCTCGTAACTTTGTACGGTTGTAACTTTTGTACCATGTGGTAACTTTGTAATTTGATAAAATATAATTTGAGCATCCCATGTTGGCAACCCTCTACCCTGTTTCAGAAGGCTTCATTAGAAGTATATTCATAGAAAAATGAACCATTTGTGTTGAAAAAAAATTATCTTTATTTACGTACATGTACATCATTAGTTTGTTAAGTATCCCCATCGATTATAGTTGGAGAAAAAAATTTCTATATACTTTAGATTTTTCTTCTAAGTCTACCATCTTAGAGCTGTCAACGGGTCGGGTTCAGACCTGAGACCCGCAGGTATTTATCCGATGGATCCGGGTCTGGTATTAGCAACAGACCTGTTTACCCGGACCCAGACCTAGACCTGGACCCGATAAACCATAACATAAACTGTTAGGGTCTAGATATTTAATATCCAGACCCAATAGACCCAAGATCCGAATAATATATATATACACACACACACTAAACAAAATAAAAAATCCCTCTCTCAGTCTCCCATCTCCAGTCTCCCCTCTCCCTGTCTCCCGCTCGATCTCCCTCGCCGGCGAGGCCGGATGGCCTGGACCCCCTCCCTTCCTTCCTCTCTCCCTCTCTCGATCTCCCTCGCCGGCGAGGCTAGACCACCTCCCTCCCTCCTCTCGATCTTCCTTGCCGGCGAGGCCGAATGGCCCGAACCCCCTCCCTCTGAAGGAATAGTGGCGGTGGGCTGGCAGGAGCCGGGGCAGCAGCGGAGGGAGTAGTGGACCCGGTGCCGCGTTGGAGCTCGAGGACAAGCTAGTGGATGGCCTTGCTTGAGGCGGGAGGCGTTGATTGGGGGGACCCCACTGGCGAGCGTCGGGGAGGTAGTGCCAGTGGCCTCATCGACGAGCAGCTCCAACTTGATGCGGTGGCGCGCCCGCTCCACCATGTCCTCCATGCGGTCGCACACCGCCTGGAAGGTCTCCCACCACTCCCGGAAGGCCATCAGGGCGGCGTCGATCTCCGCCGTCTTCTGTCCTTCGAATGCGGCCCTCGCCTCTAGGACGCTCGCCGTCGCCGCGATAAGCTCATCGTAGGCACTGGTTAGCTCGTCGATAGTGCCGTCCATCGCCGCTGTAGTTCGATCGCCGACAAGGGTGTGGTAGAAAATGGTTTATACACACACACACACACATATATATATACATATATACATGCATACATACACACATATATACATACATACATACATACATACATATATATATATATATATATATATATATATATATATATATATATATATATATATATATATATATATATATATATATATATATATATATATATATATATGGTTTTTGAGCCCGAAAGTTCCTCCCTCCCTCTCTCGATCTCCCTTGTCGGCCCCTCCCTCTCTCTCCCTCGTCGGCAAGGCCGGACCCCCTCCCTCCCTCTCTCGATCTTCCTCGCCGGCGGTCGGTGAGCGACCGGACCCCTCCCTCTCTCAGTCTCTTAGTCTCTCCCTCTCTTAGTTTCGGGTCTTGGAACCAGGTTCGGATACCCGGGATCCATTAGGGTCCGGGCCTGGTACTTCAAGGCCAGACCTGTCAGGTATTCGGATCCGGGTCCGGTACCAGTAACTAAAATCGGATCCGGATCTGGATATTCAGGTTCCGACCTGAACTCGATCCGTTGACAGGTCTATACCATCTTATTAGGCTTCTAAATCAAGCCATCAGCTAGCAGCGCTATTGCTGCTTTCCAAAAAGTTTAGTTATGTGATGTTCTTTCTTCATGCTAAATTTGATTCATTATTTTATTTTTGGGCATGTGTCTTGCAATTTAAGCTCTGGTGTATTTCATTTCACATATGTTCAAATGCAGGCTTGTTGGTTTAATAAAGGAGGTATCATCCACATTAACACTTGAAGATGTTGTAAAAATGCACCTAACACCATCAACTCATTCATACTCTGCGAGGCACATTGACAAGAGCATTACTTTGGGAAAGGTGGAGGGTTCTATCATGGTAATCATCCATTACAAATCTGAATAACTGATATTTGAACTTTTAATGGTGCTTCATGATTGTGACTGTCTTTTATAGTTGCTTTATCTTCAGGCTATTCGAACAGCTTTGCAAAAGCTAAAACATGGTGTCAGCATTGAAGATGCCAAAGCTGTATGCGAACCTGATGTAGTGAGTCAGATAATTAAGTGGAGGGTATGTGCAGATATTTCATGGCAAACCTTGTTTTTGGAGCATTATTGCTACTGAAGTTTACAATTAGCTTTTTGTTTAGTCTTAGAAAATCTCTTGTCGAGCTGTTTTGTTGTCAACAACTATATAATTATTTCAACATTTTGTTGGAAAAAGCTCTTGGTTTTGCATCACCACCTGTTGTTCAATATAATGAGCAAATTCTTTTTTAACAATACAAAACCATTAGGCTCTCTGTACCCCAGTTTCATCTACATCATTTATGTTCGTTGCCAAGCATTTTCTCTTTTTAAAGCTGGTGTGTGCACCATATGGTGGAGATTTGTGTATGGGATCATCGCTCAGGATCCTTTTATGGAAGAAAACTACGTGTGCTATATTTCAAATTAGTATTATTACTGCTGTTGAAGTTTGGAACAGTATCACTATTAATGGGAGATTTATATTGATTCTATGAATCTGTTATTTACTAATCTCTGTTATGGGTGATACAATAATAGGATTTCAGTGAAGAACATGTGAAGTCAGTGAGCCACAGATTAGAAGGAAGCCTTGCAAAAATCTGCTTGAACAATTGGGATTGTTGAATGTTTTGATGCCTATCTTTCTGAGGTTGAGTATGTGAGCATGACATTTGGAATTTTGCCAGATGACTGCTGTTTAAGAAAGGATTTCTGAGGTTAAAGTTTGGTCAGGGCCTGAAGTGTCCTTAGTAATCCTCTTGATGTGGAGCGTGTTATTCTTTTCATTGAGGATGCCATATATCGCATGAGAGTTTAGACTTGTTGGCTAGGATGTGGCATACATCTGGAGATAAATGATGTTCTTTGGGTAAGTAATCTGTAAAGGGCAGATGGGGTGATGAAAGTGACCATGTAGCCAAGTGATCTCAAGTGAGCTGGCTGCATGTTGTTCTTCATCCTGCAAGCACAAAAGATCAAACAATTTAAAGAATGGATTGTCAATTAGATAAATGAACTTTTTCCTAACAGGTAATGCATTGCAGGCCATGGATTTGTCGGGATTTAGTCTTAACTCATGAGGTTTCATGGTCAACCGACAAGGGAATTCTGCTTTTAGATTTTTAAGGAGGCAGGTATTAAGGCAAACTGTGGGAGAAGAATCTTTACTTGAAGGCACGCTTTCCATCGTTGATTTGAGAAGGACGCTCTCAAGTCTTAAATGTCATATGCCTCATTTGTTAGGCCCAAATATCTGTATGGGGTTTTATGGACGCTTCTTGAAATTTTGATACAATTGCTTAATTAATTGTGTTGGCTTGATGCTCGGGAATTTACATGGTTTATAATGGACTTGAAAAGCTTTTACATGGCTGTTTTCTTCAAAAAGCGGTGATACTTATATCTCTTCCACAGATTTAGAGGAGCCGCTATCAAAAAGTGATGTTACTTAATAGGTATCTGTTCAACATATTTAGATGAGCCATTTTTAAAAAGCGTTGTTACTTATTACGTATCTCCTCCGAATACCATTATGTAGGCTTTGCTAATGGTGGTAGTAAAAAAGTGTTTTTATGAGTTCTTTTCATTTTTTTTGTTTGCTTGGTATATCTGATGCCCATGGATCAAACACTCATCATATGCACGAACATGTGCCCAGAAAAGGTAAGAGAAAAATGCAAGTAAATCATTTTCTCATTTTGAAATGAAATGGAAAAGTCAAAGTACTGCAGGAAATATGTGTAATGAAACTTCATGTTGCCAACAAATTTATCCAAGGCTTGGAAGATCGGTTTTTGATTTTAGTTTTGGTCATGCCCACCAAGTTTTGGTTTTGGCAGTTCAATATATCTAGCTCAAGTATGGAAAGTTAGAAATATTAGAAATAATATGAAAAAAGAGGAAAATAGAATACTTGCTGTCAGTTTCCATTCATTGTTCCACTTATTTGCCATTTTTTTTTTTTTGGTTAATTAATTCTGTGACTTGATTTATGCATCATGGAAGCACCAGCATGCTGACTTTAAGGCGTATCTAGGTGTCATAATTCACTTAGTCAATGCAATCGCTGCTTAAATTTGTCTTGCATTTGCTCTTTGTTCTTGATTTTTGTACTTATTTTTCATGTCTATTCTTCTTGTGAGATTCCTTCATTCATTCAAACTTTGTTTTCTAGTTTTGTCCTATTTTGGTTGGAACTGCCATCAAAGAAACAAGTAACATGGTTCGCCTTTGGGCTTGTGTCTCTAGGCAAGAAGCCATTCAGTAATGAAATTTCATGCATTTTCTGTCTTACTTGGAGTTGATTGTATTTTTAAGAATTTTGTTGGTTAGATCTCCAAAGCCCTTCTGGAGCATCCAATTTCAGCTTTTAAGTTAGTAATTTTCTATTTCTGCATTTCTTGCTCTTTAATCTTTTTTTCTTCCCCTATAACGTGCTTTTACATCTCTTTCTATTTAGAATGTGGTAATAACTTCAATATGTGGCATTTTAAGGTGTATGTGTAATTACTATATCTGCAAAATAATTTTTGATATGTTTTATACTGGAAATTGTTGTTTCCATGTAGAATCACCTCGGAGTTTATCTCGCACCATTTCTCCATGGTATGTGCTACACATCTTTTGGACGCCATTTCACAAAGGTGGAGAAACTTAAGGAGGTCCGTGCACAAATTATAAATAAGCAACCAGCTAGTTAATCTCTTTCTCTCTCTGTTTTTTTTTTCTCCGTCTGGAAACATTCAAATGAGGTTGTCTATGCATTTGCTTTGGGTACTGATTCTGGCTGCTTTTGAAGTTATATTTGGTTATGTTTGGTTTTTCTATGCTAAACAACGGGAGCTGCTCTTTCCCAAAATTTAATATAATTCCCAAGGACCTTTCTCGTTGAAAGAACTCTTCGTTCTATCATGTTAGTCAATTTGACTAGAGATGTTAAAACTTATGTTTAGTTTGGGAGGTGTTATTTCGCCGTATCATTGGATTAGAGACCACATATTTCTTCTTTCCATTTCTCTTTTGCCAACTAGCTTGACTAGAAGATTTATTATAGTTTTTTGGAATTTGATCAGAGTTATGGATTTTTTATAGTTTTCTTATAGATTTATTATTTTCTAGAGTTATTATTGTTCTCTGAATTTCATTGCACATTCTAATGATGAATGATGTTTATTTGTGGCAAATATGACATTCCTTACCTTGTTATGTTTTCCATTCACTCTTTAAAGAGCAGATTGTGTTTCTATAATTTTTAAGAGTCCAATGAAATTGTAAAAAATGAATCTTCCTGGATCAGTACATGCTGCCCCATTTAGTACTTACATGTTCATGCTGCATGCTCTCAAGTTAGATGCTTTGTGCAATGCGCATAATTTGTAGGCATTTGAATCAATGAAAAGTGCTGATATTTATATACTGTTCTTCTACCTGTTATATATCCTGATTCAGGGACTACTTGTGTAATCAAGTTTACCGACACTGATAGGATATGAGCTGATGTGCAGATTGTGGATATGCTTCAGTGCTACGTAGAAAGCGGTGACATGGTAATAATTTTATTCGAGTCTTGTGATCTTGTTTTTGCTTTGGGTGATAGGACCTGGCTTTGAATTGCCATTGATTTTGAATGCAAATGGTTAACCGATTAATAACTTTCAGTGTATCAATGCAGGAGAAGAATCTTTCTTGCTGCTAACTTGATATTATTTTATTTGCAATTCCCAGTTATATTGTTTGATGCTTATTGTTGCATAAATTCTTCGATTCAGAGGGTTATAATTTTTGGTTTTGGTTTATGTTACTCTGTGGAAGACTAAAAAAAATATCATAGGAAGTTTTTGCTGGCACAGGCTGAAACTGAAGAATGAATAGAAGGATGTGGGAATTAAATGACAATGAAAACTCAAATGCTAAACAGAAAGTATAATTTACATTTACATAAATAAATTTAGGAGGATAGTTTATGGCACCTGTTGAGCTTAACTTTGTAACGATCTTTTACATTATGGCTGCATAATATCTATATTACTAGTGTTAATTTTGTGGCTTGATCTTCCTTTCTCAAGTGGCTCTCCCGTTTTATTATCCACTTGGGACTTGAATTGGTTGAGCATGGTTCTATAGTGGCATAACACTCTACTTATAAATGGCAATGACTTGCTCAAGTGCTTTAATAGCTAACCTAACAATCTATAGTTTAGCACCCAACAATATTGAATCGTTAAAATTATATGCTACTATTTTTTGGATGAAATTAAGCTCGCTTGATTTACGGCCCTTGGCAAAGTTTCAATTCTTTTGCAATAAATCGTTGCTGTGGGTAGACCTGCCAGGTATTGTGTGTTAGCATAGATTCAATTTTAATCCATCCAGTTAAGGTATATTGCATTAACAATATCAAATAGAGCAATTAGATGATGGCTTGAATTGATGACCTGGCATGTTACATGGATTAAGCCTAATAGTTGAAATTGGTTTAGTCTAGTACCAACCGAACCCTATGTGTTGATAAATTATTTTGCTTGTTAAATAGATTTATGCTTTATATTATCAGTATGATATTACTTGTTAATTTTATCTTTGAACCCCATCCTCTGCCTTTTCGGCTTTTTTCTTCCTTTGCTCTCTCTTCTTTGCATTTGCTCAAACATAGCCTTTATGGTACTTTGGTCGAGATCATCACCCACCATTTGTCTTAAACTAGGATGGTGCTTCTCTTCCTCCCTTCAGCCCACACTTTCCCTGCTTGTTAAATTCTCTCCCATTAGGCCCTTCTTTGCCCTTGCCCCTTTCCTTGTTTAACATGTACCTTCACCCTTACTGGAACACCAACCAGTGTCTGCCGTCCCTACCCATGCTGCTCCCATGCTGCCATTACTCCTGTTCATTGTTGGCTGCTGCCTCCTCTGCCTCATCTTTTTCATGACGTTATCCCAACTTCAACATATTTGGGATGGAGCTGGATATCAACCTTTTTCATTGTGAGCTCTGGATTGATATGGTGGGTTATTAAAGCAGGTAGGTTAGGCCTAAAATGTTCTGTATTAAGTTTAACTTGGCCATGACCAAATCCGAACCAACATGTTGACATGCCTAGCAGCAAGGTTTTAACTTCTGGCAGAATGGTGGTTGTTTTGGCAAAGTAGGATAGGGATGAGATTGGGACTCTGAAACCCATTCGCATGGAGGGAGAAGAAAGAGGAAAGGAAAGGAGGAAGAAAATATGAAGAAAAGGAAAAGGAGAAAGAAAGGATTAAGAAAAAGAAAGAAGAAAAAGGAAACGAAGTCAAAAGAAAAAAGAAAGGAAGGAATAGAAGAAGAAACAGAAATAGAAAGAAAGAAAGAGAATAAGGGGAGAGAGATGAAGGGTATCTATGAGGATGTTTGATTAGGACAGCCCCATCTCATAGGATTTAAAACCTTGCCTAGTGGTAAAGATAAAATTGAATTTTTATCACATAAGTTTGCTGAATTGGAAAGGAGAGCAAGAATAGATGCTGTTGTGAGGGTAAGGAAGCGGCATTGAACATGCATAAGCACAAGGAAGTGCTAAACAATATGTCTGGGATTCAGTTTTCTATGCAAATGAATTCGATGTTTGCTACATTTGTAATTAAATAGGATGATTGTAATAAATGAGTGGTAGAACTTAAATAATTCATGAAAATGGAGACTTAGGCTTTGTTTGGCATTGCTACATGGTAGAGCTTTTGTCATAGAGCTTTAGATAGAAAGCTTTTGTTAGCAGAGCTTTTTAATAAAAAGCTAATTGCAATTTGTTAACTGCATTTCTGAAGTGTGTGGACCATTAACATATCTTTGGCAACCAACCAAGAAAATGCCTTTCGGCCTGTTTGGGATTTGCTTTTTGGAGGGGCAAGAGTGCTTTCTGTAGCTGAAAAGCACTTTCGGGCAAAAAAAGCTTTAAATAGCTTTATAGCTCCCGAAAGTTGAAAAACCTCAATTGGCAAATAAACTTCACGCTATGGTGGCATTTAGTGATCCAGATGGGACCACCAAGATTATCTTAGATCATTAGTGATCCTTATCCTGAGGTAATCTAATCTTCGATAATCTAACATTATTGCATTTGGTATGCTATGTTTTAGTGATCAAAGATTTCCAAGTGTCGACAAGTAACCTGTTTGATATTCCATGAAAATCCAAGATCGCTGACCATATAATACAAAAATCACTCTTGATATATTCCATAAAAATTATTTATTAATCATATAACGTATATTATAGTAAAATATTAATGTATTTATTAATATATTCATCATCAATGTATTCCATAAAAATATATTTATTGGTCCTATAAATTATTAATTATATAAAAATATATTAATTGTTCCTATAGAATTAATATTTTTATTTATAATTATAATACTTGTTGGGGATAAATTCCGCTCTCGCCGAAGTCTAGTCTGATGCTTAGCCTAATGCAACTGGCAATCATGAAAGAGCTTCGATCGAAAATTCTCCTTTCAGCGGTCGAATCCTAGCCGTACTCCTTCAGTAGCCGAACTCTTCCAGCAGTCGAATCCCAGCCGAATTTCTTTCGGACTCCTTCAATTAAGTTTCTACATGAGCCGAACTCCTTTCGGACTTCTCCTTCAGTCGGATTTCTATAGGAGCCGAACTCCTTCTGGACTCCTTCAGTCGGATTCCTCCAGGAGCTGAATTTCTTTCGAACTGCTCCTTCGGTCGGATTTTTCCAGCGGATTACTTCCAGATTTCAACTAGCATTTCTTCCGGATGATCCCCTCTAGCCGTATTTTCTTTAGGAGTCCGAACTTTCCTGAAATTGATGTACGTCAAAGCTTTTTACCAACCAATGTCTGCTTTCTCCAGACTTCGACTATTAAATTTCAACGAACGGCCACATCACGGCAACGGACACCTCTCTCTCCATAGCAAACCCCATGCGGCCCCGAGCGGCTTACTATCGGATGGTTATGGCTGTCACCACGACACCTCTTTCCGTAGCAAACCCCATGCGGCCCACTATCGAATGGTTATGGCTGTCACTATCAGTCTGATGACACCTCTTTCTTCGTAGCAAACCCCATGCGGCCCTGAGCGGTCCACTATCGGATGGTTATGGCGGTCATTATCAGTCTGCTACAGGCTCCATCTATAAAAAGGGACCCTCAGATACGTTTTCGCTAGCTTCTCTTCTTCCCAAAACTTTACTGAATTCTTACCTGAGTGCTCCATTTCTGTTGGTCAGAAGAGCTGACTTAATCGTCGAAGGGTTCTGCCGGAGCCACCACCACCGACTCCGGACGGGACTGTTTTACAGATCACTGGCGGCGATTTCTTCTTTCTCAACTCTAGCTCGATCCGGTGTCAACCAGATTCTGCACCAATAGAATTGGCGCTAGAGGAAGGGCCCTCTATTTTCGAGGTTCTCTTGTTCTTAAAGGAGTGCTCAGCAGCGATCTCTCTTCTTCCTCTCTAGAGTTCTTCCCCAAAAAAAAATGCCTCCCAGAAAAGCTTCGATCCGGCAATCAACGGCCTCTGCAGCTAGATCCCGTCCAGACCAATCCGCTCCCGCTTCAGTCCCGACAACTCAAGCTCCACCTGCAGCCATGGTGGATGCGGAGCAGTTTAACCTGCTGGTCCAGCAGGTTCGCGATATCACGGAGGCTATGCAGGCCATACATCGGTAAGCCCCAGCATCGATTCGGTTAGAGCAGGCTTCTCCGGAGCCCCGTGGTCCGGTCTGGGAATGGCTGACTTGGGCTACCTGGCCTCTGATCTTCGAAAAGGGGAAGCAGAGGATGGAGGGCTCTTGCTCAGACCACGACTCGATTCAGGAGAAAGCTTCACATCCATTCCACCAGAAAATCTTGGAGATCAATGATCGTGAAGATCTCCTGGATCAAAGGCTCTTAGAAATGAGCCGACGAATCGAAGAGCTCCATCATACTCCCTCACACGGTAATGATATTTGTACTGATCCTTCTTTTTCTCAGAGGATTATGCAGGAACCAATCCCGCCGAACTTCAAGCTTTCGTAGTTTGAGAGTTACGACGGGACTACCGATCCGGTCGATCATCTGGAGGCCTTCCGGACAATGATGTTGCTCCACGGCGCGTCAGATGCTATTTTATGCCGGGCTTTCCCGTCCACCCTCAATGGAGCCGTCAGGAACTGGTACTCGGCACTTAAGTCGGGTATCATCTTTTTCTTTGATCAGATGAGCCATCAGTTTGTGGCTCACTTCGTCAGCAGCCGACGTCCTCGTCGAGATTCGGATTCTTTGATGAACATCAAGCAAAAGGAGGGGGAATCCATCCAGGCTTATGTCACTTGGTTTAATGTTGCAGCATTAGAGGTCAAGAACCTGGGTCAATCAGTTGCAATGGCCGCACTCAAGGGCGGCCTTCAGAAGAATGATTTGTTATTCTCCCTAGAAAAGAAGTATCCCAGAGACTTTGTCGATATGCTAGCTCGGACTGAAGGTTATGTCCAAGCTGAAGAGGCCTTCAAGGCCAAGGACGATGAAGCTTTTTGTGAGCGATGAATCGGCGAGCCGGATAGGCCCACTGAGGAAGGAAAGTCGAGTGAAGCTCGGTCGTGCTCTCGAATTCCCTCTGAGCACAAGCGAGCCTGAACTCCCTCCGGGCTCGGAGGTAGGGAAGCTTCGACAGAAGGGTGCGGCGGGGTTCTTCCCTCCGAAGATTTCACAACTGTCCCTCTCAATGCTCCGAAAATTCAAATACTGATGAAAATCAGGGAGCAACTGTCGAGATCGGAAAGGATGCGTACTCATTCCGGCAAGCGCAATCCTAACAAGTTCTGCCTTTATCATCGTGACCACGGTCACGATATTGAGTGTATTCAACTCCAAGATAAGATCGAGGAGTTCATTAGGTGAGGTAGACTTGGTCGATTCCTGCGGCGTCGATCTGAAGGGCGGAAAGATTGGCCAAGGGTACTGCCGTAGCATGAACCACCATGGGGGAGGATCAACAAAGAGATTGGCCGTCTCTCGGCATCATCAATACTATCTCGAGGGGACTTCGGTGAGGAGAGGCCAGCGGATCCGAGGAATTAGTGAAGAGATGGAGGACTGAAGAATCCATAACCTTGACTGAGGCAGATGCTCAAGGGGTCCAGTTCCCACATAATGACGTGGTTGTAATCTCTTTAAACATTGCCGACTATGATGTACGCCGTGTTTTGGTAGATAATGAAAGCTCAGCTGATGTTTTGTTTTATGATGCTTTCTCAAAAATATCCTTACTCAATAACCACTTGGGATCGATGAACTCTCCATCGGTAGGCTTCACTAGCGATGCCGTACCAGTTGAGGGCATAATAACTTTGGCTGTGATTGTAAGGCAACGCCCGAAGTTGGTTAAGGCATAGGTCGATTTTCTAATCGTAAAGGCTCCATCTGCCTATAATGCTATTCTCGACCGATCTGATCTAAATGCACTTCGGACAGTGGTGTCAACTTATTATTTGAAAATAAAGTTTCCGACAAGTCATGGGATCGGAGAGGTCTGGAGAGATCAAACTCTAGCAAGGCACTACTACTCAATCGTCCAGTAGAAGAACGTCCAGCCCAACCTTTGTCCTGTCGAGGGATTGGATATCCGTGACGACCTCATCGAGGAGTGGGCCGAACCTATGGAGGACCTTATATCTATGACCTTAAACGACGAGAACATGGAGTACACTGTACAGATCGATTCTAACTTGGGGGACGAGGTTCGGAAGCAACTCGTCACCTTTCTCAGAAAGAATGCAGACGTCTTCGCTTGGGCCCCAACGGATATGCCAGGAATTGACGCCGAGGTCATGGAACATTGGCTGGTCGTTGATCTTAAGTATCGATCGGTAAAAGAGGAGATGTGCAACCACGTCCCAGAGAGGCAGAAAGCAATCGCAGAAGTAGGCAAGCTTCTCAAAGCTGGATTCATTCGGAAAGTTAACTATCTGACCTAGATCTCAAACATGGTTCTCATCAAAAAAGCAAACTACAAGTGGAGGATGTGGATAGACTTCAAAAAGCTGAACAAAGCCTGCCCAAAGAACAGCTATCCTCTTTCCAAGATTGATTAACTAGTAGACGCAACCTCGGGCTACGAGCTCCTCACCTTCATGGATGCCTTCTTCGGCTATAACCAGATACAGATGGCATCGAAGGATGAGGAAAAAATTGCTTTTGTTACTGATCGTGGTCTTTACTGTTACAGGGTTATACCCTTTGGGCTTAAGAATGCAGGGGCAATGTACCAATGCTTGGTCAACAAGATCTTCAAGGAGCAGATCGGTCGTAACATGGAGGTGTATGTGGATGACATGTTCGTTAAAAGTCGAGCTTCTATAAACCACCTTGTCGATCTCGAAAAAATTTTTAGTGCACTTAGGAAGCACAAGATGAAGCTAGTGCACCTTTGGTGTGACCTCAAGAAAGTTTCTAGGGTATATGGTGTCAAGATGCGGGATTGAAGTAAATCCAGAGAAAATCCGAGCTATTCAGGAGATGACTGCTCCAAGAACAATCAAAGAAGTTCAGCGTCTGACTAGAAAAGTGGTATTCCTAAATCGCTTCGTCTCGAGATTGGCCGAGCGATGTATGCCCTTCTTCCAAGTTCTCAAGCAACCAAAAAACTTCTGCTGGATAACGGAGTGCCAACGGACATTTGGGGAGCTAAAAAACTACCTTGGCTCACCCCCACTGTTGGCAAAGCCCGAGCCTGGAGAAGAGTTGTTCTTGTACCTAGTAGTTTCTCCGACGGTCTTGGCAGCAGTCCTGGTCAAGGAGGAAGCGAAGATGCAGCGATCGATCTACTACATAAGCCGGATCCTAAGGGATGCAAAGATCAGGTACTCTAAGCTGGAGAAATTGATCTACTCTCTTCTAATCGCTGTTAGGAGACTCCGACCTTACTTTCAGGGACACACCATAACGGTCTTTACGGATCAACCAATAAAAGTATTTCATCGAACGGATGCTTTCGGAAGAATCGCCAAATGGGCGATCGAGTTCACAGAGTTCGACATCAATTATCGACCCCGGCCATCGATCAAAGTTCAAATATTGGCAGATTTTGTAGTAGAGTATATCATTCCAGATGATGTCGAGCTTGAACAGAACGAGATCGGTGCTCTGTTGTCATAATCGAGCTCCTCCGAAAAGAGTGTCGACCTTCTCGAAGATTTTTGGGTCCTATACGTGGATGGTTCGTCCAACTCCATTGGAGCAGGTGCGGGGTTAGTCTTAGTCAGCCCCGAGGGAGTCATCGTCGAGTACGCGCTATGCTTCGAATTTTCTGCAACTAATAATGGAGCCAAATATGAAGTGCTGATCGTCGGATTAAAAATAGCAAGAGTTAAAAATAGATCGGCTTCAAGTCTATAGTGATTTTCAATTAGTGGTCGGCCAAGTTAATGGCAACTATGAAGCACGGGAGGAAAGTATAATGAAATACCTTGAGAAAGTAAAGGATTTGATTCCGACCTTCGACAGTTTTGGCATTCGACAGATTTCGAGGGCAGAAAATACAAGAGCTGATCTCCTTTCTAAATTGGCCACTTCAGCCTCAGCCGAAATGCCCAAAGAAGTATTTTTCAAAACTTTAAAATGCCCAAGCTCGGAGGAATCACAGTTCGTTATCCAGACGGAGCTCGAGCCGAGCTAGATTGACCCGTTAGTTGCCTAACTCAAAGAGGGAGTTCTTCCTCGTGATTTGAAAGAAGCTCGAAAACTCAGGAATCAAGTCTTTCGGTACGTTTTGTATGAGGGCAAGTTGTATAAGAGGTCGTATTCGCTGTCGCTGCTGAGATGTCTCCGACCTTCAGAGGCCGACTTCGCATTATGGGAAGTGCATGAGAGAATTTATGGAAGTCATGCAGGAGCTAGGTTCCTATCATAAAAACTACTTCGGTAAGGATACTACTGGCCGACCTTGTACCACGACTCTGTGGAGTATGTCAAGAAATGTGACCGCTGTCAGAAGAATACGAACATACAAAGACAGTCGGCCTCCGAATTTACTCCATTAAGTGTACCTTGATCATTTGCGCAGTGGGGAATTGATATACTAGGCCCTTTTTTGATGGCATCCGAGCAACTAAAGTTCTTCTTGATCGCGATCGACTACTTCACCAAATAGGTTGAAGCCGAACCACTAGCAAAAATTACCGAGGCCAAGGTATAGGACTTCGTCTGAAAGTCAATCATCTGTCGGTTCGGTCTGTCCCAAACTCTCATAATAGATAATGGGCGACAGTTTGCTGAAACGAAGTTCGTCGAGTTCTGCAAAGATTTAAACATCTCCCATCACTTCACATTGGTAGCTCACCCACAGGCAAATGGAGAAGCTGAAGTGACCAACTGAATCCTGCTGCAAGGTATCAAAACAAAGCTCGACAGAGTAAGAGGGGCATAGGTGGACGAACTCTACCACGTCCTCTGGACGTACCGAACTACTCAAAGATTGCCGACTGGGAAAACACTATTCGCCTTGACCTTTGAAACGGAGGTAGTCATACCAATCGAGCTTAAACTCCCATTAGCATGGATCGTGGCCTTCAATGAGCAGCATAACCCACAGGACCTTACAGCCAACCTCGATCTGCTGAAAGAAAAGAGAGAGAGGAAGCCCAGGTTCAGATGGTGGCCTACAGACGAAGGGTGGTCTGATACTATAACTCCAGAGTCAGAAGTAAAACGTTCAAAATGGGAGATTTAGTGCTTCGGCGAGCCGCCATCTCCCAACCTCAAAGACAGGGGAAGCTTGCCCCAAATTGGGAAGGCCCGTATGAAGTGGTGGAGGTCGTCCAGTCCGGAACTTATCGTCTGAAGGAGCTCGGAGGAACGACGCTCCCATGACCTTGGAACTCAGAAAATCCGAGGATGTACTATCAGTAATTTTTTCGCAATAAAACTCCTTCATTTCAATATTATTGCTTCTTGGTGCAAAAACTATGTGATGACAGAAAAGAAGCAATTAAAAGTGGTCATGTTAGGAATAGGAGGAGAACCTCGTCCTAACATGAGAAAGTCGAAGGCCTCGTTCATTTTAGACAAGATGGGGGGAGAGGTTCTGATAACGGCCCTTATATGCCTCCACAGTCCGTTAGGAACAGGAGAACCTCGTTCTAACGTGAGCAAAGTCGAAGGCCTCGTTCATTTTAGACAAGATGGGGGAGAGATTCTGACAACAGCTCTTATGTGCCCCCATAATCCGTTAGGAACATGAGGAGAATCTTGTCCTAACGTGAGCAAAGTCGAAGGCCTCGTTCATTTTAGACGAGATGAGGGGAGAGGCTCTGATAATGGCCCTTATGTGCTCCTACAGTCCGTTAGGAATAGGAGGAGAACCTCGTCCTAACGTGAACAAAGTCGAAGGCCTCGTTCATTTTAGACGAGATGGGAGGAGAGATCCTGACAACGGTCCTTATGTGCCCCCATAGTCCGTTAGGAATAGAAGGAGAACCTCGTCCTAATGTGAGCAAAGTTGAAGGCCTCGTTCATTTTAAACAGGATGAGAGAAGAGATTCTGACAATGGCCCCATTGTACCCAACAACGACGGGAGATAAGATCTTCAACCACGGTTGGAGACGATCTCTTCCGAGCTTCAACTTCAACTTCGACCTCGACTGGAGATGAGATCTCTCCCGAGCTTCAACTTCAACGTCAATCTCGACTGGAGACAAGATTTTCCACGAGCTTCAACCGCAACGTCAATAGGAGAGAAGATCTCTTTCAACCTCGGTTGGAGACAAGATCTCCCCCGAGTTTCAACTTCGACTTTGGCTGGAAACAAGATCTCCGAGCTTCAATTTCAATGTCAACAGAAGATTAGGTCTCCTTCAACGTTGGTTGGAGATAAGATCTCTTCCGAGCTTCAACCTCAATGGGTGCAGAGCCCGGAAAAAGACTTTGGCAGTCGTCTTTTTTATACTTCCTTCGATTTTCGAACTCGAAAGTGGGGGGACTATTGTTGAGGATAAACCCCGCTCCCATCGAAGTCCAGTCTGATGCTTAGCCTAACGCAACTGGCAATCACGGAAGTGCTTCGATCGAAAATTCTTCTTCCAACAGCCGAATCCTAACCGAACTCCTTCAGTAGCCGAACTCTCCAAGTGGCCGAACCCCAGTCGAACTCCTTCCGGACTCCTTCAGTTAAGTTTCTACAGGAGCCGAACTCCTTCCGGACTTTTCCTTCAATCGGATTTCTACAGGAGCTGAACTCGTTTCGGACTCCTTCGGTCGGATTTCCTCAAGGAGCCGAACTCCTTTCGGACTTCTCTTTTGGTCGGATTTTCACAACAGATTACTTACAGATTTCAGCTAGCATTCCTTCCGGATGATCCCCTCTAGCCGTATTTCTTTTAGGAGTCCGAACTCCCCTGGAATTGATGTACGTCAAAGTTCTTCACCAATCAACGTCTGCTTTCTTCGAACTTTGACTATTAAATTTCAACGAATGACCACATCACGGCAACGGACATCTCTCTCCGTAACAAACTCCATGCGGCCCCGAGCGGCTCACTATCGGACGGTTATGGCTGTCACCACGACATCTCTCTCTCCGTAGCAAATTCCATGCGGCCCACTATCGGACGGTTATGGCTGTCACTATCAATCTAGCAACACCTCTCTCTCCGTAGCAAATTCCATGCGGTCCCGAGCGGCCCACTACCGAACGTTATGGCGGTCACTATCAGTCTGCTACACACTCCGTCTATAAAAAGAGATCCTTAGATACGTTTTCACTAGCCTCTCTTCTTCTTTCCAAAACTCCGCTGAATTCTTATCTCAGCATTCCATTTCTATTGGTTAGAAGAGCTGACTTGATCGTCGAAGGGTCCTGCTGGAGCCACCACCATCGACTCCGGATGGGACTTTATTTTGCAGGTCATCGGCGGCGACCTCTTCTTCCTCAACTCCAGCTCGATTCGGTATCAACCAGATTCTGCACCAACAATACTTATAATATTTTTAGTACTAATATTTATTTTTATTAGAAAAATAAAGCAAATGTAAGTAGTATGCTAAATAATTTCATTATATAAATATAAAACATAATAAAATTTTTGTATTATAATTTAAAATTATCATTGGATAATAATATGACAATAATATGATCCGTAATATATTATAGTATAATACATGTCATAAATACAATCAATATAATATAATATCATATATATATATATATGTATATAATATTGATATAATATATTAATGTTATATTGAGCCCAAGATCATTGTCCTGTAGTGATTTTGGATTTTTGATCTCAAGGTCGGGCATCTCAACTATGTTAGGCACTAATTTTAGAAGTGGGGGTGATTTGAGATCATTGCAATGTAGGACCACTATGGTACAACCAAATTTGGTGATCTTATCATCTTCATTCACATTACCTTTGATCTTAGGATACCAAATGCCCCTTATATCATATTATTTTCATATAATACTATGATAATATTATACTAATAATATCACATCATATATTATAATAATGTAATACTATGTAACAGTAATAATTGTGATACTTCATATCAAATATTGTCATAATTATTAACTAATAGCAGATACATTACATTACATTATATTATTTAAATTATTATTATAGGATGATGTTATATTGATATATTATATTATTATAATAATATAAAAATATATTACATTATTATAGCATATTATCATATTATTTTATATTATGATAAGAATATAATATATTTTATATTATTATAATTTATTATTATATGATATGTTGTTATATTATTTTATTTTATTTAATTTTGTTATACTATATTATGCAATATTGTACTACATTATATTCCTATAGTATTATGCTATTGTATTATAATATTATACTATTCTCTTATTATATTATTCATAATAAATCATTTGTAAATGAAGAATAGTTTATAATAATGGTTCTTTGTAGTTCAAAGAGCTAAAAAATTAAAAGCACCATGCTATATCTTTTTCGCGAACTAAAAGCACTTTGTAAGTTTGGTTGCTAAATGGATGTTAAAGTTCCACAACAGTTTAGAAATGGAGTTACCAAATTGCAAGCAACTTTTTGTCAAAAGTTATACTTCCCCAAATGACTAGAGCTCTACCATCAACAGCAATTCCAAACAGGGCCTTTGGATTAACAATCATAATAAAGGATATTGTATAATGCTTGCAATTGTCTAACTATTTGTATTATCAAAAATTATTATTATAAAGTGTTATTCATTTTTAGGTTTTTTATTTTGATATTTAACTTAAGTATTATAATAAATAATAAATTTTACATTATTACAAAAATACGAATAATTTTTATAATATTATTATATTATAATAAAATTGTTTTAATATGATAATATGATATTCTCATTTTTGTTTTTTGTAAAGTACTATATTATAATATTATTATAGATATTATAATATTACAATAATGATGATAATAATAAAATATTATTATAACATTATATAATGTAATTTTGTAATAGGTAACATTAGTGGAAGTTCAAGCTGACTTCAGTTCAAGCCAGCAAAAAAAAAAAAGGGCCTGCTGACTTTTGTACAAGTTGACAAAATAAAAAAGATTGCCAAACAAAACTGTTGGGGATAAATCCCGCTCCTGCCGAAGCCCGGCCCAACGCTCAGCCCAATGTAACCAGTAGCCGCTGAAGAGCTTCAGCGCCAGGCGCCAGGCCGAACCCCTAACACGGCCGAACTGCCTAGAGGCCGAACTCCCCTGCACCAAGGTCCGGGCCGAACTGCCTAGAGGCCGAATCAGCGAGCCCTGGCCGAACTCCTTCGGATCCCACGGCCGAACTCCTTCGGACCGACCCCAGGCGAGCCCATGCAGCCGAACTCCTTCGGACTTCCCACGGCCGAACTCCTTCGGAACGACCCCAGGCGAGCCCATGCAGCCGAACTCCTTCGGACTTCCCGCGGCCGAACTCCTTCGGACCGACCCCAGGCGAGCCCGTGCAGCCGAACTCCTTCGGACTTCCCGCGGCCGAACTCCTTCGGACCGACCCCAGGCGAGCCCGTGCAGCCGAACTCCTTCGGACTTCCCACGGCCGAACTCCTTCGGACCGACTCCAAGCGGCCGAGCTTCAATGAAGTCCTCTCAGCGGCCGAACTCCTCAGCGGACGGGCTTTAGTAGAATCCCCAAGCGGTCGTCACTCAGGAGCCCGAACTCCTCAGCAATCGTCACTCAGGAGCCCGAACTCCTCAGCAGTCGTCACTTACGGGCCCGAACTCCTCAGCAGTCGTCACTGGGCCGAACTCCTCAGCGGTCGCCCTCATCAAACTTCGGCCGACCGAGCTCCTACCGAACTCTCAAGTGTCCAAGCCTCAGCCCAAGTCCAACAGCCGGCCGAACCCCAGACGGCCGAGCCGCGGCTTCTCAGCAGCCGAACTCTTCTGCGGACGGGCCTTAGCTGCATACCTCTCGCCAGACGCCTATGGGAGCCGAACTCCCTCCTATCTTCCTCTTCAGGAGCCCGAACTCCTCCGAAATGGGCACACGACGAAGGCCTTCATCCCTTCATTCGGCAAGCTCTGCAACCATCACCATCAGTCAGTCCGCCGCACCATCAGTCAGTCCGCCGCGGGCGATAGCGACCCACTGTCAGGCGGCGATGGCTGTCACCCTCCATCCGCCGCACGCGGCGCCAGTGAGACTGACTCCACCGAACCTCGAGCGGCCCGCCAGCACGCGGCTGCAGTTGTCACCATCAAGCTCCACTATATCAAGGACCCTCCCGACACACTAAGGGGAGGCTCTCTGGACTCTTGACTCTCTAAGCTCTCCTCCACATCTCTAAGCTCCGGAACTCATTCCGAGCACTCCATTACTGTTGGTCAGAAACTAACTTGACCGTCGGAGGGTCCTGCCGGAGCCACCACCCCACCGGTTCCGGACGGGACTTCGTTTTGCAGGTCCCCGGCGGCGCCCAGCGGCCTCGATTGCGGCGACCCCCGGCGGCGACGGATTTCTGCACCAACAGATTGGCGCTGGAAGAAGGGACTGAACCTTCGAGGTTCCCTTGTTCTTAAAGGAGTGCTCGGCGACGATTTCCCTCCCCTGCTCCGGATCTCTCTCCTCCCTCTTCAGTATTCCTTTTCTGAAAAGAAAAATGCCTCCCAGAAGAACCTCGACCCGGAGGTCGGCAGCCTCCGCGGCCCGATCCCGTTCGGGTCCGTCCGCTCCCACTCCGGCCCCGGCGACGCGGGCCCGCTCCGTACTCGCGGTAGATGCGGAGCGGTTCGACCTGCTTGCCCAGCAGGTCCGCGATCTTACGGAGGCGGTGCAGGCAGTGCAAGCCACGCATTCGCGAGGTCCAGCGCCCACTCGACCGGCGCGGGGTTCCCCGGAGCCCGGGAATCCAGTCCAGGAGCGACCGATGTGGGCTACCCAACCTCCGGCCCTCGGGAGAGAAGGGCAGCCGGCAAAGAGCCCCTGCTCGGACCGCGGCTCAACCCAGGGAGAAGCTTCGCACCCCTTCTGCGAGAAGACCTTGGGGATTAAGGATCGCGAAGATTTCCTGGACCAAAGGCTCATGGAGATGGGACGGCGCATAGAAGAACTTCGTCATACTCCTTCCTCCCGCGGTAACGATATTTGCACTGATCCTCCCTTCTCACAGAAAATTATGCAGGAACAGGTACCACCGAACTTCAAGCTCCCGCATTTTGAAAGCTACGATGGGACCACTGACCCGGTCGACCATTTGGAGGCCTTCAGGACGACGATGTTACTCCATGGCGCGCCTGATGCCATTTTGTGTCGGGCTTTCCCTTCTACCCTCAAGGGAGCGGCTAGGAATTGGTACTCGGCGCTTAAGCCGGGCACCATCCTGTCGTTTGACCAAATGAGTCAACAATTCGCGGCCCACTTCGTCAGCAGCAAACGGCCGCGCAGAGGCTCGGATTCCTTGTTGGCCATCAGGCAAAAAGAGGGGGAACCCATCCGGGCTTACGTCACCCGGTTCAACGCTGCCGCGCTGGAAGTCCGGAACCTGGACCAATCAGTTGCTATGGCCGCCCTCAAGGGCGGCCTTCAGAAGAACGACCTGCTGTTTTCCCTGGAGAAGAAATATCCCAGGGACTTCGCTGACATGCTAGCTCGGGCCGAAAGCTATGCCCGGGCAGAAGAGGCTTTCGAGGCCAAGGATAGTGAAGCTCGCGACAAGCGACGAGTAGGCAGAGCGGGAAGGCCTGCCGAGGAAAGAAAGCGCACCGAAGCCAGGCCGCGTTCCCGAACTCCCCCTGGTCGCGGGCGTGCCCGGACTCCACCTCAGGCTCGGGGGCGGGAAGCCACCGACGGAAGGGCGCGCCGAAGTTCTCCTCGGCACCGAAGTCCCCCCCGACGCCGAAGTTCCCCCCGGCGCCGAGGTTCTCCCTCGCGACGAGGTCCCTCCCCGCGCCAAGGTTCTCCCCTCCGACGGCGTTTTCATAGCTACGCCCCCCTCAACGCCCCGAAGGCTCAAGTGCTGCTGGAGATCAAGGGACGACTTCCGGAGCCGGAGAGGATGCGTTCCCATCCCAGAAAACGCAACCCCAACAAGTTCTGCCTTTACCACCGTGACCACGGTCACGATACCGAGGAGTGCATCCAGCTCCAGGACGAAATCGAGGAGCTGGTCCGGCGGGGCAGGCTTGGCCGATTCCTGCGAAGACGATCTAAAGAGCAGGAAGATCGGCCGAGAATGTTGCCGCCGAATGGGGAAGATCGGCAGGAGGACCGGCCGTCTCTTGGCGTCATTAACACCATCTCGGGAGGACCGCAGCAGGGAAAGACCGACGAATCCGAGGGATCGGCAAAGAGGCAGAGGACCTCGGAGCCCGTGACCTTCACCGAGGCAGACGCCCAGGGGATCAGATTTCCGCATAACGACGCGGTTGTAATCTCTTTAAACGTCGCTGATTATGATGTACGCCGCGTTTTGGTGGATAATGGAAGTTCGGCGGACATATTGTTTTACGATGCCTTCTTAAAAATGTCCCTACCTGACACCCGCTTAGGACCTGTAAATTCCCCCCTGGTGGGATTTGCCGGACACGCCGTTCCGGTCGAAGGCATGGTGACTTTGGCGGTGACGGCGGGCCAATCCCCAAAATCGGCCAAGGCGCGGATCGACTTTTTTGTCGTGAGGACCCCGTCCGCCTATAATGCAATCCTTGGGCGACCAGGCCTTAACGCGCTACGGGCGGTAGTGTCAACCTACTACTTAAAGATGAAATTCCCGACGAGCCATGGAGTCGGCGAAGTCAGAGGAGACCAAGCCCTGGCAAAGTACTGCTACTCAATCGCCCTGCGCGAGGGAGACCGGCCCGACCCTTGCCTTGTTGATGGACTGGACGTCCGCGAACGACCTCACTGAAGAACGGGGCGAACCTGCGGAAGACCTCGTCCCTGTGTCCTTACGCGATGGAGACCCGGGGCATGAGGTGCGGATCGGCTCCAACTTAGCGGCCAAGGTCAAGGGACAGCTCGTCGCTTTCCTCAGAAGGAATGCAGACGTCTTCGCCTGGGCCCCAGCGGATGTACCAGGGATCGACGCCGATGTCATAGAACATCGGCTGGCCATCGACCCAAGGCACCGACCCGTCAGAGAAAAATTACGCCGCCAAGCCCCAGAAAGACAGAAGGCGGTAGCCGAAGAAGTGGATAAGCTCCTTGAAGCTGGACTCATCCGGGAGGTCAACTATCCGACCTGGGTCTCGAACGTGGTCCTCGTCAAAAAAGCAAACAACAAATGGAGGATGTGCGTCGACTTCAAGAAGCTGAACAAAGCCTGCCCAAAGGACAGCTACCCCCTGCCGAGGATCGATCAGCTGGTGGACGCAACCTCGGGCCACGAGCTCCTCACTTTTATGGACGCATTTTCTGGTTATAACCAGATACGCATGGCGCCCGAGGATGAAGAAAAGACCACCTTTATTACTGACCGAGGTCTCTATTGTTACAGGGTCATGCCTTTCGGACTCAAGAATGCAGGAGCCACCTACCAGCGCTTGGTCAACAAGGTCTTCAAGGGGCAGATCGGCCGCAACATGGAGGTGTACGTGGACGACATGCTGGTCAAAAGCCGAGCCTCGACAGACCACCTCGCCGACCTTGAAGAAACTTTCGGTGCGCTTAGGAGGCACAAGATGAAGTTGAACCCGACCAAATGCGCCTTCGGCGTGACCTCCGGAAAATTTTTAGGATTCATGGTGTCGAGACGCGGAATCGAGGCAAATCCCGAGAAAATCCGAGCCATCCAGGAGATGACTGCCCCGAAAACAATTAAGGAAGTTCAGCGCCTGGCTGGGAAGGTGGCGTCCCTGAACCGCTTTGTCTCGAGGTCGGCCGAGCGGTGCCTGCCTTTCTTCCAGGTCCTCAGGCGACCGAAAGATTTTTGCTGGACAGCGGAGTGCAAACAGGCATTCGAGGAGCTTAAAAACTACCTCGGCGCGCCCCCACTGCTGGCAAAGCCCGAACCTGGAGAAGGGCTGCTCCTATACCTAGCTGTCTCTCCAATGGCCCTGGCGGCTGTCCTGGTCAGGGAAGATGCGAAGGCGCAACAACCAGTCTACTACGTGAGCCGAGCCTTGAGGGACGCGGAGACCAGGTACTCCAAGTTAGAAAAACTAATTTACTGTCTTCTGAATCGCAGCCAGGAAGCTCCGACCTTACTTTCAGGAGCATACCATCACGGTCCTCACGGACCAACCAATAAGAGCCGTCCTCCACCGAGCAGACGCTTCAGGAAGAATCGCCAAATGGGCGATCGAGCTCACGGAGTTCGACATCAATTACCGGCCCAGGCCATCGATCAAGGCTCAGATACTGGCGGACTTCGTGCTGGAATGCACCGCACCAGTTGAAGCCGAGCTTGAATCAAGCGAGACTATCATCGGAGGGAGACCAGGCCCCAACGAAGCCGAGCTGTGGCGGTCGAGCTTCCCTGAAGAAAGGGCCGACCTTCTTGAAGGCGCCTGGGTTCTGCATGTGGATGGCTCATCCAACTCTAGCGGGGCCGGCGCAGGGCTGGTCCTGGTTAGCCCCGAGGGGATCGTCACCGAGTACGCATTGCGCTTCGAGTTTCCCACAACCAACAATGGGGCCGAGTATGAAGCGCTGATAGCCGGGCTGCAGATAGCCAGGGAATTGAAGGTGGGTCGGCTTCAAGTCTATAGCGATTCCCAGTTGGTGGTCGGTCAGGTCGGCGGCAGCTACGAGGCGCGGGAGGAAAGCATGGTGATGTACCTCGGGAAGGTGAAGAACTTAATACCAGCCTTCGACAGCTTCGACATTCGGCACATCCCAAGGACCGGGAATACAAGGGCCGACCTCCTCTCCAAGTTGGCCACCTCTGCCCCGGCCGAACTACCAAAAGAGGTGTTTCTGGAAACTCTGAAGTGCCCGACCACCGAGGAACCTCAGGCCGTCCTGCGGACGGACTTCGAGCCCAGCTGGATCGATCCGCTGATCGCCTACCTCGAAGAAGGGGTCCTCCCTCACGACCGGAGAGAAGCTCGGAAGCTCAGGAGTCAAGCCTCCCGCTACGTCTTGTACGAGGGCAGGTTATATAAAAGGTCGTACTCCCTCCCGTTGCTGAGGTGCCTCCGACCCTCTGAGGCCTGCATCGCGCTACAGGATGTCCACGAAGGACTCTGCGGAAGTCACGCGGGAGCCAGATCCCTATCGCAAAGACTACTTCGGCAAGGGTACTACTGGCCAACCCTACTTCGTGATTCCACGGAATACGTGAAGAGGTGTGACCGCTGCCAGAAGAACGCCAGCGTGCAAAGGCAGCCGGCATCCGAACTCACTCCGCTCACTGCACCCTGGCCCTTCGCGCAGTGGGGGATGGACATCCTCGGCCCCTTCCCAACAGCGTCCGGACAACGGAAGTTCCTCCTGGTCGCGATCGACTACTTTACCAAGTGGGTCGAGGCGGAACCACTAGCGAAGATCACCGAGGCCAAGGTGCAGGACTTCGTCTGGAAGACGCTGATCTGCCGGTTCGGTCTGCCCCGAGCCCTCATAACCGATAATGGGCGACAGTTCGCTGGAGCCCGGTTTGCCGAGTTCTGCGAAGGACTAAACGTCTCCCACCACTTCACATCGGTGGCTCATCCGCAAGCCAATGGGGAAGCCGAAGTGACCAATCGGACCCTGCTGCAAGGCCTCAAGACGAGGCTCGACAGGGCAAAAGGGGCCTGGGTAGACGAACTCTACCACGTCCTCTGGGCATACCGAACAACGCAGAGGGTACCGACCGGCGAGACACCCTTCGCCTTGGCCTTCGGCACCGAGGCAGTCATCCCGATCGAGCTCAAACTCCCGTCTGCTCGAATCGTGGGCTTCAACGAGCAACTCAACTCCCAGGACCTCAGAACCAACCTCGACCTTCTGGAAGAAAAGAGGGAGGCAGCCCGCATCCGAATGGCCGCCTACCAACGGAAGGTGGCTCGGTATTACAATTCCAGAGTCAAAAGCAAGGCGTTCAGAGTTGGGGACTTAGTGCTCCGACGAGCAGCCGTCTCCCAGCCCCAGAGTCAAGGGAAGCTCGTCCCAAATTGGGAAGGTCCGTACGAAGTGGTAGAGGTCATCCGACCTGGTACCTATCGCCTAAAGGAGCTCGGAGGACTAGCGCTTCCCCGACCTTGGAACTCAGAAAACCTGAGAATGTACTACCAGTAGTTTCCCTCAATAAAACCTTGTTGCTCGACACTATCGTTTCAGGGTCACTGGGAAAAAAGCGAGCGGAAATGCCCCCACAGCCGGCTAGGAACAGGAGGAGAACCTCGTCCTAGCGTGAGCAAAGTCAAAGGCCCCGTTCGCAAAGGACGGGATGGGGGGAGAAGCGAGGACGACGGTCCTCATGTGCCCCCACAGCCGGCTAGGAACAGGAGGAGAACCTCGTCCTAGCGTGAGCAAAGTCGAAGGCCCCGTCCACAAAGGACGGGATGGGGGGAGAAGCGAGGACGACGGTCCTCATGTGCCCCCACAGCCGGCTAGGAACAGGAGGAGAACCTCGTCCTAGCGTGAGCAAAGTCGAAGGCCCCGTCCACAAAGGACGGGATGGGGGGAGAAGCGAGGACGACGGTCCTCATGTGCCCCCACAGCCGGCTAGGAACAGGAGGAGAACCTCGTCCTAGCGTGAGCAAAGTCGAAGGCCCCGTCCACCAAGGACGGGATGGGGGGAGAGGACGAGGACGACGGTCCCCATGTGCCCCCACAGCCCGTTGGGAACAAGAGGAGAACCTCGTCCTGACGCGAGCAAGGTCCAAGGCCGAGCCCCAGAGTCTACGGCAAGCTTCACTGCAGAAGACGAGGTCTCCTTCAGACCTCGGCTTCAACTTCGGTATCAGCATCAGCGGGAGACGGGATCTCCCCCAAGCGATCATAACCTTGACTGCAAAAGAGGAGGTCTCCCCCGAATCGACTTCGGTTGATGAAGGCAATGTCAACTCCGACCCTGACCACGGGGGGCGACATTGACTCCGGCCTCAACGTCGGCTTCACTAATTTTGGCTGGAAACGAGTCCCACTTCAACTCCAAACATCGACTGGGGATGAGACCTCCCCCAAGCCTCAGCTTCAACTTCAGCGTCAATATTGGCTGGAGATGAGACCTCCCCCGAGCTTCAGCTGCAACAAATGCGGAGCCTGGAAGAAGACTTCGGCAGTCGCCTGTTTTGGTACTCCCTTCCTTCAATTTTTGAACTCGGGAGTGGGGGGGCTACTGTTGGGGATAAATCCCGCTCCTGCCGAAGCCCGGCCCAACGCTCAGCCCAATGTAACCAGTAGCCGCTGAAGAGCTTCAGCGCCAGGCGCCAGGCCGAACCCCTAACACGGCCGAACTGCCTAGAGGCCGAACTCCCCTGCACCAAGGTCCGGGCCGAACTGCCTAGAGGCCGAATCAGCGAGCCCTGGCCGAACTCCTTCGGATCCCACGGCCGAACTCCTTCGGACCGACCCCAGGCGAGCCCATGCAGCCGAACTCCTTCGGACTTCCCACGGCCGAACTCCTTCGGACCGACCCTCAGGCGAGCCCATCCTTCGGACAGCCGAACTCCTTCGGACTTCCCACGGCCGAACTCCTTCGGACCGACTCCAAGCGGCCGAGCTTCAATGAAGTCCTCTCAGCGGCCGAACT